>OY284471.1:19251061-19851061 GCA_958336335.1 Dilophus febrilis | reverse complement strand
TCCAAACCAACTCTATATACTTATAGAATTACTTATTAAAGCGATTTATCTGAAGTATATATTGTTTTGTATCAATATATCGAGAGGGAAAGATTTTCGGTCACCAGAAAATGTCTTTTGTGTGAAAAAATTTTTGCAATAAATTCTTCCAGTATATAGTTTTTGACACTAAAAAAACTTTATAAATGGGATTAAAATGAAGAATTTTCTGTCACCGGAGAAAGATGTCTATATTACAGAAAAATAAGGTTCAATATTCGATTTCTTGAAAGATATACTCTATTGCGCTCTAAAAATATCTATTCTAGGAAAAAATCCTGAAGACATTTTCTATCACCGGAAAACTTTCTATATTTAAAGTAAAATATTCAACAATGATCGAAGAGATCGTATCAGAATAATGTATATTTTATAATTTAAAACCTGACCTGCCGATGAATGGCGGTTAAATCAAACACGCGAAAACGTCGTATTTTTGTTTATTTAATCATAAAATATATTTTAAACAAAAAAAAAAACAGATTTGTTTTAATTTTTTCAATAAATCACTGATGAGAATTCTGTAAAAAATTTAATTTGTAATGATACTGTATATAATTGGTAAGTAAAAACTATATACTATATATAATTGAAATGTATATATTATAATCCATATCTAATTGTTTTGTTAACCGAAAAACATTGAAGATTATTATATATGTAATGTATATACATTTATCGATAATTGTTTTTAAATGCACATTGAATTTTTTTTTGTTTTTTTTTTTTGATAAATTCGCACACAAATAATCCAATTAATTACTGTATATGTACATATAAAATATATAAATAATTCCAATATTTATTTTATAAATATTTGTTATAAATATACGTTTTCATTATTTTATATATACAGTAAAACCTGCTACCTTTATAACTTGACGACCTAATTAAGTTGACCGATTTTAAATTGTGGTCCGGGTTGGATCAATATAATTACATTAAATCTCCATAACCTCTATAAACCTATGCGTATAAGTTAACAGATTTTTATTGATTCCATGAATGGTCATCTTAAACAAGTTTTACTATATATACATTTTAACATTTTACCAAGTAAATATTGCAATTATATTTAATACATCGCATATAACATATATGTTATGGAGGAAAATTCTATATATTTATATGGTATTGATTTGAAAAATTAAACACACATACAATATATACGAATTAAATATATTGGAAAATTGATTACAAATTAAATATACAAACAGATGGTATATTGCTGGTTTTATATTATATTTATTTTTTTATTTTAGTTTTTGGTGTGAAAACTTTGCAAATATAAAAAGTATATGTAGATTATGCATTTTGGTACCGTATATATAAATACAAATAATATAATGTTCATTTTCGTATATTATTGATATATGTATATACAATTTTTATTTTTTTTCACATATTATCGAAAACTATATTACATTATATATAAATATATAGAAAACATTTATATGTCTATATATAAATTTTCTATATATGTACGTCTATATGCGGATAGTTGAAAATGTATATTACAAAATTTTTCAAATATATATGACAAACTTTACTAAATATAACAACGAAACTTTTCCACTTCCACATATGGATCTATAGTAGAGAGTTTTCTATATAACGATTATCTATATAAATAAATATGTATATAGATAATAGATGTAGAGATATAACTATACTTATATAGTTATATAGAGGTATAACACAAAATATATATCTATATATACCATTTAAAAACTTTAAACTTTAATAGGACATACCACTTTTTGGTATTGTTTGTTATAGCTTTTGCTAAATTATAAAAACTAATATATATATATATAATACAAATGCACTCTCTATATTCTATACTGTGTACTATATAACTGCTTCTGTACTGAACTGATGACAACAAACACTAAACATAAACCAAAAAAATAATATTAATATGTGATATATTAAAAGTGTTTTACATTATATTTTTATACTGAATGGTTTTTGTTTTAAAGTATCGTTTGTATATTTATCATATATATATATATATTGGAATATACATACGCGTAACGTACGTTGTCCAATTGTTTAATATATATAAATATATGTATATATACTTAAATGCAAGTACAACTCATGCTACATTTATATCGGGATGGTGTAAGTTATTATATATGTAAGAGCGATATTAAATATTAAAAGTTAACAATAACAAATTTTTTTTTGTTTATTTGTTTGTTTGTTTATGTTTTTATTTATCTATATACCAACTTTGTACTATATTTTGTATAAACATACTATATATATATATATATTAAGAAATTTTCTGAGTTTTTAATATTTGGTTTTTAATTTATGACACATATTTTTATTTTTTTTTATATTACCTCTGTCTATTTTGTATATATAATTTAATTACATATGTATGACAGGTTGCATATGGGTATTTTTATTATTATTATTATTATTATTATTGTTTATAAATGAAAATTTTCCCAAGGGAAAATGATTAACAGAGAAAAAAATGTATTAAAAATAACTATAATAACTATATAGCTACTATATATTGGTAATCAACAAATCAATCCCATTCCCGGCGATGGATGTTACAGATGGAGTCGATGTGTGAAATAATTTCACAGGATATTGTTAAAACAATGAGTGTATGAGGTGAGATTCTTAAAGGCACACATGTTTAATAGGCTAATTTATGGAAACGAAATCTAGTAAAATCTAGACGCCATAATAAATTTTCCGGAAAATTGATTTATCTATTCTGTTATTTCTATTTTTTGAATTACCCTGAACCTGGGCTTTCTACAATTATGATTCTCCCTGCAAATAGTGCAAATGTCATATGAAAATATTCAATGAAGTTCTGACATTGAAGAAAATTTGAAAATCACTCCTATTAATTGGTTCAAAAGGTATAGGTGATTTTCCAAAAAAAAGTGTACCTAAAATTTTACAATCCATATTAATAAAAATGTGACAATTTTTCGAACACTTTTTGGAAAATCAATCATTTGAACCAATAATAATGGGGTAATTTTCAAATTTTCTTCTATGAAATATCAGAAATTGATTGAATTTAGAAAATTATTCAATGTAAATGGAATCAACAAATCAATCCCATTTCGAGTGATGGATGTTTTAGAATGTGTTTGTTTCTCTTTTCTTTCGAATATTCTTTCAAAACATATATGCATTTTTTATGATTTCATATTATGATTTATTTATTCAATTAGTTTTTTTTTTTATATAAATGATTCCAAAATTGATATTGACTCTGTGGTGTATTTGATTGACCAAAATATCAACATAAAAATGTGTTACAAAATTTTGGGGGTAAAGATAATTTGAATCCTATACACTGAAAACATAAAATATGTTTTGTGTTTTTTCAATTATTTCTAGTATTTTTCGTTTGAATTTAAATTTTCATAAATAGAATTGCATATTTTCCAATATTCGGTCGTAAGGCTAATTACCGTACAATAAAATGAACAAATCATGACATTAACATAGAAGACTATATACGTACGTTGTCGTCGGACACTACATATAAAACCAATCGTCAAGCGAAAATTTATTATACATGATTTAAATTGAAAAAACTTTTAAAAAAGTAAGAAAAGTTATACAACAAAGATGAAATATTGTCCAAAAAAAAAAAAAAGCTATACATAAATTTGGGAACTATCCAAATTTAATTGTATATATACTATATATAATAAATATATATGTAAGCAAGCATGTATTTGATATGTATTTTAAGTGTATTTATTTATATAAACAATGTTTGTAATCCGGAAATCTTTTGAAATCACTTTATAACTGACAATTTGTTATATACCATATATATTTTATTATACAATATATAAAATGTATTTTATTTCTATTTATCTGTTAGTATATTGTAAAAAGAATCTAAATTACATATATAGAAAAGAATCTAAAAAGGTAGATTTTGTACGTGTACATACATACATAATAAAAAAAAATAAAGTTTAGGACAACAAAACAACAAAACTTATATGTATATATAAATTTGTATATGTGATATGACAATGGGAAATTTCTAAATCAAATTTATGTTATATAGCATTTATATTGTTAATTGTTGTGTATCTTTTAAACTATCTGAAAATATATGCATATATACTGTCCTGTAAACTGCCCTCTGTATATTTAAGAATGAGAATGAATTACATTTTCTATTATAATCTAGATATTATTTGTTTGTTATATATTTTATTTCTATTATTCTATATATGTAATAAAATCCATATATATAATAATAAGGAAATGTTTTAGAATATATAGTAAACCTTTGTAATAAAATTTTATAGCTTTTCATATATGAATTATAACATAATAAAAGGAGACAGTATAAAGACAGTTAAAGTGATTCAAATAACATTTGAATTTTAATTAATTTATTTAATCGTATTTAACTCTTTTTTGTATCTATATATGATGTTTAAGATTTTTGCGGTGAATTTAATGTTGGCGAAGATAGTGGAAAAATAATTGGTAAATTTGGAATCAATGTAATTTTATTTTGAAGGAAAATATGCAGTTTTTCTTTATTACAGTCCATTTCTGATTCATTATAACTCAAAAAGGTAATCTAAAATTGTATTTATAAAATCTATAATTTAAATTTAAGTGATTTTGGTTGGTAAATCTATTATAATATGGGGATTAATTTATAAAATTTTGAATACCCACTTGAATTATTAAATTACAGCAGATCGCAGAAAGGAAGTGTTATCCAAAAAATGATTTTGGGATAAATTTATATATAAAATAAACCAAAAAATATCAAATTCGATTAAGTTATTTACGTATATGTACAAAACGACATATGTATATACAGATTAGGTTTAGATAGCCCATTATGTTGCGATTAACCAATTTTATTTATGTATTTTTTTATATGTACACGTTTATTACCAAAAACAACTTACAATTCATTTCCCAATTATACATATTATACGATTATTTTCCAACAATTCACAACAATCGATTATTAAAGATAAAAAAAAATTAAAATTTTCATAATCATTTAATATTAAACATTTATTTGGCGTTATCATATAATTGATCTTTAAATTTATATAATATTTAATAATAGTATATTTTATAATATTTTTAGAGATTTCATTGATTAGGATATTATAAAAAAATAATTATTGTTGTACCTGTACGTGATCGCATATATAAAGAATAATAATGTAAATACCATAAGGAAAAAAAATCAATTATAGAAAAAAATTATTCTGTAAAACCATTTGACAAACATTGAATTATAACAATTAAAAGAGTAATTATAATCCATCCGCATATACAGTTGAATACTAATTCAACCAAAAAAAAATAAAAATTAAAGGTGTCGAGATTCAAATTTTAATCAACGAATTAGATCTCTATATGTGATTAATATGGTTATACAGAGTGTTCAAAGTTCGTTTAAATTATATAGAATAAAAATAAATTTTTCGATATACAACCAACAATCTGGTTTTAGCGTCCAACAACAGCCTTCTGTTGTTAGTTTCTTAATTTGTGTCTTTTACGGTGTCGGTAATTAGCCGTACGACCAACCGCAAGCGGAAAATACAACTTTGTGTTAAAATTCAGATTCGAAAATAACCGAAAACACAAAACATATTTTATGCATTCAGTAGGATTAGAACCCACGACCCCAAAATTTCGTTAGAATTTTAGGTTGGCATATAAACGTATAATTTAACTTTTATATAAGAGTATAGGATAGAATCCATTTTCGTGTAATAAAATCCGATTGTTGTGAAACAATTTTATGAAATATTTCTGAAACTCTACGGAAACTATATATTTTATTAAAGGAAAATTGTTGAATTGGGATATAAATTTCAAACGTGTGCGATATCTATTTCCCTCACGAACGATTATAGATCGTCTCTGGTTGCGATACGATTTCATCGCTATGTAGCCTGATGAGTTGACAATTCATGTTTAATATTAGAACGAACCCATTCCAATAGAGTGATATTCATCCATACCAGGAATCCGACTGTCCAATACCCTCTATAATTAATACATATTTTGAAATTACATGCAATGTTAAATCACCAAGAAGTTTTCCATTTTGTTAGTTTATTATTTATCGAAAAATTAAACCTATTTTTTTCCTTTAATACCTTTGAATGAAATAACGCAACTTTAAAAGCAGCGTTAAATTAAACTTACTAAATTTATTTTAATCCTATATAGAATTATAAAATCAAAATCAATAGAATTGTTTTAATCAGCAATGTATGATAATTTTGTTTTAACAAACACTCTGTGTTTATGTAATTCTAAATTGATCGGGAAAATTATTATGTGTATTTATATATGTATAATTGAACATATTATGTTATTATTATAGGTATTTCTATTTACATATAGTAATATTATTGTATATATTTTTGCTAGATGAATTCAAAATTAATGAATTAATTATCATATAATAATTATATAACCAAAATATAACATATAACATATATATGATACGGAAATATTGTTGCTAATTGTCAAAATAATATTTTAGGTATATACTAATAATATGAATAAATATATAATATAATAAATATGTGTATATTATATTATATTGCATATTAATTGGTCATCATATAGTTGTGTATATATAGAATATACGATGCGTTTTGACAAATTTTTGATTTTAAAATGAACATATTATATATATGCTGTATAGGAAATCGCATATCATATATTTAACGATCAATATATTAAAATATTTTATGTAAATGAAAATAAAAAACTTGGGAATGATAAATTTACTGGGGAAATTTTAAATAATTTGGTGAGGAAATTTTGGAAAGTTTTCTAATGGAAATTCGGTATGATTTTTTAAAGGATATTTTGTATAATTTTGTGAAGAAATTCTGTATAGTATGCGGTGAAGAAATTTTATATGGTTTTCTGAGGAAATTCTATGTAATTTCTAAAGGAAAATCTGTGTAATTTTCTAAGGTGAAATTCTGTGTAATTCTCTGAGGAAATCCTATAAAATATTTTGACGAAATCCTATACAATTCTCTGAGGGAAATTCTGTATCATTTTCAAAGGGAAATTCTTTTTAATTTTCAAAGGGAAATTCTTTTTAATTTTCTAAGAGAAATTCTTTTTAATTTTCGAAGATAAATTCTGTATAATTTTGTGTGTAATTTTCTATAACTTTGTGAGAGAATCCTGGGGAGATTCTATATGAGTTTCCCGTAAAATTCTGTATATTATTTTGACGAAATCCTGTAGAATTTTCTAACGGAAATTCTGTATAATTTTCTAAGAGAAATTCTGTATAACTTTCAAATCGGAAATTCTCTATAGATAATTTTCTGATGAGATTTTAAATACTTTTCTAAAACAAAATTTTACATAATTTTCTGTATATATAAGTAAAATATAATATGTGGTAAAATATAAAATATGATAATCATATGTACATAAATAAATATATATATATATATTTAGAAACTTCTATTATTAGATATACATATAGAAGCCCTTTAGCTAAACATATATATATTATCATTATATACATATAAAATAAGTGTATCACAAAGTCTTGCAAATTTCATTCCATCAAAACTATGTATGTATAAATAAAGATCCATTTATAATGTACACATATATTTTATATCATATTCATATACATATATTATTTAATGAAGTATAAAAATTAACACCTTCAATCAATAAAATTCGCTTTATAAATATAGAATTTATAATAAGAAAATAAAAAAGAAATTATATTATGTACGTATATATAAATAAGGTATTATTTATGTACATCCATATACACATTGAATATTTTATAGTATATTGTTTTTATATATTGAATGGTAATTTTAATATATACATATATAAATTCATATCATATCATATATTATATTAATTATTAATTTATTATAAACAGAATTTTAAGCGTCATTAAATAAATATATATATATATATATATATATATATAGTCAATATAAAATATGTATATGTATATATATATAAAAATGGGTATAAATATATAGAAAATATAAGACAATGCATTATTGAATAATTAATAGGTGAATTTTAAAGTTTATTATTGTATATATATATACTGTTATATATTTATAAAAACATTCACCTTTTTGTTTATTTATTTTATTGAATTTAATATATGAAGTTTAAAAATATATTATAAGAATCGTATATTATCGATTTTTTTATTGAATTATTCAAATATATGTGAAATTATTTTTGAAATTATAATAATCAAAAGGGTTCTTCCAGCAGAGTTTGCAGCGATCAATAGAAAAAATGTATTTGATATTATTTCAGCGATTTCTGTTTCAATCTTAATATAGTGCATAATTGAAATATTATTTCATTAACGCAGTTGAAATCTATTATCTTTTACCTTACCTTTAGAAACCATATTAAAAGATTATTTACGACTGACTTAAAACAGAAAATTATCCTCATCATCCTCATCAAATTTATTTTGATCTATACTGTAAATTTAATTTAATATATTATTGTTTTGTTTCTCTATAAGTCTATATACAAATAATACGCAATTCATTTTTTAATTTTTTATACATAATAATTATAATAATAATAATAGTATTATAAGTAAGTAACTTTTATTATTGTTCATGTTCTTTCTATGTGTAGAATTTCCTATCATAGAATTTTTATTTTAACTGATGCATTTTTTTTTATATCCGGCTAGATATTTTTTAATATTCATTTGTGTATAAAATAAAAAATAAAAAAATATGATATTTTTATTATATTTAATAAAAATATAATTATAATTATATATGCGATAGAATATGAAAATAGAATTGTTTCTTTTGCTTCAATATATTATATATCACGTACAAATAATATCTATCTTCTGCGGGACTAACGAACGATCAACGATCGCTTTTATATATATGGTATATGTATGTAAAGGGTGATTTTTTAAGAGCTATAAAGTTAAAAAAAAAAAATACACATACAATTCAGAAAAATGCATGAAATCTTTATTTGAATTGATAGTACGGTCCATATAATTTAATGTTTGACGTATAAATAAATGTCAGTCTCACGAATAAATGCTCCAATGTTGTCTTCCAATGCGTCAATTGAAGCGGGCTTGTCTGTATAGACATGTGCTTAACATAGCCCCACAAAAAATAGTCTAAAGGCGTTAAATCGCACGATCTAGGTGGCCAATTAACCGGTCCCGAACGTGAAATAAAATGTTTACCGAACTCGCCTCTCAATAAGTCCATTGTTGCGCGTGCTGTGTGGCATGTGGCACCGTCTTGTTGAAACCACATGTCATGCAAGTCAAGCTCTTGCATTTTGGGCAAAAAAAAGTTGGATATCATCTCATGGTAGCGGTTACCATTCACAGTTACGTTACGATTCGCATCATCTTTGAAGAAGTACTGTCGAATGATGCCACCAGCCCATAAACCGCACCAAACTGTAATTTTTTCTGGATGCATTCGTAGCTGTTGCAATGCTTCTGGCTGATATTCACCCCAAAATCGACAATTCTGCTTATTTGCGTACCCATTGAGCCAAAAATGAGGTTCGTCGCTGAACACAATTTCGTCGCGATGAACTTTCTTACGCGCATTTTGATAATAAAATTCAATAATTTGCCAGCGTGGTTCGTTTGTAAATGTAAATTCATGGTTAAATTTTAGACCAAACTGAAGATGTTTGACAGTGAAACAAAACACGAAACGTGTGTCAGCTGTTTCACTCAGTGTTGCCAAAAAGATAATAGCTAAAAAATCACCCTATAATTTGTTAACACTATTTAATACTTGTTGCTGATGATGGGTATATTATTATAATAGTTTTTAAATTGTATATATGACGGACATAGACATAAAATATATTTACCATATTCCATATTGTATAGTTTGTAGTTGATGTTTTGTTAATTAAATATTCTGGTTTTAATTAGCATATGTATTAAACAACTATACATGATATATTCTATATTGTATTCTAAACATAATTAATTGTAATATAAAAATGCAATTTTGAAATATTTTTTTTAAATAATATTTATGATTTATTATTACCATCAGCGAGAGAGTTCTTAGGATAATTTATTTCTAAAAGAAATTCTTTATAATTTTGTAAGAAAATTCTGGATAGTTTTCTAATGAAATTTTGCATAATTTTCTATGAAACTTTCTATAGGAAATTTCTTTTTAATTTGCTGGGGAAATTTTTTATAATTTGGTGAGGAAATTCTACAAGTAGATATCGCATAATTTTCTTAAGAAAATCCTGTATAATCTTCTAAAGGAAAATCTTTATAATTTCGTGAGGAATTGCCAGCTAGAGTTTTCTGAGGAACTTTTGCATAACTTTCCAAGTAAATTTTGCCAAATTTTCTAAAGGAAATTCTGGCAGTTTTGAGGTTGTAAAACGAATCCTATAGTATATAAAATGACATGAAACGTTACCCGCGCGAAAATGTGTATAAAAAAATGTTAATTCAATAAAGCTCGTCTACATTTACTTTTACATATTTACTATAAATAATATAATTAAAGTTAAATAAAAGAAAATATATTTATCAAAAAAAACCCCCCTTCCATCCGTAAATTCAGAATAACTCCAAAATTTCTATATACATGCATGTGCCTGTTGTGACGAATTTACAAAAAAATTGTTTTGGAACATAAATTTCCATAGAAACCTCTACCTTTATGGACTTTATTTATTCATACCTTTTTATATAGTGTTAAATTATACATTGCGATATAAAAACAAAAAAAAAAGGAAAAGGGTATTATAGAAATTCACTTTAAGTATAAAAATCATGGAAAAAATTGTATGGGAAGATCGTCAAATAGTATTTGATATTCCAAATATGTAAGTATATATATATATATATATTGCAAATTTTCTATCAATTACAATAATTTAAATGAAACCTCTGAAAATCCAAATAATAATAACACAAATTTTATCCATAATTCTAATTAAATTAGTCAAAATAAATTACGAGGAGGTGAAAATATTTTAGATATTTTAGATTATATTGAAGATACAAAAGGGAATCCAAATGATCATGGACGTTTATTAATAACAAATTTACGAATAATATGGTTTTCATTAACACATACCAAATTCAATTTATGTAATATAACTAGTATAATAATGTTTATAGTCAATTTTTTAAAAAATATTAAATCAATATAATAATTTTCTTTTGTTTTTTCATTATGTTTTGTGATGTAATGATATAGCTATTGGTTATTTTTCCATAATAACAATGACAACAAAAACGGTTATATCCAAATTACGTGGTACAACTCAAGCATTATATATTCTTGCATCCAGTAATAATTCACGTTTTGAATTTATATTTACAAATATGGCTATTAATAACAATAATAATACAACACAATTTTCATCAATATTTGAAATTTATAGGTAAAAATTAATACACTATTTATTCGTTTTATTATTAATTTAGATTTTTGATTCCCCCAGAATTTATCAAAGCACATTTTTATATCGTGAATTAAAATTAAGAAGTGCAATATTTTCATCAAAACAATTAAAAATTCTGGAACAAGAACAAGTTTATAGTACATTGAATGGCATTTGGAATTTATCCAGTGATCAAGGAAATTTAGGTACATTTATTATAACAAATATACGTATCATTTGGTATGCTGATATAAATGATAGTTTTAATATAAGCTTACCATATATTCAAATTGGAAATGTAAGTATATTGTAAATATTTGAATAACACTTCCGTTTTTGAATAATTTATGGAGGATATACTCTTCAAAATTCATGTACATGATTTCAATAAAAATGTATTTGTTTATATATCAATAATTCAAATCAAAGATAAAAATTCGACAATCAAAATATGGTTTGGCTTTAGTAATTTACACATTATCAACGGGCGGTGGTTATGTATTGGGATTTCGTGTTGATCCACCGGAACGCTTACAACAAGTGTATAAAGAATTAAATTCATTATTTGCCATATACAGTGTAACACCAATATTAGGTGTATTTTATGAACCAAAAAAAGTGTGTATTTTTTAATTATATTACATAAACTATACTGAATTATAATATAATAGAAATTTTATTAATACGTAGGAACTTTTAAATAATCCACAACAAAATGAATTAATTGTTGATGAAATAAACGAAATTGATGATTCAAAAACTAATAAAGAGATTAATACAAATTTTTCAGCGTATTTAGCCGAATGTAGTCATTCAACGGATAAAACTGAAGAACGTGATTCAATTTATTGTAAAGAATTGGGTTTTGCAATGGAAAAAATTGCCGATGGTTTTACATTAAAAGATCTATGGGAAATTATTCCATCTAAATGATTTACGGCTTTTTTTTTAATTAAATTTGAGTATAAGTCAATATTATGATGAAAATCTAATAAAGTTTTTAAACAACACACAAATTTGATTGTGAATAAAAACAGAGAATGTTTAATTTTGAATTAAAAATATATTATTTATTATACAATATATGGTTATTATTAAAAAAATTTATTTAATTATATTCTTAAACTATTAATTTTGTTTAATCCATTTTTGATTATGTATATAAATAAAAAAAGAAAAAATAAACAGTTCAAAAGAAAAAATTTTAAATTAAATAATGAAAAGTCATGATTTATTTAAAAAAAAAAAAAGAAAATTAAATAAACTAAACAATTTAAGGCAGTATTTAAGAATATATTATTCATGTAAGATTAAATTTTGTTTACGTTATTTTAAAATTAAATTCTACAATACTAATGATAAAAAAAAACTAATTATTAACTATTCTGAATCACTACCAACACCGCCACCACCACCAGATTCTTCTCCTGAACCACTATCACTACCCGATCCACTACGTGGTGAACCGGTAACCGAACGGCTTGGACTATGTGTTGAATGTCTAGAACCAGTACCACCGGCACCATCACCGCTAGTTGCCACCGAATTCGGTGTACCAGAACGTGAACGAGATGGTGATGGGGCCTGTGAATTATTATCATTACCATTTTGAATGTTTGGGCTACGTGAACGTGAACGAGATGGTGAACGACTTGATCCAGATTTTGTAGAATAGGCTTGCGAACGTGCCTGTGACCGTGAACGCGAACGAGATGCAGTACGTGAACGATTACTATTTACCGTTCGCTGAGACACCTGTGAATGTGGTGACCCAGAAGCGGAACGACGTTCATTGCCTTCTGGTGGTCTTGGTGAACCTTCATCGGACGATGAGGATTCGCCACCCGAACGACTTTGAGTACGTGGCCGTGATTGTGATTTTTCACGTGAATTCGGGCGGGTCGACATCGGTGAACGAGATCTTGAACGAGATTGTCTTGTTGTATTGGTTGTCACCGAAACCGATCGACTTCTTGAACGTCTCGATGCATCCGATTCTGTTTGTGACTGCTGTTGCAGTAACGGTTGTTGTGGTGATGATTGCGATTTACCTTGTTGTTGTTGCGATTGTTGCGATGATTGTTGTTGTGATTGTTGCGATGATGGTTGGGATTGTTGTGATGGTTGGGATTGTTGGGATCTTTGTGATTGCTGTAGTTGTTCACTGTCATCATCCATTTCATTGCCACCACCACCATCATCACTTTCACCCTCAACATTACTCAACAATTCTAAACCACGTTCACGATACCGTTGCATACGATATTCCTCTGCGGTTAATGGCACATGTTTTACAACCAAACTAAAACAAATGAAATGAAAATTTATGTATAACCAAAGAAAAAAATGGAAATGTTATCAAATTGCTAATACTATTAAAAATTAAAATACCTTGTCATATTTAGTGGTTGTCCAACTTTTAGACGACGTTTACTTAAACGCACACGTGTTTCCAATTCATTAAAATAGATACCATCGTTTCGTACAACCAAAAAATAATTTTCCAAATATCCTTTAGAAGCTTTACTCTTAACATTCCAATTGTATTCACGTGCCATTTTATATTCATATTCGTCATCGTCAACGTACAGTACTTCTTTGGTGAAATCACGACGACGTTTTTCCAGTGTGTCTTCGGTTGGCAAAAAGTATGCAACAAATTGTTCACCTTTATCGTCCATTACACCACGAATCATAGCCTGTGACATTTCTTCCAATTGTGATGGTACATTTTTACCAATCGGTGCCGGATCACTATCGAATATAACCTGAGCGCATGGATATTTCCAATTTTTAAAATCAGGATACAGGGGTAACACCTCGACGGCCGTCACATTTGGTTTACTATAATGTTTTGTAATCGGCGATTTTGAATCAACGAATGTCTTTTCAATAGCTTTAATTTGTTGATCACGATCCATATACAATGTTTCTTCGGTAAATGATTTTTTCATATTAAAACCAACTTTAGCTTCAACTTTTTCCATTGTTTGCGGTTGAAATCGGGTTTGTTCCGTTGATATGTATTCGGAACGCCGTAACCATGATACACTTTTTGCATGATGACGCGAACGCATTGAATCTTGTGGCGTATGCATGTCTTCCTCAAGTAATTTTTCATCGGCTGGATCTAGTTGTGCGTACGGATCCGATTGATATAGATCACGGTTTATCAAATCGATGGTAACACCTAAATCGTGTTCCGTTAATATTTCGTATTTATAGTTTCGTTCCAATGACGTCGGATGATATTGAATAAACCGTTCCGATTCAAATGGATATGTTAGAAATTTCAAATCAAATGGAATATCTGGTAATGTATTACAATATTTTACGCGACACAAAAGTTCAGGTCTGTTTGAGATGACAATAAAAAAGAAAATACGAAAATTAGAAAAATATCGCAAACTCAAATGTTGATCTACCATTCGATTTAATTAATTATATTTAGTCTATAGATGACCAGAAAATTTTGTTAATGGGATTAAAAATTACATAAATTACAACAAAAAATTAAATAAATAATGACACGCTCATACTTTTTTTCCAAATTTCTTGATGCTGTGTTTGCTGGTCGTTTATCAGCCGCATTACCACTTGTACTTGTTCCATTTTGATGTACTGTTGGTGCCATTATTATTGAATAATATCAATAAAAGCAATTTAAAAAAAATAATATATTTATATTAATTATTTATTATTTAAAATAATAAATTGAAAAAAAAAAAAATAAACACACAACACATTAATTATTTAACCACGATTTATTTATTTATATTTTTTTCACAAAAAAAAAACACCGAAATGAAAATCTTTTCGACGCGAATTACGGAACAGGGGGGAAGGTGGATAAATATGATTTTAGCCGACGACGTTGCTTCTTTTTTGTTTTTTGACATCATTTTTTTATTACCCAAATGTTGTCAACTTGTAATTTTGTACTAAAAAATCCATTTCAATTTATTCAATTTATTTTATAATGTTATTGTTATTGTTTTTACCGAAATAAATAATCAGAAAGTAAACAAAAAACGATTTTAATGTTATTAAAAATTTTTTTAAAATATTATTAATATTCTAATGTTGTGTTGTGTTGTGTTGTTTTACGATCCTCGGGATTTTTGAGTTTTTGTATCTTTTTTTTTTGATGATCAATAACATTAATACGTTATATTTGGATCAGGACTTTAGTGTTTAAAACTTTAAAAGGATAATGCTGCGAGATTTATCTAAGGTCAGTAAAATTTTTTTATGCAATCAACGTATATATTTTTTTATCCGTACAAAACCACCTAAAATATGTTTTTGTTTTAACTTTAAAACCCAAATTGAAATAATTATTTGAAACACACAACACACAGTCCTTGAAATGAATGCACTTATTGTTCTGTATACTATATGTTTAATAGCCATGTTCTCCTCGATTAAGGAGAAATATTTCATTATATCCTTTTATAAAATGAATTTGTTCAGGATGTTTTAAGAGAATTTTCAAACAACACAAAGTGGGGTATTTTGTAAATGAATAAATACCTAAAAATAAATAAATTCTCAACAACAAAGATATATTCTGGTATAGCAGTTTTGATATATATTTTACCATAATTATAATTCTCATTGCGATATTAGTATATATATATAATGAAGGATATCATTCACTTTCTTATCGGGACATATTTTTTTATATATATTCAGACAGGACAACGCACATTAATGATTCAATTTCAGTGCGAACGAAACCATATTAAGAGAAACATTATGTTATTTATAAATGGATAAATATTATAAGAATACAAGAGGATAATCAATTTTATATATTGTCTTATATATAAGAATAAGGACATTGATATGTATAGATACATTATAATAAATTGAAATTGAAAAATATGTAGATATCTCCAGAACATCCTTCTGGAGATATCTACATACATTTCAATTTTCCGATAGAAATCTATATAATGGATAAATGTTTCTAAATGTAATTGAAATTACCATTTCCCATACTTATTATTTAAGTATATAAATCAAATTTCGGACAATAAAATCTGTTAATCGCTATACAATATACTAATATAATATAAAATTCTATACGCTTTTGTAATAAAAATATACACATTATTAATAATAATAATAATAAAAATATACCTCATTTTCCGCATAATATCAATAATATTATACACAGTGATAAAATCCTCATAAATCTTATAAATAAATCTCATTTATTAAGTCTTTTTTATGTTGTACTATAATATATTATATTATATATTTATCGAAGTCTTATTAATTTTTTGTTTCTGTTTGGTTTCCGTCATAAAATAATATGTTTCTTTTCATTTTACTCTATACTTTCACTATACTGTACAATGAATAGGAACAAAAAATAAGTGAATCCTTACACGACAAAAAGAAAAGAAAAAATTATTTTAATATAAATTACATTGAACAATCTTCGTCCGTGCCTGAAGCATTCAAAAATATACCCATATATAGATTGTAAATTGTATAAGTTGCTTTCACATTCACATCTTTCTGCATATATATCAAAAAGTTACATTTTTGTATTTATATTTATAAGAAAATGAATGAATATATAAATCTGTAAATATACACATTTTTTTTTGTTCCTTTCATTGATTTGTTAAATAAAATATACATTTTATTTTATATATAGTAGTAGAATTAAATATTTATTATATGTATATTAAATATATGAGTTTTATGGTTTTATTATATATCTATAAATTGAATATATTACACGTGTTTTTAATACATACCTTGATAAAACTAGATATATATGTATTTATTTTCGGGTTGTATGGCAAAAAATATAAGGACACATATTCTTTGTTCTTAAATTATCCCATTACTTTATTATACATATATATATATATACCAGATCAGGTATAGATATTTTTAGATGTTATAGATTATTGAAAATATAAATATTATTTATTATCAGTATAGGTATGTATAAGTATAATGAAATTGTGTATTTAAGTATATATATATATATATTTTGTATATTATTTATATAGTAACAAATTTTATACTTTAAATTCATATATCATAAAATTATATATGTAATATAATTATTTTATACCTTTTTGGTAACATTTTGAAAGGTTATAAAATTTTCACTATTTTTACATTTTCATAATTGTTTAATAAAATAATTGTATCGTTTGTGCGTGTGTATGAAAGCAATTCAAATATTAACATATGGGTTTTAAATCAATTCATATAATTAATTTCTTTAAAGTTGTTTTTATATATATTTTTAAGGGTTAATTTTCCATAAAATGGTATTGATTTTAAAGGTGAAACTTAAGTAAAATAAACTGAATTTTCCGAATTTACAATAATATTAAGGGGTAGTCATACAAAAAGTATGGATAAATTGACAATTTTTCACATTTAAGGATTTTTACTAGATAGAATTTGTTCTACAACCCCATTTGATATGTAAGAAAGGTTTTTAGAGAATTTAATTATCTATCGATTAATGGTCTGCCCATTATTCTATCTCAAAAGGTCGCAAAGTTATGGAATTTTTACTGCACCCCTTAATAATCAAAAATTAATTTTTTTACCTATAATTGGTCAAAATCAACTTCAAATGTTTCAATTTTTAAGGGTTAAATTTGCATGAAATGGTATTGAACACTGAATCTTAAGTAAAATAAGCTGAATATTCCGAATTTAAAATAATATTATGGGGTGTCCATACTAAGAGTATGGTTAAATTGCAAATTTTTCACGTTTATAGAATTCACTGATCAACCACATAGGACGCGTACGACGGCGACGGCAGCCGTCCAACCGTGGACGCAAATATTACAAACCACATTGAGCCGCGACGTATTTATTTATTCATAAGTTGATGAAACATTTTTTATTCTATTTTTCCCTTTTGTCCCCACCGATCCGCTTATAATTTAGAAAATAAAAATCATACAGCGGCAAGCCGCGTTTGAAATGGGTGAGTATATTGATTTCAATGTTTTCTAAAATAAAGAGAGAGCCGTCGTCCGTCGTACGCGTCCTATGTGGTTGATCAGTCAACTATAGAATTTGTTCTACAACCGCATTTGATTTGAACGGATCATGAACAATATTCCAAATTTTTCCTATCCCCGTAATGGACTTTTAATATAATAAGATCGTTAATAAAAATAATGTAACGATAAGTACCTAAGATAATGACTTTCATTTTACCTTGATAATGACTTGACCGCATTCTTACATCACGTTTATATTTTTGATTACCGTATGCGAATCTTTCACTTTCACAAATTATAATATCATTTTATTTTTTATGAACCCTCAATTAAAGAAATGTTATGCAATTAAAGACTAAATTTTCTTCTTCTTTTATTGTAATATACATTTATTTATGTATAATTTTTAACCTTGATATTTTATATACAAATGTAAAAAAAATAATTCAGAAAAATCAAAGGTTTTCTATTTTATTTTTTTGTAGACTCAATCTATATAAATATAATATATGTATAACCACTATAATAAATGTGTATTGTATATATGCGGAATACGAAGCAAACATATTTCATATTGTACAATTCTTTCAATATAGCAAATTCATCTTATATACGAATATATAAATACTATATAAATAACATATCATTTAACTATGGCAATGCTTTATTGCAATGCTTTATTTATACGTACGTTACGTACGTATAGACATTATTTATTGTATTACATATTTTGCGTGTAATGTAATAAATTAATTTTCCATCCCCGGTAAACTATTTCGTGGGTGATGGATGGAAATGGGAAATAAGTTGCGAAAACTATATATATTAAAAATATTATGATCAATTTTAATGATATAATAAAAAAACCCCCAAAGGTCAATTTGGACTATACATTTAAATTACAACTCGTTATTAAATGACATGAAGTGATATAACACCTCTTATAAGCTAAAAAGTTATATACATTTTTTTTTATTAAAATTATTGTTACACTTAAAAAATCATTAATTTTTCTTTCAATTTATATTTAATTCTATTTTTGTATATGATATCATCGAGAGGATATCCTAAGAGATTTCATTATTATAAAACACACACAAAATTGTTTATAGGGACGCGATGCTTTTCAAGAGAAAATATTTAAGTACCCATATATATATATGTATATATATATAATAAAAAAAATCTCTATAAAGATATTGTAAGGCGAGGATTTATATATAGGAAATAGTATATATATCTGAAGAAAACACATATAGAGTTGAAGATCCATATACCATGACCTTACTATATATTAACTCCACCACTTGGTCACCAACCAGACGGTGAATGTGTGTTTATCCTACAATTGTAAGTTTAAATCCTGCTTTCAATTGGTCATATGGAAAGATAAAAAAAAGATGATACGAACAAGGTTCAGGTCCTTAATTTTCCCACCTGATAATGAATGGGTCCGATTTGAAGAAAACGTTGATTTTTAAACAGTCACAAAAGTAAAGTAATAATCCTTTAAATCATTGTATTTAAGATTGAGCAATTTGAATCACTAAATGGATTTTTTGGTATTTTTAGCTTTTTATAGATTACATACAGAAGAGATTGTATATGCAATAATACGAATAATAGAAAGCGTACTTTATAATGTTACTGGTACATTATACTTTATATATACAAGTACAACATTTATTTTATTACAATATACATTTTTTGTATTTTATTTTATTGTGTGTTTGTTATGTATATATAACGATACAATGTAAAATGTGTGTATAGATACATAAAAGGCCGTCGTCGTTGAAATCTGTCATTTGTGAGGCTCCATCGTAGATATATATTTATGTTCATAATTTTTTTCTTTTTTTTTTGGTCGGTAAATACACTTCTATATATTGTCTTCGTTTGTTAAATGTATATATATATATATTTAAGTACAATTACAGCAAATATAAAAGACGGCGATGTAAGATACATATAATAATAATAATAATAATAACTGATACAATGCGTTATCATATTTATATTTACGATCTGCTGAAGTGATATAATGTTATTACTTTTATATTTTCATTGTTTGTTTTTTTTTTGTGTATATGTTACTTGAAAGCCTGGGGTGAATAAAAATATAATATATAAAACCATGATTCATTGTTTTAGTTTAATTTTGTGGATATACTCGTGTAATATATAAGCAACACACAAAAAAAATGGATTGTTTGTGGCGTTACTGCTCGAAATTGGATGTGGATATACGTGCAAAGAACACACACTATATATATAATTTTTCAAAAATTATTTTGTAATACACTAAAAATATATATATATTCGTCGTCGTATATTACATAAAATTTGAATATTTATATTTGAATAAATTATTATATATAATTTTGGCGACTTCTTATTCTTATTCTGTTTTTTTACAAACTTTATATCTATATAATATATGATAATATTTAAAAATATATAAATTATTTCGCGCGAGGTATACGCGGGCGATTGTTGCTTTTTATTTCGCGCAATTATAATGTATATAAAAGGGAAATAATATATATAATAGAAGATAACAACGACTTTTTCGTGAAAATTTTATGAAAAGATACGTAATATAAATTGATATATAGATCCTTTTATAGGCATGGGAATTATTAATGATTTATATTATATAGAACTGTATACTTGAAATTTATATAAAATCAAGTATCATTTAATTTTTTTGTTTTATAAATTCATTTGAAATTAAATTATTTATATGTTATATATAGCTATTTTTTGTATAAGATATATAATTCATTTTTTTTATATATTACCCGATTGTGATTAGATTTTGAATATAGTATCTTTATATTGGGTTATTTTATAGCTTCCATTAAATTCGGAAGGGTAGTTAGAAGGAGATTATATATTATAAATAAAAATCCCCAACCGTAATTCATTGATGGAATGGTTTACTTTTAAATGTTCTATACTTTTATTTTTGTTTTGGGTATACCTTCGTAATAAAACCAAATGATCTTATATATATTCTAATTTCTAACTATATATTATTCTTATAAATATATGGCGGCTGCATTGAAATCAATTAACCAAGCACTTTTGCCATTCCGATTGACATACCTCCAAGAAAAATCAAATCCCTTTGAAACCATATACATAATATACACGACATCTATCCGACATCCGTGAACAATTTTTGTTAAATTTTGTTCTTCTTGAAAGAACTTCCTTAATACATGATACATTCATGATTCGTCACCTTTGCTGTAGATTTTATACACAGAATTTTATGCATCACAATCGTAATCCTTTCACATTTCATTATAATTTCCTTACACCAATCGACACAATTCATTACGAATTGAATAATTTTCTTTACAGAAAGGCAAAAATTTGACAAATCAAATTTTCTTCTATGAAATTTCAATAATTGATTGAATTTTCAAGTTATGCGAAAACACATCAAATAATTTTTGAACAATCAAGGCTATAATTCAAAAAAATGTGACTTTATAGAAGTAAATTTTTCCCGAAACATTTTTACTTTTAATAAATTATCCTTTCAGAACAAATATCCTTATAATAAATATCCTTTTGTAAAAAACAGACTAAAAAATGTTTTCATTTTCGCTCATATGAACTGCAAGGTAAATCAACTGAATGATGAAACACTCTGCTTTTAAATATCTTTATTATTATTATTATTATTATTATATTTTCTTTTGTTTTTTTTTTTTTTTTGTTGTTCATGTAAAAGAAAAGGAATTAAAAGCTTATGCGATTATCTGTTGAAATATACAAAATACGCATATATATTTAAGTTATACATTTATATAGGTAATATTATGTATAGTCTATGTTTTATATACCTATATATATATATATTTATATAATATTACAAATATATATGGAAAATGTCGTAAGGGATTTACTTTACGTATTTAAATCGATTATTATTATGTATAGTATATGTTCGTATTTACTAGATACATATAAGTTTATATAAAATATTTAAAGAAACTTTTTTTTACACAATCGCTTTTTTCTTTTTCTTAAAAAACATATACATATATTTATAAAAGCGTGTGTGACATATATATTTAGAATAATTTTAAAAGAATAAAATATATATATATGTTATATAAAAGTTTAAATCTCAACAATTGTTTTTTTTTTTGTTATTTATATAAAAAAGTAAATTTTAAGAATGAATCTCTTTAAAAAATTTGTATTTTCAATATATAAGAAGAATATATATAATAAATTATTGTGTGTAAGAAATTAAAAGAAAAACGGAAGCATCTCATATATATATACTTTATATATATATATACATTGAGGATCATGTGAAAAATCGCAGTAAAGTAGAAATTAATGGATTATATAGAACACTGATAAATTTGTTTATCTTTTTAGTATGTTACGTTCTAAAATGTCCAGAATATTATGCGCGGAAAATGGGAGATGAATGGGTATTTATATGGGTATTTATTTATTATATTTAAACTATGACTATATGTAAAAATAAAATATCTTCCGAATAAAGAATATGTATTCATGTTTAACTGCGTAGAACGGTCCTACAGATTTCAGATTAGATTTCATTTCAAAAGAAGATTTACTACGGAAGGCACAATCATCGCATATGAAATGTATATAACAAAAGTCAGACTGTTATCGCGTACGGTAAACCAATCATCAATTGATTTTCAATTTTTTAATAATTTGATTTGTAAAATACTGAATTTGACTGGGGGAAAAATTCACTGAACATAACAATCAAATATAGATTAGATTTTATATATAGAGTAAATCTATGAGATTTTGACCATGTCCTTTGGTAATCTTTATATCTTCATAATCATATATCATTGCATATATATTAGGTATAGGAATTAATAATGCGGATTTTTTGGCTTGGAAATGGCATTTATTCAACGCCATTGTAAGTTCATGTTGCGTTCTACACGAATTTTCATCCTATAACGCTTGCAATTCTTCGTCTTCAAATGTTTTTGGCTGACCTGGCCGTTCTTTGTATTCCAAGTCAAAATCACCATTTCGGAAGCGTACAAACCATCGTTCACAAGTTGCTTGAGCTGGAGCATGTCCAGCGTAAGCTTCAACCAACAAACGATAACTTTCAGCAGCGGTTTTCTTCAAATTAAAGTAAGTTATTAAACTTTCCCCCAAAACAACTTTCTCAGGCATGTGTTTCGACATATTCGAAGCAACAAAAAGCTTTGTTGTTTACATTTCAATTTCAATGAAATGACATATACTGAAATTTATAGCCTAATGACAGACAAAAAAAAAGAAAATGGCCGCGGTGTGTTTTGATAGACTCAACGCTAGTTGCGCCATCTGTTATCTAAATCCAATCTAAAATTATCTAAAATTTGTAATTCCTACACGTAATATCTTATGCAAATAAGTTGTTCGAAAATGGCCTTGCCTAGAAAGATACCATGATAAAATACCGCACATACACGCAATTTATGCAATGAGCATGTAAGAACCAATAACAATTTATTCTTAAAATCTTGTGAGAATAGTTAGTGAAAGAGTTAAGATACAACTTTTAATTTATTTTATTAGTAATATAATTTTTTTAATTTTATTTGTCTATGTATAAATAACGTATTGATAACAATAATTAAAAAAGTTAAATAAAAATTAATTTTAAAATACCATAAGCATAACAACACATAAACGCCAATCAACTTTGCATAAACTGTGGAAATAGCGCATAAACGTCATGTCCATCTTATGCAGAGAAGATGCTTAGCGGCACATATACTCGGTCAATCATCTATTTCAGCTCTCTGTCATCTTTAAAAAACAGTCATCGATTTGTCATCTTTGTCATCTTTTTTAGTTAATTATTTTTCGTTTTAAATTTTTGACGAAATACTTGTAGAAATAAGAAAAATTAATATATATTGCAATGATGAAAAGCTGGAAACTTGGAGTAAAGACTCATTAAAAAGAACTTTGGGTTGAAATTTTTTTTATGCATAAACATATTTTTTTTAAATTTTCATCTTTTTTTTTGTTTAAAATCTGGTCGGCTTAAAAATGTTCCGAATGTTATGCGCGGAAAATGGAAGATGATCTAATTTATATATGGGTATTTATTTATTATATTGAAAATGACTATATATGTAAAAATAAAATATCTTAAAACTAAAGAATATGTATTCATGTTTAACCGTAGAACGGTTCTATATAGGAAGGTAGTTTTCTACAAATTTCTACTTTTTCTTTCTAATTTCTTGAAATCTATATAATAAATAAATACAGAGATATTTTGTGTTTTGATGAGTTTGTCAGTTTTTAGTACCATTTTTCCATTAAATCTTATCATCGTGATTTATGCATTATATTCTTCATATACGCAGAAAACGCAGAGATTTCAGATTAGAATTCATTTCAAAAGAAGATTTACTACGGAAGGCACAATCATCATATGAAATCTACATATAACAGAAGTCAGACTGTTATCGCGTACGATTGATGATTTTCAATTTTTTAATAATTTGATTTGTAAAATATTGAATTTGACTGGGAGAAAAATTCATTGAACATAACAATCAAATATAGATTAGATTTTTTATATAGAATAAATCTATGAAGTTTTGACCATGTCCTTTGGTAATCTTTATATCTTTATAATCATTGCATATATATCTTTAATCAGTATATAGGTTATACATTTCCATTAACAATATTCTCCGAGAATCTACTAATGTTAGACGTGATTATATAATAATTAATTGATACATGAACGCGATTTATGAATCCATTTTCGCATATACATATACGTTTTAACCCAAATGAATGCTATTTTAAAAAATCTCGCCCCGATGATTGATTAAATATTTTTAATGAAAATTTCAATATTAATTCTATACGACCGACGACTCAAACTCTATATATAACATATATATATATATATATCTTTAAGACGAATTTAATATATAATTAAATGAAAATGGTTTCATTTATTTAAAAAAATTTTAATTCCATTCTATATACTATATTTTTAGTATATAAATAAGATAACATATATGTTAAAATGTGTCTGTAAATTATATTTATTTGCATCTATATCTATGCTATACTACTGTATATTTAATATTATATACAAGATATATATATAAAAAACATTCTTATTTATTTAAATTCAAATACTTTTTCAATCATAAATCGTTAACACACAGGCAACAAAAAAAATGAATTACGAAAGAAAAGCGTAGCAATGGTAAATATAAAATTTTCTTTATATAATATCCCTATATATAATAATATATTTAAAAAGAAATTTCTTAATACCTTTTCCTAATTTAATTTTCTCTTCAATCGTTTTTAAAATATATAGTATATATATATATTGTAAATATATATTATATATATTCATTTTAATTTTTCCTCGCGCTTCCTTTTTATATACTATATTCTATGTACAGTACAATCTGCTCGGTAATTGCACATCTCGGTAATTGTAAAATTCGATTCGAAAAACTTTCAAATTATTTTAATTCTAACTAAAACTATAATTATATTACAAATTCCAATAAAAACCCCAGTATAAAAAGTATGATAGTTTTGTATTTATTTCGACCATTGATCTAATTCGATGTTTGCACATGACTTGGTTTTATATCACTTCAATTTCCCAAGATTGTACTGTATCTATCTATATGTTTATTTAAATGCAAACAAACCAGTATATATAATATATAGAAGAAAATTATCCTCAAATGGTATATACACTATATAGAAAAATCGTTTTTCTTTTATAATAGTTTTTAGAGAGTATATAAAAAAAGAAAAAATAACACATCAATATATATATATATATATATAGAACATAGAATAGAAGAAGCAAAAAGGTTTTTCCCATCGTATCCACACAATATAAAGTTGCGTTAAAATTCAACACATTATATATATATATATGAGTATAACGTAAAAGTATTTAATCTTAATAATATTTATATATATATATATATATATATATATATATTTAAAGATGATAAAATAAGTTTATATATATATTATATATGCAGATATATTCCAAGTGGGCTTTATCTGCTACCCGTATATGCGTATATGTCATTCACTAAAAATATATATATATACATAACTTATACATGCCACCGTTGCCGACGCATATTTTACTATATACATACAACAAAAATTAAATTAGGCTTAAATTTTGGATTTAAGGTATTTATAATATCTAAATATATATATTGGATAGGTAAATGAGAGCTAAAAATAACATTTCTTTATTTTTTCGTCATCACATCTCTATATGCATATAACAACAAAACATTTTTAATATGCTATACACTAAGCTATATATATATATACAAAAAATAAATATTATACTAACTTAAAATAGTCATATATATACTATATATAAATTCACATACAGATATTATAGATAAGATCACCTAAGGGACAATTATCTCCACAAAAAAAAAACAAAAAAATACCAAATCCCTTTTATATATAGCTATATTGAGTAAAAGTACATTTATTCGAACAAGTAAAAAAACGTTTTTGTATTATATAGTAGAAAATGAAAAGAGATGTAAAATAAAATAAAAAATTTAATATTAGAAAAAAAAAACACAAATTCAACAATATTTAAGCAAATTCCGATGGGTGATTTAAAAAAAAAACAACATTTTTTTAAATGTTTTTTTTTTTTTTACAATATTTTGCAAATGCAAACAATAAAGTAATGATTATATTATTGTATATGTGATGTGATAATATAAAAAAAAACCCTAAGGTATTATTAACATTTTAAGGTCTATATATAACGTTAATATTGTATTAGAAGCAAAACAAAAAAAAATTATTAGTTTTTCTTTTATATCTATATCTATCTATCTATACTGCTGAATATTATTATTATTTTTTTTTAACATGAATTTGAAAATTTCTTTTGAATAAAGTGAAGAAATTGTCGATTTGTGGAATCCCTTAACTATATATACAATTTCTGTTTTTTTGTTTTATAATATGATTTTTGGGAATATGATATACCTTATGTGATGTTGGAATATTGAAAAATATGACTTAATAAAATACACATCATAGTCAGCAAAATTTTATATATACTTAATTTTTAAGTATATAAATCTATATATTAACTATATTTAATCTAAATAATTCTCTGATTAAATTGTCACTACAGTAAAAATCAATTCAAATATAATTCATATTGAAGATGATCAGTGTAACAGGAAAATATATTAAATTGTTTACGTTTTCTTGTGAAGAATGATTTCTTGTGAATCTATCAATCAATCGCGTGTAAACCGCAAGAATACCTCTTGAAATTCTTGAAATGATTTACATCAATCGTATCTTATAAAAATTCTAAATACCTGAAATATACCTGGTAGACATAGTATTGGGAAAGGGATGGGAAAAATTGGGATGGGAAAAATTGAGATGAGGGAATTTTCAATAGACTATCCGCGAGCTTGTGTCAGATTCTTTCTGTCTAATAAAACCTCTCCTTCGATTGCGATATTTTGCGACAAATGGAAAGATATTAGGAAAATAACTATTAAGAAAATTTTACTTATATGATTTGAATTATGATTTGACAATTGTTTGAAAACCAATACGAATTATTTTTTCTTACTGCTTTTCAGTTCAAAATTTCATAAATTAACCCACAAATTTCGCCAGCCAAATTCACTTAAATGTATTCAATGCGCATTTCGTTACGCGGACTCCCGACAATAGAATTCCGAGTATTTAGGGGATGCTAAATCGATTCTCCCATAGTAACGATCAAACCTCCACCAAAATATTGATAAACAAATTAAAAGGAAACCCTCAAAAAGGATTTTATAAAGGTATAGTTTTATGAAAAATTGTAAACGAAAATAAACAAAATTAATTTTTAAATGAAAATCTACTTTCTAAAAACTAATATAAAACCATATATAAGAAGAGTTTACCTAATATTATAGATTAAAAGTAATTCATTATTTTTTATGATAATTTTAACGTACATTTATTTTTGGGATATATACACAGACAGTGTTTTAAAATTTAAGAATTTATCTAACAACGATACAATAATATACATATATGTATATCTTAAAATGCATGTTTGTTATATTTTAGTTGTTCAAAATTTAATACATTTTCTATGGATATATAACTTATTATATAAATTTATTTTCATGTATAAAACTCTTTTTTTTATATACATAACATACATGGATAGAAAACAGACTCACTTTAACATAATTACCATATAATGTTCTATATATATATATATATATATATATACAGGAGTTTTCCAAAACTTAAATACAGAATTTTATATAAATTATAATTTATATAAAAATATCACAATCTCATGTATGCGTGCGATCTGCAGACTATTCAAAATAATAAAAACCAAAAGTACGATTGGCGGTGATATATACCTTTAGAATATATGTATTAAAATTAAAGTCACACGCGTGGATAAAACACCTTTGCTGTTTTTTTCTTTGCATATTTATCAAAAAAAAAACGGTGTGTCATTTTAAAGAGTGCAATTGCATATACATATTGCATAAATTGTAATTCTACCAAAAAAACAAAAAAAACCAAAATAATTTAAGAACTAGTTCTTTAGATTTTGTGTCTATAAAAGCATATAAATATAAAATAATATTTTACTTTATGCTAAATATAAATATAAATACGTGCAACAAACAATTCATAATTTATTCATACGTAAGTAAAAAAAACTTTTAATACATAACTCAACACTTTAAACATAACATAATATCAACGCGAATTATGAAAACATATTTCTGTATGAATTTCTATATATGTACATATATAACAGGGACATCTCCTGAAAAAAAAAACCCGTGCATATTACCAAAAGGATAGAATATTTCTAAGGATATGACAAAAAAAGATTTCCAAAATTGAATTTTCCAGGAAAATTTAGTTCGTTATTGCACTCTCAGATTTTTTTTCCCTAAACCTTTGCTAATAATATACTTGTGCTGGTCGGAATATCCTTTAATTTTTTGCATTTCGATCAAATTTGTCATGAGGCGCCTCTGAATTATGTATATATATATAAATAAAGAAAATATTCATATATGTAAATATACACGATTTTATATGAACATATAAAATACATTCATGTACATTATTATATGTACCATATATGGCGGTATAATAATAAAATAAATACCTCTATATAGCGAGTTTTGTATATATGAGCTGCTTCATTATATTATAAATATATACGTACATTTGCCATTATATATGCATCAAGACAAATTATTTGATAACATCCCATCCGCATATATGGTATATATATATACAAAGTGTAATGACTAAAATTTCTGTATATATAAATTTCTCATATTGCGAGTGTTTATGTTTATGTTATCATTAGTACAATTTTCATATAATATTTATAAAATATGTGTGTATATAGCAGCATAACAGCAATATATATATAATTATATACTGTGCAAGAATAATAAAATTAACAAAATTATATAAGTTATATGATGCGATGACGACTCTAATAACCATATCATATCATATAATATTTTTCGTGGTATTTCGCATAGAATAATATAATTATTATTATTGTATAAAATGTTGAAAATGTTTATTTTTTATTTATCATATAGTAGGTATATATAATTCGAACAAAAATGAAAGGATTTTTTAATCAGGATTAATTCCAGGATATAATCGAATTGAATTGAATTACAAATATTGTATATTATCCCAGTATATTATTTATATAATTACAAAATATTTGATTCTATGTAAATTTGCCCTTTTTTTTAAAACATTTTTATAGAGTTTTATTTTTATTCATTTAGAGTTTAGTTATAGAATTTTCCAAATAAAAAAAAAAATTCTTTTCGTTTATAAATAATTTGTTTAAATTAAATATTTTGTTTTTGGTTAAGAATAAACTTTATTTATTACGTGTAGGAATTAATAATGCGTATTTAGATAACAGATGGCGCAACTAGCGTTGAGTTTATCGCAACACACCGCGGCCATTTTCTTTTTTTTTGTCTGTCATTAGGCTATAAATTTCAGTATATGTCATTTCATTGAAGTGTAAACAACAAAGCTTTTTTTTGCTTCGAATATGTCGAAACACATGCCTGAAAAAGTTGTTTTGGGGAAAAGTTTAATAACTTTCTTTAATTTGAAGAAAACCGCTGCTGAAAGTTATCGTTTGTTGGTTGAAGCTCATGGTGGACATGCTCCAGCGCAAGCAACTTGTGAACGATGGTTTGTACGCTTCCGAAATGGTGATTTTGACTTGGAAGACAAAGAACGGCCAGGTCAGCCAAAAAAATTTGTAGACGAAGAATTGCAAGCGTTATTGGATGAAAATTCGTGTACAACGCAACATGAACTTGCAATGGCGTTGAATGTCGACCAAACAACCATTGTCAAACGTTTACAATTTGTTATACAAATAAATGCCATTTTCAAGTCAAAAAATCCGCATTATTAATTCTTACACCTAATATATAAAGCAGATTATCAAATAACTATATTTATGGATTGTAATAAAGGAAAGAGAAATTTAAAGAGTTTTTAAATTAATTCACTTACCGTCTTATACAGTCTGATAGAATTAATTATTTTTAGAATAAATCCACACAGTTCAGTTCTTGCAATTTACATATATTGCCAATATATTCGTATAGTCTCTATATTATAGAAGAATTCAAGAGGTCTAAAGAAAATATTCCTTATATTTTAGACATTAAAATCGTGATATTTTTTGTACACATCAGCTCTGCGGTAAGGATTTGAAAGCATAAAATATTTAATAAATTTTATAATTTAATCGTAATTTATATCATATATACATATATATAGGTTATTCATTTCGACCCAAAATAAGATAAAAAAAACACACAAATTACAATTTAAAAGAATATAAACTCTTTTTTGTTACATAAAATAGAAATTATAATTTATTATGAATATTTTTTAAGTATAATAAATATTAAATTGTCATCATTTGTTATTTTAAAATGCATAATTTATACATATATATAAAGGATTTTATTCTGTTATTTGTTTTGTTTTGTTTTTTTTTTGTAATGTAAATCTCGCTTTTGTGTCATTATATGCGTTTAAAATCAAAAATTCGTTTATTTTTCTCATATATATTAGGTTGTCTAAAAAGTATTGATAATTTTTTTTAGAAAATTCAATCGATTTTTTTATATATTTCAAATGAACTTTATTAAACCAAATATGCGCCGTTTTGATCGATGACCCTTTGCCATTTTTCTGGTAAAGACATTATCCCATCACTGTAGAACTTCTGTGTTTTCTAGGCAAAAAACTGATCCAAGTGCATTTTGCAGTCCTCTGCGGAATTTAATTTTAAACCATTAAGGGAGTTCTGCAGAGACCGGAACAAATGATAATCTGAAGGTGCAAGGTCCGGGCTATATGGTGGATGCATTAAAACTTTCCAGCCAAACGCCGAGTCATCAAAGATGTGTGTGGTCTGGCGTTGTCATGATGGAACACAACACCCTTTCGATTGATTAATTCTGGACGTTTTTTTTTAATCTCGTGCTTCAATCTTGTTAATTGTTGACAATAGAGATCGGAATCAATGGTTTGACCGGGTGCTAGTAATTCATAATGAACGATTCCTTTCCAATCCCACCAAACAGACAGCATTACCTTTCTTGGTGTTAATCCAGGTTTTGCTACTGTTTTAGGAGCTTCACCCTTCTTGGACCACGATCTTTTTCGTACATTATTATCGTATGTGATCCATTTTTCATCACCTGTAATCATTCGCTTTAAAAATGACTCGATTTCGTTCCTTTTAAACAGCGTTTCGCAAATGGAAATTCGGTTCATTAAATTTTTTTGTGTTAATTCATGTGGTACCCAAACATCGAGCTTGTATCCAGCCTTTGTCAAATGGTTTAAAACTATTTGGTGACGGATGTTTAGTTCTTTAGCGATATCATAACTGCTTACGTGTCGATTTTCTTCAATTTTTGATATGATTTCATCGACTTTTTCAGTGATTGGTCGACCAGAACGAGGTGCATCTTTGACATCAAAATTACCGGAACGAAATCGAGCAAACCATCTATAGGCTGTTAATTTTGATAAAGTTCCTTCACCGTAAACTGCACAAATTTGTTCATGTGCCTGCGTTGCATTTTCACCATTTTCATAATAAAATTGTAAAATGTAACGAATTTTTTCACTAATTTCGCTCATCTTTAATGCACTACAACTTTTAAATAACTAAACAAATTTAATTTTTTTTTTTTTTATCTACGAAATGTCATCTTTCGAACATATGTTAGTGTTACCTGATCAGATTAGTACTACTTGAAATATTCAATTATAATGACATCTATTTATAAAAATTATCAATACTTTTTCGACAACCTAATATATTTAAATGTGTTTCTATAAAGTATAATAAAAGGGTTATTCAAAACATAAGATATGTGAAAAATTAATTATAGTTTTTCTTTATAAATATTTTCGATTAAAATTTGACTTGACATCTGTTGCAGGTTTTCTTGGATATCTTCATATTGTATTTCATATTTTGAATCCATTACTTGAGAATCTAAACATAAACTTTATCTGTGAAATAACCTTATAAAAAACACTTTCAAAGGTGTGGCAAATCATACAAATTTTTGTGGTCACCATCAATGTATAAACAATCATGAGATGTTGTGTTCCTATAAAGCCCAACGACTATATAACAAACAAAAAGCTTACCAAACTACGGGGTTATTATGAATGAAGACTTTTTGGTTTTGCATTGATCTTGTTTTTTCTGACATGACAAAATTTACCGGGATCTACCTGGACTAATTGAAATGAGCTCCATAACAATGTTATTGCAGTTATTTTTCAGTTTTCACAAAATCTGCATCATTTTTATAGTGAATTTTGAATGCGAATTTGATCTGAAAATTGTTTGACCAAATTCAAAATACTGTCAAATGATTTAAAATGAAAAAAAAACGATATTACCCTGTAAATATTAATATTTATTTTATTTTTTGATATAATAACGTTTACATTTTAAAAAAGAAAATTCAACTTTGAAATGATATTTTAATATAAAAATTATAAAAACGTTAACATACGCAAAATATGATTATGGTTATTTTATATATACTAAAAAGCCAAGCTAAAAACCCAGAACCATATAGAAGCTAAAAAAAATTTTTAAACTTACCTTATTTAATAAATATACAAAAAACAAACACAAATAATATAAAACGAATATGTAAAAAAACAAATATTTAATGAGTTGCAATAATATATTTTTGTACACACACAATCCTATATAATTATATAATAATAATAATTGTGAAATTGTATATAAAAAAAAAAAAGGACGACAAAATAATAATATAATATATATAGAATATAGAGTAATTAATATCTCATTATAAAATCCTTAATGTATATAATTATGTAAAAATTTACATATTTATATTTATATAGAATTAAACTTTTCTGGGAGGAGGGCTTTTTTGTTTTTTGTATATTAAAATATTTTAAGCCATTCGCTATATAAAATATTACACACATATTTTGAATGGAAATTATTTTCAAATTGAATAATTAACTTAGCTTATAACAACGTAACGTACAAATACAATATATTTAATTAAACAATATAAAAGGTATATCGATTAAAACTTAAATAGGACATATATATATATATAAGCATGTGAAAGTTCTCACACACCTGCATAGTATCCTTTATATAATTAAGCATTTAAAGCAGATAACATTATAACGCAGCGCAATCAATAAAAGGTTCTTAGGCGGACTTATGATACGAAAAGTAGAAAACCCTTGTGATGATTTATTTAAAACTGAAAAATCTCTGGAAAAACACATTCAGGACCGGTCCTTTCATATAAATGCAAATGTTGCACTTATTGCTTGCTGGACGCTTCTTTCAGTAGGGCGCTTTTTTAATATTTAGACTGCATCAAGCGCGAAAAAGTAAAGGACATTCGTTCAACATAAAATCCTTATAAAGTGATGTAACAAAACCGATGTAACACGTTAATATATTTATAAAAGTATTCTTTTATTAAAAAAAATATATGTTATATAAATTTAACTAATTAATTAAAAAAAAAAAAATTTATATATCAATTCTATATTTATGCGATGATATGTGTTTTGTTTTACACTCATTGTTCATTACTTAAATATATATGAATATATATATATATATAAAATATTTACAATATATCATATGTATATTTTATTATCAATAAACAAAAAAAATTTAATTGTAATAATCCCATCTCCATATATATTAAAACATTTAAAAATTATATTATTTTCGATGAAAAAATGGAGTGATGTTTAGATTACTAACCGAATATTTATATATATGTAAATTTAGATAAAATATATTTATTTTTATATATAGAGTTTGGCACACTAAATTTTTTCCAATCAATTCTTCCTTTTATCCATTCATTATTTTATTAACATTTATTGAATGTGATGATGATGCGGATTTATGATGAGCATATTCAGAAAATTCCGATAATATTATTGATGCTTCACACATCATTTTTGCACTGGATCTCACCAAAAACATTAAATGACATTCATCGTATGCTGTTAATTCAACACGAGCACGTATTAAACCCTGTAAAATTGTTGCACGTTCTAAATCCAACCATCTTTGTAAGGCTAATTCTCGTTCTTTCAACGATCCAATTAATTGAATGTCACTGGGACCCCACAATAGAAATTCCAATACAGATTTAGCTTTTGTCAATGATTCCGAACGATCTTTTAACAAAATTGTTGTTAAAATTGCGGTTAATTTTGTTAATGGCAGCATTGTCGTTAATACAATATGAGCACATTGACAAAGTGTTCCGTATGGTTCTTCATCTTCACGTGCCATATCCGGATTAAGTCTATAAACAAAAGAATATATTTATAATAATATTTAAAAAATGTTTTCCTTATTAACAATAGAAATAACAAAAAAAAATTACCCATGAAGTACACATAATTTTGCTTGAGTATCTTTCATTTCAAGTTCTTTGTATAGAATAACATTTGATAGACTTAATGGTAGTTCTTCGATACCCTTTGATTGAATCGTTTTTAAACCATTCACTAATTGTAACATAATAAATCCAACTTCACGACAAATTAAATCGTCATGTGATGGCATTCCAGGTATTTGTGAAGGTATATTTTTTGTTATTTGATAACCGCCGCCGCCGCCACTATTACTAAATTCATCATTTATATCTTCGTTATTACTATCGATAAATGTTGATAGATTTTGAACGGATGTTCCATTACGTAATTTTATCGGTGATGCTTCGGTACACGACGATAAATTAAATGTTGATCCACCAAAATTTGATGGTGTTTTTATATTATCCAAACGTACTTTTAACATTTGTCCATACGATTGTAATGTATCGACGAACATTCGTGGTAGTACCGATATGGTTGCTAAAATATTCATTAATAATGTATTAATATTCCATATATTTATTAAATATCAAAAAAAAAAATTGAACTGTATTACCTTGAACCATTTTAATATCAGGATTTGGCATTAATGGAAGATAATGACTTGGTACTAAATCACAAAATTCAGTTATTGGTGTAATGTCCACCATTTGATTACAATCAACGGATAACGCTAATGTGACATGTAATTGATTTGCCCAAATTGCTGGATGAAAAGCACGACGACCAGCCACAACACCACGTACACCTTCTAATATTGTAAAATTATCAAAACTTAAATTGATGGATTGTGCTAATGATCGTAACGGTATCGGTACATTTGTTGTTCTTTGTAACTATATATATATTAAAAAAATATATATTGATGTTAATCATTTATTATTGGTTAATTAATAATTTTGTTTTCACACAAACCTGTTCCAATGCTTGAGCTAATGCTTCATGATTGGCAACAACAACGGCTCCATAATTATCTTCTAAGTTTTTATGAAGAACACTACGACCTTTTCGCATTCGTAAACGATTTATTATTGAATGTTTGACGTGTTGCAATTGATGTTGTTGACCGGCCATCATTCCATTAGCCGCTGATGTATTTCCATTTGTTCCAATGAAAAGATCATGCATATCATTGGTGACAATATCAGTTCCGGCTTCGCTAGTGCCACCACCACCATAAAAACTATACGTTGTATAAATATCCGTTTCACTTATTTCACTTCCACAATAGGATTGCGAAATATTTCGACCCATATTTCCTGTGTGAAAATAGAAAATATTAATAACAATTGAATATTTAATATTAAAAAAAAAGCTAACCAGTATTATTAAATCGACTTCCACCATAATCACTTTTAGAATATGTTGGTCTTGCATAGGTTTCCGGAACAGAACTGTAATGGTGTTGTTGAGGTTGAAACAATTGTTTCGGCGATTGTGCTGGAACGGTGGTGGATTGATGTAATCCATTATTGGTCGATGGTAAACCACTTGTTCGTTGTGATTTTAATGAAATATGTTCGTAATTCGATCGATTTTCCGTGTCTCTATTTAATAGTGTCAATGGATTTTTATTATTATTCGTAGATTTTGTTGTTGTTGACGTTTGTGTTATTGTTGATTGTACATTAGTTTTATCATTTTCTGAGGTATTAACATTTCCAATTGCACCGTTATTTTCTGATAATTTATCTTTAAGATAATTATCAATTGTATTTGTCATTTTTTGTATTGAATTTTTAATGCCATCATTTAAAATTGATTGTTTTATTGTTGTTTGTGGGATTTTATCAAATGATTTTTCTTCCATAATCATTTCATTAGATCCATCATTATTATTATTATTATTATTATTATTAGAATAATTCCGTTCACAATTATCGACATCATCGAATTTGATTTTTTTTGTAATTAATGGTTGAGTTTCACGTTCACGCATACTAGCCGTACGTTCTGGTTTATTTGGTGCTATTGCTGATCGTATTTCACCTAAATTTGCATAAACATTATCTTCTTTCATGGACGATGAAGCGGCGGCAGCTGTATCTTTTTGTTGTTTTACGGATTTACCTTGAGTTGGGTTTTGTTGTAAAGATTGTGATTGTTGAACGGATTGTTCTTGTTGCATTTGGTGTTGTTGTTGGTGGGTGGATGTCTCATTAAAACCTAATTTTTGTTTTTTACGTAATTCGGCACTTTTGGGCGGTGGTGGACGCAATGGTTTATTTAAATCTAATACATTTTTACGTAATGGTGGTGCAGGTGGTTTACCATAAATGATTTCACTACGTTTATCGATAACTTCCACTTCGTTTTTATTGATGTCAATCGGATGAATAATTATTAATCGAGGTTTTGTTGGCGATGGTGCAGTGGTCATAGTTGGTGATGGTGATGATCTAGATGATGATGATGATGCAGTTATCGATGAGGCTATAATTGATGTGGATGTTGATGTTGAATGCGAATCCGTTGATGGTTTTGTCAATATACTATAAAATTTCGATTCTTTTTTTCCATCCGTTGTTGGCGTATTACTTGTTGGTGTCATCATTTCAGATGATGATTTATTACCTGATGATGATGATGATGTACCCATTCCTAAGAATTTTTTGAATGAAAATTTTGATTTTTTCTTTTTCTCTTCCATCAACAGACTATCTTGAGATAATGACATATTTTTATTACGTGGTGGCAACGGAACATCTATATCATCGATGATACCACCATTAGTATTATTCAACGGTGTTGATAAACGTAATTTTTCCATTTGTGATTTATACGCTGAACTAAATGTATTTAAACTACGAAATTTTGGATTTACTGTTGCCCGTTCACGTTTATCCTTTTCACGTATTACCGGTGATGTTGATTTACTTATGCTGCCCGTTGGATTTCTTGTATATAAATATGGATATTGATCATCCGTTTTACTTTGTCCCATTTCTTTGATTTTATTCGATTTATTTGTGCTGAATGTGGTTGCTATTGTTGTTGGTGGTGGTGATGATGACTGTGATATTGAGAATACAGATGAAGATTGGGGTGGTGCTGATGAAGGTGGTGTTGTTGGTGTAGGTGAACCAGGCGGTGGTGATGTTGGTAATGCTGGCGGTTGTTGTTGTTGATCATTCATTTTCATATCAAATACACTGGAATTATTAATGGATATTAATGGTTTATTGTCATCGTTGGTATCCGCATTGAGCATCGATGGAATTGATAAATGTGGTGATGGCGGTGGATTTGGTGCTCGTCCCTTTTTAATACTTTTATCATTTTTATCATAAATATCATTTTGATTGTTAGTTTCCATATCTGTATTATATATGGATTGATTAGAAGCGACTAGTTGCGAATTTGGTTTATTAATTATTTGTTCTAATTCGGAGATGACTTGTTTTTGGGCTAAATTTCGTGAAACTGTTAATGGTGAATATTTTAATGTGGATGAGGTTGTTATAGTATTACTTGTATTACTGGCATCAGCAATTGTAGTAGTAGTAGTAATATTATTATTGGCAGAAGTAGTTGATGTTGTCGTTATTGTTGGTGGTATTGTCGCCGTAGATGAACGTTTTGTAAATGTTTTAATTATGTTAACGGTTGGTTTTTGGGGAACGGTCGGTTTTTCGTTATTTAATTTGTTGACAGTGGATAAAAAGGAAATTCGTGATTCTGAAAGAAGTGGTGGCGGTGACGTTGGTAATGCTGGTGGTTTTTCCATATTATTACCATCAGGATCAGCACTACCATCTGGTTCGCCAGCTAATTCTCGACTTTTATCCAATAAAAACGTATCATTTTTACTATTATTATTATTATTAATAGTATGTTTTTTTGTTTTTTGTTTTTGCTGTTGTTGTAGATCTTGAACTAATATATCTTCATAATCTGAACTATGATTTTCTTTTAATCTTCCATTAATATCGATATTTTTATATTGATTCGTTGTTTCACCTTCAATACCTATACCACTATCCGATTCACTGCGATTCATTGAAGATATATCTTCATCAATGCTATTTGTACAACTGTTACTACTGCTGCTACTACTGTAATCAAAACTCGAACTTGTCGATTCGGCCGTTGAGCATCGATCATCTGTTGAATTTTTCGTAACAATTAAACCATCCGTGGTTATTTTACTTAAAAAATTATAACTTGTTGCTGAACTTGGATTGCTTAAATTTGATGCCGATGAAAACATTTCGGATAGAAGATGATTTGGAAAGTATGTTTTAGCATCACCATCACCTTTTCTATGCAAAACATTATCATTTTCTGTACTAATATTATTATTATTTTTAGTATTATTAGTAGTATTATCAATATTAGCAACATCTGATTGATTTGCATAACCATCGGGTAAATTTTCATAACTATTAGTGGCATCAACCACATCATAATAACCGGAGCTACCATTTTCCGCATCCGATTGATTACTATCATCGGTATCCGAATATTTTGAAAATACATTAATTTTCGGTTTTGTTTGATCTTTATTAACAATTGGTGTGTGTCGTGAAATTGATGAGCGTTTCCCATTTGGATTACCATTTGTTGTATTATCATTTTGTTGTTTTAATTTTAATGATATTTCAGATGTTGTTGTCGTCGGTTCATTTGAAACACCCGCCAATTGTTTATCCTTATCTTTATTATTTTTTTCCAATGTTTCTGAAATTTCATCCATAAGCGATTTCTCTGGTTTTTTATTCAACATTTCCATTGAATTATTCAGAGATTGTGATTGTGATTCGCCGATGTATTCAACACCCGATGATTTAATAATTGTTTTTAAAATCACCGGTGGTTTTGTTAATGATTCAGTTGTTGTTGTAGAAAAATCAATTAGATTCGAACTCGTATTATTATTCGTATTATTAGTAAATATCGTTGAAAATGTATTAGTTTTATTTATCAGATGATCCAAACTATTACTTATAGACATTGCACTACTACTACTAGTACTAGCTGTAGTTGTTGTGCTCTTCGATGTGATGTTTGATGTTGCCGTCGACGTAAATTTTTGTTTAATATTATTAACATTATTGGTGGTAACCGGGCCACCAAATGGCATAACAGAAATTTTTAATGTTTGTTTTTTACCATCTGAATCCTTTTGTGAGGCACCCAATTGTAAAGCGGCAAATGAACGTTTTATATTTGTATCACCGGAATCGGTGTTGGTGGTGGTGGTGGCGGCGGTGGTCGACAATAGATTTTTATTATTCATATTAAAATCGGTATTGATTTTTGTTAATTTTTGTATTTCTGTATCGTCAATTATTGGCGGGCTTTCTAATGTTGTGTAAATTTTTAAATCATTTTGTAAATTATTCTGATTTTTACTTTGATTTGTAATCGTATTATCCTGTATTTCATCTGTATCTGACCAATCACCACCGTATCCAATGATTTGTGTTAATTCCTTGGGAAAATTTACACTTGATGTGGATTTTTTTGCTGTGAATTTTTTCGTATTATTTGATGATTTCATACAACTTTTTGGTGGTGGTGTATCCAGCGATGGTAATTTTATTGGTTTCAATTCATTTTTAATACTTTTATGTTCCTCTTTTGATTTAAAACAATTTGAACATAAATCTTTTTTCCATGCATTTTGTGCAAAATGTGAACATATTTGTAAATTATTATTGTTATTATTATTATTTGTTGTCGTCGTCGTACTCGAAGTCGCCATGATTTTATACAAATTCAATTGAATTGGGTCGTGTCGATATGAAGAATTTTCAAATAAAAATTAAAACACACTAAAATTAATTGCAATTATATGCTATAGTTTCATCGTTTCCTTTAGCTGATATATTGATTTCTGAAATATAGAACAAAAAAAAATAAATTCATTAGATAATTGTTGAAATGCTGATTTGATTTGATTAGTTTACCAAAACTATATTTAAAAATATGAGAACTCAATCAATGAACAAAAAAGGAATACATTAATCATGTATAAGGAGACTTTTTAGTCGTTTAGTTTCTCTTCGTTATACAATATCCAATAATTATATAGGCTTATTATATGGCATATAAAATAAATAATAAAATTTTATTATTAAAAATTCCAAATAATTATCATATACACTCTCCACAGCTTTACCAACCCACGACTATTTTTATTTTAATTTTATTTTATTTTCCAAACAAATTATTTAAAACACAAAAATTATAAAAACAGTTCAAATTATAATAACCGCAATCAAATATTGATTGTTGTGAGTTCGCCAAATATACTGTCAAAACAAATTAAAGAATATGTAAAAAAAAATATGATGAAATTCTTCAAATTCAATAAATTAATTTATAACACACTTTGATATACGACAATGTAATAAATTTGTTTTTTTTTTTGTTTCGTTTGCTTTTAATTTATAGTTGCTGCTATTTAGTTTATATTTAAATATTACTGTATTAAAATTAATTTCAATATTATATAATCAAAAATCGAATATTTAGGTATATTTTGTTTAATATATTTAATAAACAAAAAAGTAATAAAAGCTAAAATCTGTTATAATTACAATATGAATTTAAATATGAATGGAAAATGGATTATATGCGATAATATTTCGCAAATCATCATCGCATCGTATAGTAAATTTGTATATATGCTAAATAAAAAAATATATGCTAAATCTATATAAGATAATTATTAATTTTTCTTTTCTTATTCCACATAATAAATTTTGTGGTTTTTTTTGAACATTCTATATACTGATTCTAAACAGTACGTATATTTATGAGAAAGTACAATAATCTTATTATTATTATTATATATATGCCTATTGATATAAAATATTATAAAGTCAGTTTTTTCTTTTCTTTCTGTGTTTCTTTTCTTGTTATAAACTCGAATTCATATTAAAAAAAATTATTGATGTAATAAAAACTGTACTGTAAAAGAATCGTATTAAAAAAAAAATTCTATAAAATTATAATAATATATAGTAAATAAATGTGTTGTGGATTTATATAATAAAAGAAACGGAATTCAAGTGTTCTAATTTATAAGAAGTTTTTTTTTATTCTTTATGTTTGGTATTTAGACTGTATTTAAAAAAAAAACAAAAAATTCCCAAATAGCAAATTGTTTTTTTTAATATTTTTAAATATATAATAAATAACAATATCATTAAATGTAAATGTAAAAGAAAATCTAGTAATATAATTTGAATGGTTTCAAACAAATCGCAATATAGTTTTAGACATAATATAGAAATTAAAAATACAATTAAAAAACATTTGTTTTTAATTATATTAATATTATATATATATATATATAGATTTGTTTTGTATAATAAAACGTAAAGAAGTCATTAAATTATGGAATAAAAAAACGCAGAAACGTTTCGTGTTGGAATTTGGAGCCAATTAATGGAAAATTCTTGATAAGGAAGGCAATACGGAATTTTAAACAGTTAAGGTTGTAAGGGTTATAGTAAAAACACCATAACTTGTGAACCCGTTGAGTTAGTATAATGCTCAGGGTGGGATTCGATAGATAATTAAATTCTCTAAAAACTTTCCTTACATATCAAATGGGGTTGTAAAACAAATTCTATAGTTAAATTTTATAAACGTGAAAAATTGTCAATTTACCCATACTCTTTGTATGGACACCCCATAATATAATTTTAAATTCGGAAAATTCAACTTATTTTACTTAAGATTCAGTCTTAAAACCAATACCATTTCATGCAAATTTCACCCGTAAAAATTGAATGATTAGAAGTTGATTTTGACCGATTATAGGTAAAAAACTTAATTTTTTATTATGTAAGGGGTGCAGTAAAAACGCCATAACTTCCCGACCTTTTGAGATAGAATAATGGGCAGCCTCTATCAATCGATAGATAATTAAATTCTCTAAAAACTTTTCTACCATATCAAATGGGGTTGTAGAACAAATTATATAGTAAAAATCTATAAATGTGAAAAATTGTTAATTTATCCATACACAAAAAGGTCTTCTAAATTAAGCCAAAACCATGTGTTTTCTTTACCATTATGATTTTGAATTACAAATTCATTTAAGAATGGTGTGTGTGTAAGTGACTTTAACCAAAAAAAATATAGCTTTATATTGTATATTATATATATTAATTATAAGATTTCATCAGAAAAAGTGAAATCGTTGTTATTATTAGAAAAAAAAATCTACGTCTATGGTTAGCTCTTTGACGGACAAAACTTAATTCATTCGCGTACAAATAAAAAATAACAACAAAAAAAAAGGTCACACTAAAAACAGAAAACAAAAAATTCTCAAATGTATGTGAAAAACATCACTTCACAACGATTCATTATTCAGCATAAATTTGTTTACCCTATATGCTGATTGCATTTTCATATATTTATTCATAATTGTTCACGTGTGCCGCATCTAGCCGGAACTGAATACTCCACTTGCCACTTGCCATATTACCAAAATTTTTGATATTTCGAATGACTTAGAAATGCCCAAAAACCAAATTAATTATTCTACAAATTCAATTAATTTTTAATATTTCATAGAAGAAAATTTGAAAACCGGCTAATTGGTTAACAAAAAAACTTCCGAAAAGTGTTCGGAAAATGTTTGTACTCTATACGTTCCTTATCTTTTGAGCCAATGATAAAACATCCTATCTTTTGATTTTGTGTAATCATATTGGGAGTTCATTTATTGTTAAAGTTGGGCTATTATGTGGTGTGAATTTTTCTATTCTTTTCCTCCAAGACTCTATCAATTTAACTGCGGGGATCCAGAGATTATATATTTCCTACAACAAACAATTGATTGCATTATGGTTTTTATGATCTCCTGAACATAATTTTTTTATGTTTTACCCCATAAATATAGAAACAAAATATGTAAAAAAATCCATTCATTGATGATTATATGTAAACATATATATAATTAATCCACTTATATATAACAAAATTTGTTTTGATATATTCCAGAATTTCTATATATAATACATTTTATTTATTTATCAAAAATATGTACTTTTTATAGAACACTTTCTTTTATACTCTTTCACTATATTGTATACGTTTTGTTAGCGGCCATGAAATATAAATTTATTAATAAATAAAAATGATCAAACAATTTCAAGTTTTGGAATGCATTTTGAAATATATATTACTATATAACTTAAATTATTATAAAATGCTATTGACCTTTCCTTTACGAATATATTTACTATATATCCGTATACTTCTATATATGTAATGTAATTCAAGTAAGAGTATATATTTGTAACAGAATATGTATATATGATCACAAATAGAATACAAAAATTACAGTTTATATATATTTTTCATAAATTAAATCTTTATTACATATATACATATATATATTTATTTACTCTTAATAATTATGTGAAATGCCTTTAAAAATATACGAACGAGTAAAGAAAAAAAAATTATTGACTATAAATATATATGGTTAATATAATATTTATATATGAGTTTATATATATATATATATATATATTGTATAAATAATGTGTGGATATAACAAATATATAGTATAAACTTAAGTAATATTAACTTTAAGTTAATTATATTACATTGTGAGTGCGATCATGTATAACATAATATTGTATATTATAATTATTGGTCAATTCTTATTTTTATATATCTATCTATCTATATATAGATGTTGTGTACATGAATGATATACTTATACAGGGTGTTGTAAATGAAACTAGACAATAGATTCAATGGGTGCGGTGATTCAATATGTATATCATATGATTCTATATGTATATCATATCATAATTCAAAATCATCATATTGTATAATTTACCGAGGCCATAATTTCTAACCCTTTTCTTGAATCGTCAATTTTCGTTTTCAAACATGTTTAGCAATATTTCTTGTAAGACTACATCCGATTTATATAAAGAGTCTTCGGGAAAAGAAACCTATATCATAAAATAATTTCAACTTATTTGTACCGCATCATATAGGCTCTTGAATATCTGCGGAGCGGTACATTTTAGATCACACTGTTAAATATATGTAATATATTGATAGGATGGATGAAATACATATATATTATGAGGGTCTATCAGTTTTTTTCCATTGAACATTCCGTGCGTGTATATGCATTCAACAAATATATATTCATTATATATATATATAGATGATGTTTTTTATTTTTGTAATATACGAAATCAAAATAAAAATTAAAATTGTATTTTGTATTTTTAACGGGAAGTCTATTTACAAACTTATTCGTATTATTTTATTTTTTTTATATCGTTTATATGCTCTATGACTTCACTATATGTATATATATATTTATATGTGCATTACTGCATTTAACGAATTGCAACGAATAATAATATGACTTAAGTAATAAGTTTTCTTTATATGTGCATTTATTATATATTAATATATAACAAAATAATGAAATATTATTGTTATTTTCTTTTTGTTTGTGTGTTGCGTATACGGATATTTATATAAATAAAGGGGTCTCTTCTAAAAATAAATCTATTTGGAGTATATAATGATTATGTGAATAAAAGAATCTCGGGTTTCCTTACGGTATTATATTCTTACAAAAATGTATTTTGAATTTGAAGATCAAATATAATATGATGATTTTCAACAAAATACCTGTTGTGAATCTCTAAAATGAGGGAATTCTCTAAAATCTGGAAAATCCCTGAAAAAAATAGTTTAGTTTTCGTATATTGTAAATTACTCTCTCTATATAGAAAATTGTCCATTTAAACATATGAACTTTCATTTCATTTAATAATTCTATTTCCCCATCACAAATGATCTTCGATCTCCTTTTCCGATATGATTATCATCTTTGCAGGATCGATAATATATTTTAATCAACCAAAACATTATAGCCAATTCAAAACATCTGGGTAAGCCAATATGCCACAAATTGGATTTAAATCAGATATTGGACAGTCGGATTCGTGGAATGGAATAACACTCTTTTGTTTTTTGCTTCATTCTGATGTTAGCAACAACTTTCATATATAAGTTATTGTTTAAAACATACATAAAATGCGAAGAAAATCATTATTTACTCTTTAACTTTTATTCTTCAATCTTTAATTTTATTGAAATCTTTATCATTTGAATTGGATTTAATATAATAAAAAGAAATTGAATTAGATTATTTTTTATTATATACAATATATAAAATTTCAAATTCAATGGATTTAATTCTAATAATGATTGCGTTATATATAAAATATAGATTTATAAAACTATATCTGTAATAAAATAAAACCTATGGTCTATGATATGCAAAATGCAAATCACATCAAATAGAAAATAAAAAAAAAAACACCAAATTCTGATATAGGTCAATTGTATATAAATATCAAATTGAAAACATTTTTTTTTTAAGTACATCACTTAACGATGATGCAATTGCTTGCTTTAGATGATGCTTGATAATATTAAAAAAAAAAAAACAAGAAAAGAAAACGAAAATAAAGTGTTGTGTGAAAATTATATGTTTTTTTTTTTTTGGTTTATGACTCTTAAATTCTTGATGTAACAACTATTTTTATTAAAAAAAAAAACAAATTTAGATATATACTATAAAAAAAATGCATATTAACGCAATCATTTAAAAACATATTGTCGAATAGATTTTCGATAATATATACCAAATAATGAATGTATGTAAAAGATATGTTTTATAACTTATATATGAATTAAATAATGATATAAAATTCAAAGTAATCGGAGTATTAAAAGTAAAGTATGGAAAAACATGGGAAAAACTGTTTTATGGTGCAACGAAAATGTTTATTTAGTTCATTTCAACCAATACGGGCAATATTTCAACGGGAAATTATGTTGGTCTTCCGAATTCCATCCATAACGATTTAAAGATTATGGATTCACCACCAAAATCTTGTGATTTGACATCTTTGCACTTCATTGCGTATTGTATCTTTACATATAAAGATAATTTGTTTGTCGGTGCTCCACATACAGTAACTATGTGATTCCAAATTTCTCAGAAAAAATATTACAGAAGTTAAACAACATTTTTCTAAAAAGAATGACCATTTTGCATTTAAAATGAAATTACCCTTTTTAAATTAGGTGTAGGAATTAATAATGCGTATTTTTTGGCTTGAAAATGGCATTTATTTGTATAACAAAATGTAAACGTTTGCCAATGTTTGTTTGGTCGACATTCAACGCCATTGCAAGTTCATGTTGCATTCTACACGAATTTTCATCCAATAACGCTTGCAATTCTTCGTCTTCAAATTTTTTTGGCTGACCTGGCCGTTCTTTGTCTTCCAAGTCAAAATCACCATTTCGGAGAAATTTATAGCCTAATGACAGACAAAAAAAAAAGAAAATGGCCGCGGTGTGTTGCGATACACTCAATGCGCCATCTGTTATCTAAATCCGCATTTTTAATTACTACACGTAATATATTCAAAGAGCCTTGCAAAGATACAATATGCATTGAATTAAAATGAAATCAATTAAAGTTGCAATATATACGCAATGAATCAGTGTTAAATTTATCACATTAGCATATATGTATAAATAATATTTTAAATAATATAGGTACACCTTTAAAATAAAAATGATTCATATGTCAACAAAAAATCATATATGATGCTTTCGATGTTAATCAATAAATCATTTATAAAAAAAAAAAGTTCAAACCATTTTTAATTGTTGATTTATTTGTCATCTTACGGGGAAATTAAAATTCTTAACAAAGTAAATTATGTTAAATAGTTCTTCGGACATCGGAGCAGTTCAAAATCGAATTTCTTTAAATGCATCCATACAAAAATGTGTTTTTCAAAGGATTAATATATTTTTAATACATTCAATTCATCTATGAATTGAAAATAATAATAATAATAAATTATCTGAAATAAAACTAATCAAAACTGATTTAAATGCAAAAAAACTCACAATAAAATTTTTTATTTATTAATTTTTTAATATAATAAATAATTTGTTGTGTTTTGTTATGTTATACGGAATATATAATTTTTAGTTTTAGCAATTAAAATTCATAAACATATTTTTTAAATGTTTATGCATACACAAAAAAAAACTAAAATGTAGACCATAGTTTTTTTCTCTCTATATACGAAATTAACAGCAAAAATTACCTTGTGAAAAGTTTTTTCTTCTTATTATTATTATTATATTAGTCCATATTTGTAACTGTATATCCTCTATAAAACATTATAATGTTAAGCCATAAATACCTGTATATTTGTACATACATAAACATAAATATGTTGTTTATTTACACTTAGCTTATAACATTATTATTATTATTATTATTATTATTATACTCTATTATCTATATTACTATATATAAAAATTGTATTGAAAAACAATAAAAAAATCAAAACTTGATTGAAAAATATATATATTATGAAAGAATTTATGAAAATATATTGTATATAATTTCTTTTTTATATATATATGTTATATATATATATATAGAGTTTATAAAACTTTTTAGACTTAAACATTCAAATGGTTTCTTCTTTCATCATCTCTATAACTTCTTCTTATATGTATGTACAATTGTATACATATTTAACACAAGAAGATCTTGTATTTGTTTATAACTTGCTTATTAAATATTCTTGCGGGTATACACGCAAATATCGATAGATTGAATGGAAACAAAAAACAGCTATTTCACCTTTATATATAGAAAAAAATATACACGTACACGTCGCTATATAGAGATCTGTTTAAGATGAATAAAAAAAATTAATACATTCATTAAACAGATATATATATAAAGATTTATTTTCAATAAATATATTTCACTACATACTGTATGTGTATCTATTAAAAAAAAAATTCATATTATCAGTATGTTAAACTATTACGATGCTAATTTTGTAATAATAATAATTGCGTATATTTTTTTAATATAAATTTGCATATATATATATATATACGAATAATAAATTACATCGCGTATATTACAGCAAAAAAAAAACAAAACGAAACGGATCATAAACCATATATACATCATATATATTATGATGGAACTGAACTGAATAATTATATATGCATTATTTACTATATATTGCGAAAGATGAAGTCATTTTTTTTTTCTATACAACAATAATATAATATAAATTATATGAAAACCGTTCAATTTTCAATCAATGGTTATACAAAGATTCATTTATAATTCTTAAAAATTTGGTTTTTTTTTTTATTTTTAATTTTAATTTATGTATAGTTTTTTTATTTTTAAATGTAATCTGAAATATTTTTCCCTGAAATTATATAAACATATATGATAAAATTATTGTCGCAGAAATTTTAACCATATTCTATAAATATTATGAGTAATTTTAAAACACCTATTTTTGATAATTTATTTGTGTAATGATATTTTTTAAGCTATAAATCGGCGAAGCATTTAGGTGGAGCTGGGAAATTGTTAGCCAGATTTTAACAAGCAGATGAGGATAGGATATTCTGAATTGTGCACATTTCAAATTAGCTGGTTTTTATACAATAATTGTACCGACACCGCACCGAACTAAATTTTCCCGATAATCGACTATTTTCTATTTTTTTTTGTTTATTACAAATCTGGTTGTTTTTCTTATATTTTCGTTATTTTTCTTCACATAATTTAAAAGTTCAATAAATTAATTAATATTTCATATAGAAGAAAATTTGAAATCTTCGCCTATATACTTTAAGTTACTATATAGAAAAACTAAAATATATTTCACGCCAATTGGTCGATTGACAGATTGCCGACTGGAACTTTTTTTTAAAAAATATCCCGTGCTGTACGTGAATTTCTTCTTTTTATTGAAATATACATAAAGAAAAATAGAAAACCTGGAAGGTGAGAGTACAGCAGTAAGAAAAACCTCGACTTCACTATATTAATACAATATTTTTTGGACAAGTTGGGAAAATTTTAAGATTATTAATTTATATATTATGTGTATGAATTAATAATGCGGATTTTTTGGCTTGAAAATGGCATTTATTTGTATAACAAAATGAATGAGTACTTTAACCAATATATTGCCCATCGTTAGCTATGACTTCCTCCCATCTTTTAGGAAGTTTGTTGATTCCTCGTTTGAAGAAGTCCTCATCTTTCGAGGCAATCCATTCATCGACCCATTTTTGCACACCTTCAGCATTTCGAAAGCGTACATCTGCCAGGCCGGCCTGCATTGATCGGAACAAATGGTAATCAGAAGGAGCAAGGTCTGGAGAGTATGGGGGGTGATCAAGATGATCCCAACCGAGCCTCTTTATTTTTTCTTTAATGATGTTTGCACGATGTGGTCTGGCGTTGTCACCATGAAAAAAAACTTTGTGGTGTTTTCGAGCTATCAATGGTCGTTTTTCGTTCAATTTCTTTGCCAGTTCGTTCAATTGGCGTCTGTTGTAGCGTTCAGCTGTAACCGTTTCGTTTGGTTTTAACAGCTCGTAATATACCACACCCTTCTGATCCCACCAAATACACAGCATAAGCTTCTGGCAATGAATATTGCGTTTTGATTGTGAAGTTGATGGTTGGCCGGGATCAACATATGATGCTTTACGTTTGGGTTTATCGTAATAGACCCACTTTTCATCGCCAGTGACAATTCAACTCAATAAACTATGTTTTTTGTGCTCTGCAAGATGTTTTTCGCATGTTTCGATTCGTGCTTTGAGTTGATTTTCATTCAGTTGATGTGGTACCCATTTTCCAAGTTTTCGAATCTTTCCCATTGCATGTAAACGTTTGCCAATGGTTGTTTGGTCGACATTCAACGCCATTGCAAGCTCATGTTGCGTTCTACACGAATTTTCATCCAATAACGCTTGCAATTCTTCGTCTTCAATTTTTTTGGCTGACCTGGCCGTTCTTTGTCTTCCAAGTCAAAATCACCATTTCGGAAGCGTACAAACCATCGTTTATAAGTTGCTTGAGCTGGAGCATGTCCACCATAAGCTTCAACCAACAAAACGATAACTTTCAGCAGCGGTTTTCTTCAAATAAAAGAATGGAAATTCGACATGTTTGGTACAATAAAAAACTTTGTTGTTTACATTTCAACGAAAGGACACATACTGCAATTTATAGCCTAATGACAGACAAAAAAAAAGAAAATGGCCGCGGTGTGTTGCGATACACTCAACGCTAGTTGCGCCATCTGTTATCTAAATCCGCATTATTAATTCCTATATCCAATATTTCAAATAAAACATCCCCCCTTCCTCCAAAAAAAAAAAAATAAAATACTATAACAGAAATGAATGTAATTATAAAAACAGGGAAAACAACTTAAAAAATTTTACAATTTTTTACGGAATGCAATAAAATAGACAATTTTATTATTAAAAAATTAATTATGTTTTTTTGTTTTTTATCAGGAAATATACATAAAATCTTTTCGGATGTAAAATTTAACTTGTATAATTTCTAACAATACATCTATAAATAAAAACAAAAATTCTCAACTCATTTGAATTGTATTTTATAAACAATAATAATAAATATATAAGTTATTTTTATATAGAAGAAGTACTACCTGCAAAGTTAATCTAATATATATAAAAAAAAAAAATTAAGATAAAAATGAAATTTTCTTCATGATATAATAAATAAATAAATAAATAACAATAATAATACTGTTGTAATTAAAATAATTAATTTATATAACAATGTGAAAATACATTTTTTAATAATATGGTATATATATGAAGAAGACATAATTTATTTTTATTTTCCAAAATATTTCTAAAATAATCATATTAAAATCATAAAAAATTTTATACTAATAAATTATTAATATAATAATTTTGTGGTACATTTACTCGAATTAATTAATTGAACAAAAATTAATTGATTTTTTATGTTAAAAAAAAATTAATTAAAATTACGTATTTATTATTTTTTTTTTTTTTTTTTTGATACTTTCCCGTCCGCATATAATTTGATGAACGAGTTTTTTTGGTTTTTTTTTCTTTCTTCAATCGTTTTCATGATTAGAAAACGCAAATTCAAATTCAAAAACAAAAAAAACTATATTCAATTTAATAATAATTTTTGGTGGTGAAGGGGAAAGTTTCTAATTTTTTTTTTTTTTTTGGGATTTATCTTTGATCTTCATCATAATGTTTTTTTTTTGTTATTCAAAAAATATGTGTGTTAAATTTATTTTTAATCACGCATATTATCATTTAATCGTCATACTTATTTAAGGTGACTTTGCTTATTTAAGGTGAAGTAATCGCATATTGAGCATAAAAAGGCAAGGAATAGAATTAATCTTTATTCTGAAATAAATCTTTTTAAATATACTATAATTAGGAAGACAAAATTGTTTATGAACCAAACTGACAATGCAAAAAAAAAAAAAAATGTATGCATAAAATCAACATAATAAAAAAATGTTTTTGCAAATATCAATTTTCTATAAAGCGAAAGTGTCAAATTGGATTATTTTTATTGGAAATTTTTTTTATTTTAATATATTCAAAATTAATATTTATTTTATGAATAGTTTTCTGGAGATGGATCGATGATCGGCCGACCACCACACACACTTTCTTTTTCAATAATTAAATAAATTTAAAAAACAATTTAAAAATAAAATACGACAAAATTTATTATTATTATTATATTGTTAATGTCGCACAAAACAAATTGTGAGAATACCAATTTTTTTTTTAATTTATTTATTTTCATTGTATCACAAGGTAAGAAAAAAAAACAATATACTATATATATATTAAAAGTTAAATTATTTTATCGCATTAACTATATTTGAAATGAAATACAATACAGAAATATTGTATTTAGCCTCATTAGTCATTTTTTTTCTTCTATATTGTAATAAAATAAATTAACAGATACTTGAGCAAAGTAAATGTTAAAAGATGACAAATTATTTATTTTATTTATTTTTTTTTTCACTGAATATATTGAACCTATATAATAATTTATGATTTATAAAAAAGCAAATAATAAAATAAATAAATATTACATATTATTGACAAATACATATTATTGACAACGCGTATATTTTATTTTAAAGTATATACGTGATTCTATCCCACCTTTTTTTTTTTTTGCCGAAATATCGATGCTTAAGTAAAAAAATAAATTAAAGTATAGGCGATTTAATTATTTTTTTTATTTTTAAATAAGACTTTACTAAATAAAAACTATTATACAAGTTTTTTTTAATTAAAAAATACAAAATACACACACACACACACACAAAAGATTATATCGGCGATCGGTCAATTTTTACTAATTTTATTAAAAGTATTTATTCATTTTTTTTTTGGTAATACACGGGTTTTTAAGAACCGAATAAGTTTTTTTGTTTTTATATTATTATATAATATGTATATATAAAAACAAAATATTATATTGTATTAAAGTTTTTTTTTATTGTATATGTTTGCCTTTTTTTTTTACTTACATTGACAATTTTATACACCAACGCGTATATTTTGATCGGTCGGCTTTTTTTTTATTTTTTTGCATTTTTATTACCATTATCAAGGTAAAATCTTTCTATATATTTATATATATGAATTTGTATAATTTTGTTGTATATATACATATATAAATAAAATTAAATGAAGTATAGAAAAGAAACAAAACTCTTAATTTATTTTATTAAAATGTATGTATATACTTAAAAATGTAATCCATCAATCACGAGGTGGTTTCTTATTTTTAAGTTTTTTTAATTTTATAGAAGACAGATTTTAGATATTCTATATACAAATATTATAACCGTACAGATGATACTGATTTTGTTAGAAATTAATCCCTGTGTGTACTTCTCTTGTAATTCAAGAAATTCTCGATTCTGTTGTAGTGGCGAACAAAAAAAATATAAAAAAGATGTTAGAAAATAAAATATATCGCTATTTGAATATGATATTTCCTTTAGCAGAGTTTTCCTGCTTTAGATTGTGATAAAATTACTTATTTCTGGTAGTTCTATGATATGCGAAAAATTAATGTAAAATAAATAATTCTGATCTCATTCCATCCATCTTACGTTTTCTTTGGAAATTTTTACTCTTTATACTTTTTATTCTCTAAAAACTTCCGTAACATATTAAATGGGATTGTAGAACAAATTCTATTTATAGTAAAAATCTATAAGCGCGTGAAATATTGTCAATTTAACCATACTTCTGGTGTATAGAAACCCCCAAATATTACTATAAATTCGGAAAAATTAACTTATTTTACTTATAAGAATCAGTCTTAAAATCAATACCATTTCATGGAAATTTCACCCTTAAAAATTGAATGGTTAGAAGTTGATTTTGACCAATTATAGGTAAAAAATTAATTTTTTATTATGTAAGGGGTGTAGTAAAAATGTCATAACTTTGCGACCTTTAATGGGCAGACCATCAATCGATAGATAACAAAATTCTCTAAAAACTTCTCTTACATGTCAAATGGGGTTGTAGAATAAATTCTATAGTAAAAATCTAAAAATGTGAAAAATTGTGAATTTATCCATACTTTTTGTATATCAAAAACCCCTTAATATTATTGTAAATTCGGAAAATTCAGTTCTTTTTACTTAACATTAACCCTTAAAATCAATCCAATTTCATGCGAAATTTCACCCCTAAAAATTTAAATGATTAGAGATTGATTTTTATAAATTACAGATAAAAAAAAATTTCTTTTATTGAATAAGGGTTGTAGTAAATATTACGTGTAGGAATTAAAAATGCGGATTTAGATAACAGATGGCGCAACTAGCGTTGAGTGTATCGCAACACACCGCTACCGTTTTCTTTTTTTTTGTCTGTCATTAGGCCATAAATTTCAGTATATGTGAAGTGTAAACAACAAAGTTTTTTATTGCATCAAACATGTCGAAACACATGCCTGAAAAAGTTGTTTTGGGGGGAAGTTTAATAACTTTCTTTAATTTGCAGAAAACCGCTGCTGAAAGTTATCGCGTTTGTTGGTTGAAGCTTATGGTGGACATGCTGCAGATCAAGCAACTTGTGAACAATGGTTTGTACGCTTTCGAAATAGTGATTTTGACTTGGAAGACAAAGAACGGCCAGGTCAGCCCAAAAAATTTGAGGACGAAGAATTGCAAGCGTTATTGGATGAAAATTTTTGTAGAAAGCAACATGAACTTGCAATGGCGTTGAATGTCAACCAAACAACCATTGGCAAACGTTTACATTTTGTTATACAAATAAATGCCATTTTCAAGCCAAAAAATCCGCATTATTAATTCGTACACCTAATACATCATAATTTGTTAATTCGTTGACTTAAAATAACGTTCATTTTTCAGTTCGATGGATAATTAAGTTCTCCAAAAACTTGCCTTATACCAAATAAAAATAGAATTAAGTATAGTGAACTAAATATCTAAAGATCATTTTTCAGAACTTTCAACTGTCGTTTATGGTATATAATATAAGACAAGGATGCATCGATGAACATGATTTTGTATAGGTTAATGAATTACGGTCCTATACAGAATTGTCCTTTCTGATAAAAATCTAGTATAATGAATTCAATCGTGACTTCAGATCATTCGAGGGATGCATTTCGTGCAAATTGGTCATCAAAAATGCAGTTGTTTTGCCTAATCAACCATCGCATTTATGATACAAGATCGTCGAATTTGTTATTTATATACCATATGAGATTGAAATATCCTTGAGATTAAGACATCGTTAAGATTGAGACACGCTTCAGATTAAGGCATCCTTTGAGCATTTGTTCATCCCAGTTGAATCCCAAATATTCCGTTTTCTAAAAATTAATATTTAATATTTCTATAATTGAATATTTCTTTTTGTTTCTATAGTGCGATTGTCCATATAATAATATATATATATATATATGAAATAAAAAATATAAAGGATCTAAATTGAAAATTCTATAATTATTTTTTTTATATATATAATTCATTAAAATTCTAAATTAGTTTGCATTTAAAAAATTAAATTCCATATAGTCAAACGAACCATAAAAAAAGTATTCAACAAAACAATTTAAAATAAAATAATAAAAAATAAACCATTGAATTGATATGCGAATTTTTTATTATATTATTGTTATTCGCGTGATCGTTTATTATTCGTATACGTACGTATACATGTAATAAGACGCGTCCACTCCTTTAATCTTAACAAACGATTGTTAATGCGATCTGCATACAGAATGAGGATATAAGAAATATTTTGATATGTAAAAATGCGTGTATATAAACACTGAAAATATTTTTTTTAAAAAAAATTGACAAAATGATTTAAATATGATGTCATAATATACAATTTAACGTAAAATAAAAAGATTATCATTCATTAATCGTATCCCATCACTAAATTATTTTATTGCGTCCAGGTGTCAGGAAAAAAATATTCAATTTAGAAATTATGATTAAATTAAAGCAAAAAAAAAAAAAATTGAATTAAATTCATATTTTTTATATGTAAATCAAATAAACCTGTTAAAAAGCAAATTTATGGATGATTTTTAATCGTTATAAAAACAAAAAATGTTTATCTAAAAAACTATATAATAATAATTGATATGCGGATTAACAATCGCGCGCATATTTTAATAAATTCAATAAACATATATATATATATATATATATAGTAGATATAAATTTCATTTAGTAGTGATGCGATACTTTGAATTTCAAATGGATTTATTTTTATAGAAATTTTTATCCATTTTGATAAAACATTTATTTTTTGGCCCCTTCTTCATTGTTATATATTTACAATTTTCATACATATTTTGAAAAAAAAAAAAGATTATTTAAAAAATTAATTTGCTAGTCAGGTAAATAATGAAAAACGATCACAAAATTAAAATAACTTCGCATATATAATAACAATATAATTATAATAATAAACTAAAAATTGATTTGCTTTTGTTATAAAAATATATGAATTTAATTTTATTATTATATATATTTCTGCATTTATAATATATGCGGTGTGTGGTATAAAAAAAAATTTTTGTTGTTTTATTTTTCTTTTTTTTTGAAAAGTTGCATATTTTATTTATTTATTTCTTTTTATACAATTTTTTTCTTTTTGTTGGTTTGCTTATGAATGTAAAACTTTCATATATATATACAATAAATTTGTATATATTCACGAGAAATTTTTAACATGAAACATTGTTTTGAATATATTATTATTATTATTAATTTATTTGGAATTCTCACATAAAGAAAAAGTGGATTTTTACTTTTATGAATTGTTTTATATCTCTGTACATATATACACAAGTTTATATGGAATCTTATGTATATATATATATATATAATAAATACCACATTATATATTACAAAGAGGCTTACAATATAGAGGTATATAATTGCAATAATTGTTGTTGAAATACAAGGTGTTATAATCGGAAAAATTATTATTATATTTATTTGTAATTTTTAATTAAATAATAATAAAACAGGTGTTTTGTCTAAAGACAGAAATATATTCATTTTCCATTTCTCTTAAACGCATATATAGATAAAGAAATTGAAAGAAATGTTTTTTTTTTTTTTTAAATTGGTATATATTGTTTTGAAAGTCTTCGAAATATAATTAATTATAATGCGATTAATCAAAATCCGGTTATTTAAATATTTTAATAATATTTTTAAAAATCTTTTGAATTTGAATTTGAACTTTAAGTTTTCATATAGAGATTCCTCAAAGACATTTTAAACAATTTCCTATTTGAACTTAAAAGTTTTTTTTTTTTTTGATATTTCCAAAAGTTTTCCAAACTCGCTCTACTATGAAACACCCTGCAAATACGTGTTTTAATTTAATTTTATTTTTTTTTTTGCATTAATCAATGCATGCATAAGTAAAAATTATAATAAATAAATAAAAAATATCAACTTACATTTTATAAATAAATTATATATATTCTTCTATATATTTGTGTGTGTGCGTGTATTTATTAATAAACAAATGAAATTGATGTCTCGATCGTTGTTATATATATATTGTACCACTTAATTTTTTTTTTATTAACGAAGAACAAAAAATTAGTGATTTATAATTAATAATAATAATAATAAGGTTGATGCATTTATAAAATACATTCAAATAAAAAAAATGTGAAGAAAACGAAACCTTTATTTTAATTTAATTTATTTATAATTAGTTTGACACAATTTTTAAAAACACAAATCAACACAAAAAAACACGTTAAATAATCCAGTAATATCCAATGAATTTCATTATTTATTTAAATTATCTATATATAGCGAGATATAAACACACGCTTATTATAATTTAAAAATCCGATAATGTAATCCAGTAACCAAAAAAAAAAAAAAAAAACCCCATAAAAAAAAATTCTATTTATATACAATTTTATATATATACAAAAAATGTATCACTTTTTTAACTGCACAAGAAAAAAAAAGTGGGTTAATACAATCATATATAATATATATACATGCATTGAGCGTTTTCCTTCTTAAGATTTTTCAACTGTGACGAATTAATAAAAGTTACAATAAAAAAAAAAAACAACGAATCGGCACTCGAATATCGCACTTAAAAATATTTTACTTTTAAAAAAAAACAAAAACATATAATTCTTAATAATCAGGAATTTCATATAAGAAAATCCTAAAATAAAAATTAATCAATAATTATTTTAACGTAAACGCACTCGGATAAATTTCTCTTTATTATTATTATTATTATTATTATAATTACACCTGTTTTTTTTTTATTATAATAAACAAAAACAAATTTCTATATAATATATTTTTTTATAATTTACCGGATTTACAATTATATATTTGTATTATATATCGAAATCGTTTATATTTTTCTTTTTGATTTAACTAAATATAAACAGTAGTTTTATTAATACTCATGTTCGTATATTTACCGCATATATTTTTGAATTATAATACACCATTCTTAGTTACTTGCTGGCTGGATAAAGAAAGAAAGACTACTAAAAATCAAATGGTTGACTTAAAGATGACGAGTATATTTGTATTTATTTATTTATTTATGCATTCATTAACAAAAAAACTATATATTACTATATATATGATGTATAACAGTTTTTGTTTTTCTCACATATCTTTATATATTTTAGTATTTTTAAGTAAGTTTAACGATATACAACTCAACTATATGTATAAAAACAAGTTCAAAACATAAATGAATATATATGTATATGTATGATATATTATACAGTGAAATCAATTAAAATTGATCGTATTCGTACGTCTAGATCGTCTAGTCTAGAAGATGTTTATCTAATATCGTAGGATATTTCCTGGTAAATTTTCCAGAGAAATTTTACATATCGATTTAAAAAATAATTGAATTAGACTGTGCGGAGAGGCGATTTTTATTCCCCTATATATAAGGATTCGTTTAAACAAAAATTTTATATAAAATTTTTCTTAAATGGGAAATTCTGTATAATAATTTTCTTTAAGGGAAATTCTGTATAAGATTTTCTTAAAAGAAACTCTGTATATATAATTATTTTTAAAGGAAATTCTGAATTTATATTTCTTACAGGAAATTCTGTATAAAAATTTTCTATAATAGGAAATTCTGAATAATTAACTTAAAGGCAATTCTTCAAATAATTTTTCTTAAAGAAAATTCTGTATAATAACTTTCTTAAGGCCCGCACATACTGACGGAGACGACGGTCGTTTTTTTTCTATTTCTATCCGTCTTTTACTCTCCAACAATTTCCTCAGTATTTGTTTCGTTAAAAAACGGAAGAGAATAGAAATATTTCTATTTTTCATCCGTTTTTTTACATTTTTTTTCTTTATTAAAATTATTATTATTGTTATTGTGTGTATTTGAACAAAAAAAAAACAAAATAAAATAAATAATTTAATAATAATAAATGAAATAAGTGAATTTACAGTATCTGATTATAGAAAATCAATTTTAAGTAAGTAAAATAAAAGTTATTAATTGAATTAAAAATATATATGAAAAACGGACCGTCGGCTCCGTCAGTATGTGTTCACCTATTGAGAGCAGCCATGTTGGTCCGTCGCTTCCATCAGTATGTGTAGCCCTTTAAAGGCCATTTTATAGGATATTATTCAAATAATTTTCTTAATGGAAATTCTGAATATGACCTTCTGAAACGAAATTCTGTTTGTGATTTTCTCAAAGGAAATTCGGTATAAGATTTTCTTAAAAGAAATTCTGTATAATAATTTCCATAAAGAAAATTATGGATAGTTTTCCTAAAGGAAATTCTGTATATAATATTCTTAAATGAAATTTTCTTAAAGCACGTTTTGTATAATTTTCTGATATAGAATTCTGCATATAATAATTTTCTATTATGAACTCCTCTGTATAATTTTACTGTATAGAAGATATTCTTTAAAGGAAATTCTGTTAAATTTTCTTAAAGGAAATTTTGTATAAGATTTTCTTGAAGGAAATTGTGTATAAGATTTTCTAATAAAGGAAATTCTGTTTAATTTTCTTAAAGGAAGTTCTACTGTAGATGACTTTTTGAAATCGAAATTTTTTTTGTGATTTTCTTAAGAGAAATTCTGTATAATAATTTCCTAATAAACGAAATTCTGAACTTTAGTGTCCTTTAAAATTTAAATATCCTTTAAAATATATAATAGAAATGTATCAATCCCCATACAGCATCTATATAAGAGTTAATCACCATCATATCAGCAATTTCTGAATCGATGGTCACCTTAAACTTGTTTCACTGTATCTTATTGTAATATAAATAAATTTCCATATAGAAAAAAATACAAGTTTTTCGCTTGTTGTATTTGTTCATCAATTTTATTTTTCCCATTTTTTCTTAAGTATTTATTTTTTAATAATAATAATAATAATAATAATAATAATAATAATAAAGACCATATTAGTATTATTATAAATTTATATATATATATATATATATGCATATATATAACCGTTTTAAGATGATCATCATATACTATACCCCCATTCACGATTCACAGTAAGTAAGTATAATAACAAAACACAAGAGAACGACTATAATATATAGTAGTAAAAGAATTGTAATATAACCTTTTTTTTATTCTTTTAAATAGATTATTTTATTATACGAATTCAAATGAAATGTAACTTACTTAATAAAAAATATTTATATGTGAATGGTTTGCAAATTTACAGACAGTAATTAATGATGGTTTGGTACAGCCATAATACGATGCTGCAGAGTGTCGACTTATAGTGTGTCCAATTTGTTTGTATAAATATATATAGGAAGTTCTATATGTAGTGTCAGCATCAGGTGTATAGGATGTAGGTGTTCTTATTTCTAATTACAAACTCTTTTTTGTTTTATAAATAAAATCAATTATACATACGCGTGCAAGACAAGAGTTTGTATTAATTGTGAAGTAATTCACGGTAAATGAGTCATTACATATATATCCGACATTATCATATATAATATATTATTCATATGCATTAACAATTTCTTATTAAAATCAAAATATTTATTTCATTCGTCATATGTATGGCTTATAACACAATTTAAATATAAAATAAATCAATCAACTAGTTATTTATTATTGTAAAATTTTATAGTAAATCAAAAAAAAAAATTCATTATACCGGCATTTTTATTTAAAAACTAAGATTCTAAAATACATATTTAAATACGTAAGGATATAAAAATATATAAAAAATATCCTTGAGAATTTTTTTTATATAAAAAAAAATCTATATACGTTTCTACAACTGTACAACAATAAATTGGTATATCTATATATCAATAAAAAAAAAAACAAACCACAAAAAAGAACTTTTGTGATCATCAACAGTATATATTTTCATATAATATACGAAATACGAGTATTTTTATATCACCTCACAGTCACTTAAATGTATGTTTTTATGTGGATAAATGACAAAGAGACACATATACGGAAACATTAATGAATTGAACTCTATATCTCGCAAATATACCAGAATGGATAATATTACACTTTTACTTCTTCACTACCTTTATATAAAAAACCTTTCCTTTGTTGAATTGTAATTTTTTAGCATAAAAATACTCGCTGAACATATTTTGTTGACTTATATAAATACTATTATTTTTTTTTTTTTTTCAATTACAAGATATCCAAACATATCAAAGTGGAATTAGATCATGAACATTTTTGTACCAGTATTTTACATAATTACTATTTTAACGTAGGATATTGGAATTGAAATATCTTATTGGAAAAGAATTTCCTCATCGTCATCATTTATCGGATAGATTAACTTAATTTTGTATATCATAACGATGAAATGTTCAATAAAGATGGTTTAGAATTATGAAAAAAAAATGGATTATTTTACTATAGAATTTGTTCTACAACCCCATTTGAAATGTAAGGAAGGTTTTTAGAGAATTTAATTATCTATCGATTGTTGGTCTGCCCATCATTCTATCACAAAAGGTCGCGAAGTTATGGCATTTTTACTACACCCCTAACATAATAAAAAATTAATTTTTTTTACCTAAAATTGGTCAAAATCAACCTCTAATCATTCAATTTTTAAGGGTGAAATTTCCATGAAATGGTATTGATTTTAAGACTGAATCTTAAGTAAAATAAGCTGAATTTTCCGAATTTAAAATAATATTATGGGGTGTCCAAACAAAGAGGATGGTTAAATTGACAATTTTTCATGTTTTTAGAATTCAACTATAGAATTTGTTCTACAACCGCATTTGATATGTAAGGACAGTTTTTAGAGAATTTATTTATCTATCGATTGATGGTCTTCCCATCATTCTATCTCAAAAGGTCGCAAAGTTATGACATTTTTACTACACCCCTTACATAATAAAAAATTTATTTTTTCACCTATAATAGGTAAAAATCAATTAAATTAATTTCGATGAAAATATTTCTTTTTTGTGACCATAGAAATATTGAAACCCTCACGTATATTATATTATCATACATGTTCATATAATTCAATTAAAAAAAATAATTTAATACTCTAATTTTCATACATTATAGGCAAAAGTGCAATTATCGAACCAACTAAAATTGGTAAATAAAAAAAAACAAATATTCAAAAATCTTTATAGAGTGTTATATATAAACTTTTTTTTTTTTTTACCATTACGATATGAGATCACATCTTCTATATTAAGTTTTTTACACCTCCAAGTATATACCCATATATATAGATATAATAAAAATATCTCATTCAAAGCGTATATGGTTGGTGGAAGATAGAAGTATAAGTATTTTTATGGTAAAAGAAAATAGTATAATTTCAAATATATTTATATGAAATATTAAGAATTAATCAATATATATATATAATATAAGTTCTATATATATTCTTGTTTATACATCCATAAATAAAGTATATATATTATTATTATATAACTGTGAGTTTTTTTTTAAATCAACATTTATTCTTAAGTGTTATAAGACGAGTATATATAAAAAAAAAGAACAATAATCCACTTGGTTTTGAAAAGAAAAGAAGAAGAATAAAAATAAATAAAATATTTATATAGACCTTTATGTCCATTGACGAAGAATTTGAATAATATGGTAATTTGTTTGTTAGATAGATATCGGTATAGAAGACTTAAATATAACCAAATGAGGTTTTTTAACCTGGTTATGCGACGAGTTTGTACTGTATTTGCAAAACCCTTCCTTCCTTTAAAGTTTCTTTAACTTCCTACAACTTTTTCAATATATTCAATAGGTTTGGAATGTAATTTAATATATTCTTAATATAAAATAATTATTATATTAAAAAAAAAACACCCTTAGGATTTGTCCAATTGGAATCAAAGTCGTAATCTTTTAATTATTAATGTGATTTAAGAGAGGAAGTAAGAAAAAATTAATGAAAATTTTCTATTTAAAATTATTTCTATAATAATTTTTAAATTCATAATCTTATTTCTATTGTTAACTTACCCCTTATTGTTATGTTTAAATTTTTCTAATTCACAATTATTGACGCTTAGCTTGGCTTTTTTCATATGTCAAATCACTCAAAAAAAAAAAAAGTCCTTGAACAACAAAAAAAAAAATGTTGTTTTCAAATTTTATTATTTGTTAATTTAATTTTTATATATACCTTTTTCCGATCAAGTTAGGACATTTTTACTTCAAGCGCAGACTTTTTCATTTCAAACGCGGACTTTTTTATTTCAAGCGCAGACTTTTTTAGTTCAAGCGCAGACTTTTTCATTTAGATTTAAGACTTTTTTTTTTTGATTTAGGACTTTTTTTTTTTAATTTAGGACTTTTTTTTTTTGATTTAGGACTTTTTTTTTCAAGTTAAAATACCTTTTTATTTGAAGTTAAAACTTTTTCAAACCTTTTTTTTGAAGTTCAGATATGTTTTTTTGCAATATTTTCTACTTTTAAATTATATATGTAAAAGAAAATTTATAAAATTAATTTATATATAGGTTTTACAGTCCAAATACAATCTTTTGCAAATCAAATTCAGCTTTTTCCAAATCAAATTCAACCAATTCTATAATTAGTTTTGCAATATTTTTTAATACATATTTTAATTTCTTATCATTTATTTTGTATAAAAAAAAGGTTTCACTAAATTTTAAATGAATACTATGAAATAAAAATAATACAAACAATATTTTAAGCAAACATAATGTTTACAACAAACAAACAGTATTTATATTATTCAAAATTGTTATATATATTATATAAAATTATATTCAATGATGGATCAATAAATAATGTCTCCTGATGATCTCAACGACAAGATATTCTAATAGATGTGATCGAAAAATAAATAATTATAGTGTTATTTCTTGAACAAAATTTTCCGGGAAGATTCCATTTTCGGAATTAAATTTTTTTTATTTATTCATAATTTTTCTTTAAATATTAAGAACTAATATACAATAATTTTTTCAAAAGATAAAGTCGATTTACTAAAAAATGTCTGTCTCATTTTTTCTATACTGTAGGATAAATCTCTGAAAAAAATTAACCAATTTCCTAATTTGTCTCCATAAAAAAACATAAATTAATTGAGTTTTCAAATGAGGCATGAAAATACAAATTTAAAAATTCGGAAAATGGAATCTTCCCGGAAAATTTTGTTCAAGAAACAACACTATAATTTTTCGATCACATCTATTAGAATATCTTGTCGTTGAGATCATCAGGAGACATTATTTATTGATCCATCATTGAATATAATTTTATATAATATATATAACAATTTTGAATAATATAAATACTGTTTGTTAGTTGTAAACATTTTGTTTGCTTAAAATATTGTTTGTATTATTTTTATTTCATAGTATTCATTTAAAATTTAGTAAAACCTTTTTTTTATACAAAATAAATGATAATAAATTAAAATATGTATTAAAAAATATTGCGAAACTAATTATAGAATTGGTTGAATTTGATTTGGAAAAAGCTGAATTTGATTTGCAAAAGATTGTATTTGGACTGTAAAACCTATATATAAATTAATTTTATAAATTTTCTTTTACATATATAATTTAAAAGTCGAAAATATTGCAAAAAAACATATCTGAACTTCAAAAAAAAGGTTTGAAAAAGTTTTAACTTCAAATAAAAAGGTATTTTAACTTGGAAAAAAAAGTCCTAAATCAAAAAAAAAAAGTCCTAAACTAAAAAAAAAAAGTCCTAAATCAAAAAAAAAAAGTCTTAAATCTAAATGAAAAAGTCTGCGCTTGAACTAAAAAAGTCTGCGCTTGAAATAAAAAAGTCCGCGTTTGAAATGAAAAAGTCTGCGCTTGAAGTAAAAATGTCCTAACTTGATCGGAAAAAGGTATATTGAATTTTATTCAGTCGGTTTTTCGTCCGAATATAGTCATATAAAATTAAATAAATGAATTAAATAATTATAAATAAACAAAAAATTATGAAAATATGGCAAAACATCATCCAGATTTAATATTTTGTAGAAAACAACCGGGAGTTGGTAAGTTTCAATAATTTGAAATAAAAAATTAAAATTTTTTTTTTTAGGTTATAAACTTGCATTGAGATTGTTTCCCTACGATTCCTGGTAAATCCCTTGAATTCTAATGTTTATACGTTTTTTTTTGTTTACCTAGCCATCGGTAGACTTTGTGAAAAATGTGATGGAAAATGTGTGATTTGTGATTCTTATGTCAGGCCTTGCACATTGGTACGGATTTGTGATGAATGTAATTATGGATCGTATCAAGGCCGATGCGTTATCTGTGGTGGTCCAGGTGTTTCAGATGCATACTACTGCAAGGAATGTACAATTCAAGAAAAAGATGTAAGTATTGTATTACGAATCAATTTATTGTATATTTATTGTATATCAATTTATTGTGTATGGTGATTTGTGAAAATGATTATCAGATAACAATTCCTTTATTATGATCGCGCCTTCTTTAGGATGTTTTTTTTGTATAAGCATCAACTTTTTAATGAAATGAAATATTAACAAATAAATAATAATAATTTTTTTTTTCTGTGAATTACAGAGAGATGGTTGCCCAAAAATTGTGAATTTAGGAAGTTCCAAAACAGATTTGTTTTACGAAAGAAAAAAATATGGATTCAAACCACGATAAAATATTCAAATTTTGGTTTTTATCATTTTTATTCTATTATTATTTTGATAAGTAATTTGTAATCATTTTTAAATAAATTTTTTTTTTTTATACAATATAAAAAATAATAATAAAACTTTTAACATTGTTCCGATTTACTTATAACACAAAAGTAATTCCTTTTATTGGAACATCTCCGCCATAAAATACATAATGATTTGAAGAAAAAAAAAATGTGTTGGTATTGCTAAAAAATTAAAAAAACAAAAAATTCTTATGTATTGATTCAGGGAGAATGAACTATTTCATTTTCTTTTGTTTCAACAAATGTTTACGCATTGATTGTTGTTTGTCTCTGAAGGATTTTTTAACCTTAGACCGTGCCTTGTTACGCATCATACCGAAATTTTTCTTTTTTGTTTTTTCCTTATTGGTTTTTGAACAATTTTCATTTTTACGACCGTCACGATAACCGAATTTCTCACGATCTGACCGGCCCTTTTCAACACTTTCGATACGTGCCTGTTTATCATGTTTACGTTTTTTATAAATCATTTCGATGTCATCCAAACGTACAAATTCTGATTTTTCCGATTCCAGCGGTCGTTTACGTGCATTTTTTACATGTTTTTTTATATTTGCCATATCGATACGTTTGAAATCGTCATCGGTAAAGAAACGGGTTGTGGCTAACTCCTGGGCAGCTTCCTTTTCATTTAATATTGTTGTTGGTTGTGCCGTTGTGTTCTGGTCTTCTGCGTTTTTATCATTAATATCAATGATTTTTTTTGATTTTTTTACGTTTTTAGCTTTTTTAGCCTTTTTACCATTATTTTTTACGATTTTTTCTAATGGTTTTTTATCGTTAACCAATTCGGTACTATCGTTGGCTTCTATTTCTTCCGCATCATCATCAGATTCTTCAACATCTTCATCATCATCAGATTCTTCATCTACATCACTGTCATCTTGATCATCATCTTCTCCATCTGATTCTTCTTCTGCATCACTACCACCTTTTTCTTCATCATCGTCATCATCCTCATCCTCCTCCTCATCATCAACATCAATATCCTTGCCATCATCATCTTGCTTAACATCAACCCAACCATCATCAGATTCATCATCATCATCATCATCATCCTCATCGCCATCACTATCATTTTCCATTTTAATCTAGAAAAAATTCAACAAATTATTACCATTTATGCCGCCCGCTTTTTGCCTATTTATCTGTTAACTATTTACCGTATCCGAACTTTGTAGCAAAGCCTCTGATCCTGGTATATGATCCATTGTTATAATTTGTCCATAACTTTTTGGTTTTGCTTCCATTTGGGCTTCCGTTGGACGTCCACGATCTTTTTTATGTAACAAATCCGGTAACCGTTCTCTGATTGAATTTGAATTGTTTTATTTAACATTGAATTCATAGCCATTTTTAATACAAAATTACCTGTATAATGTAATTAATGAACGAGCTGCCATCATAACACTTTTTTCCTTATAACTTTTGTACAACGTTAAATCTCTCAAGAGATCTTCGCCCATTGATAACGGACATCGTGTACATATTTCACGAACAGCATTCAAACCGATTGCCATAACATCACTGGAATTACGTTCCGTTATAAAATTATTTGCAATTGTTTTTAAAACTGGTTCAATGACATCACCCGGTATTAGTTCATGTGATGATTGAGCCGCAAATTGTAATATACGTGTAACTTGACGTTGATGTGGTTGTAAATATCTTTAAAATTTCAAATAAAATTTGTAAAACAAGGGAAAAACAAAATTATTATCTAATTTTTTTGGTACATACCTTGTAATATATGGATAATAACTAAATAGAAACAATTCATGAATACCAATTAAACGTGAAATAACATCCAAATGCATAAGTTTCACCTCAAAACGTTCATTTTGACTTTGTAATTGGGAAAATAATTTTTCAGCCATACCTTGTGGATTATGTATTAAATGAATACCGGAAAAATTAAATGTAGCCGCATTACTTTTCTTTTTGATTGCTTTTACATATAATTTCTTAATGCTTGCCAATTGTTTTTGACGTTTTTTAGTTTTTTTCGTAACACGATTTGCTACAATGGCACTCTTTAAATCCGGTTCATTGTCACTGTCATCCGAACCTTCAATTATTTCACCGTCAGCATCAGAACCAAGGAAAAATTTCAATGATGCCACCATAACTTTGGTCACCTTCGAAAAACATCCAACATTTGCAATAACATTAACAGTTTTCGCGTCATTCCATAGATTTTTCTTAAACAATTCAATCATAATGTCATTTGCGATTTTTGCCGTTACCGAATCGGAATGCTTTAACATTGTATACATAAAATTTTGTATTGACTATAATAACAAATATTTGGTGGAATAAAATATTAATTTGGTAATCAAAACAAGTCTTTTACATTTTTAAATTTTACGTTACACACTTACCGAATTCAATTTCATATCCTTATCAATTTGATGAATATTTTTTATATCAGTAACAATGTGATTTTGTAAAAATGTTCGTAATGCCTTATCGGGACAACGAAATAATTTAAAAAATAATTCCATAATTTCCAATGGCGGTAATAATTGTTTATTACGTAATAGAATTAAGGCACGACAACAACAATTTCGCATTGATGGATCCAATGTTGTTGAATGATTTAATAGTAATTTTGTTAAATGTTTTGGAAAAGCCATTGTCTGTTCATCAATGTAACATTGACACACCTTTATTGTAATCATTTATAAATTAATAGAATGAAAAATTATTTATAATTATATCAAAAAAACAATTCAACTCACCTGTGACACAAATATAATTAAATCTTCTAAATGTTTATTCGGTTGATCTGGTGTTAAATAGAATATTTCCATTGTACTTAGAAAATGTCGAAATTGTTGCATAAATTCATCTTTATATGATTCTGGATCACGTTTTATTAGATTTTGTAATTGTGGAAGATTATCCGGTAATTGATTATTATGTCGAACCATTTTTTTTTTTTTTTTGTGTTTTTATTTAATTAAACAAAAATAGAATAATTTCTTTCTATTTAATTAAAAAATACACGTGGGTTTTTAACACAAAAAAAAAAATAAAAATAAACACAAAAACTCGTACTTTTCGTGTTGAAGAACAAAATCAAAAAGAAATTGCAAAAAAGCAATCAAAACAATTTGAAAAACGCAAACTCCGAAAAAATGTCAATATGGCATTTGAGTCTGCGACGGCTGGGTAAAAGTTGCCAATTTTGTATCAATTCAAATCGATTTAAAAATAAAAATAAACATAAAAATATGATTTAATTATTTTAATTATTTCGATTATTAGATTTACAAAACAAAATTTGTTATTAAAATCATTGCATGTTTCAAAAATGAGGAATTTATTATTTTTGCAGATGTTTTTGGGATAATATCAGAGCAAATATAAAAAGATCATCATAAACGATTTTTCCATTTATCCTTTTTCGAACCTGTAAATCGACATCGGCATTCCAATTTTTATGTTCAATTGTGAATTATCACATATTATAGTGAAATGAAAAAACAAAAAAAAAAATAATAACAAATGATGCAAAATTTTATTTTTTTGTGCAATTTACAAATTTTTTTTTCTTTTTTCAATTTCAATACAAATAGTCAATTTTTTATTGGTGAGCCACGTTGTGATTGTTTCATTACCTTAAAAAAAACTAATTAATAATTAAAATAGTGATTATAATTAAATTAAAATAGAAAAGCGAATAAAATGGTATTAGATTTAGATTTATTTCGTGCCGATAAAGGTGGTGATTTGGAAAAAATTCGTACAAATCAAAAATTACGATTTAAATCAATTGATTTGGTGGAATCGGTCATTGAACAAGATACCAAATGGAGACAATGCCGACATCGTGCCGACAATTGGAATAAATTGAAAAATTTGTGTAGCAAAGAGATTGGTGAAAAAATGAAAAAGAAACAAAAACAACAACCGCAGGATGAGGAGGAGTCCGCCGTCACCATCACGATGACCATTGATGAAATAGAAAAAATCTCTGCAGAACAATTAAAACAATTAACGGTCAATCAAATTAAATATATACGTACGCTTATCGATACGGCAATATTGGATAATGAACGACAATTAAATGAAGTGGAAACAATTCGTAATACGGCATTACGTGAAGTCGGTAATCATTTACATCCCAGTGTACCGATAAGCGACAATGAAGATGAAAATAAAATTGAACGTACATTTGGTGATTGTACAAAACGATTACGATATTCACACGTTGATCTAATTGTTATGATCGATGGTATGAATGGAGAAAAAGGTGCTAATGTTTCCGGTGGTCGTGGATACTTTCTTACCGGACCGGCTGTTTTCCTTCAACATGCCCTTATACAATTTGCATTACATTCATTACATAAAAAAAATTATATACCTTTGTATACACCGTTTTTTATGCGTAAAGAGGTAATTAATTTTTATATACATACAGATGTATATTATGTATTTTATACAACGTGAATTCATATATCATAATAATTTTTTTTTTATTTAGGTTATGCAAGAAGTTGCACAATTATCTCAATTCGATGATGAATTGTATAAGGTGGTGGGAAAAGGTTCCGAATCAAAATCAGAAGAAGGTGGTAGCGATGAAAAATATTTAATTGCAACATCTGAACAACCAATTGCTGCCTATCATCGTGATGAATGGATGCCTGAAATGGGTTTACCAATAAAGTAATTGAACAGAAAAACCCCAATAAAAATCTAAAAACAAACTTATTTTTATATATTTTTCACACACATGTGTAGATATGCGGGTCTTTCAACGTGCTTTCGACAAGAGGTTGGTTCACATGGACGTGATACTCGTGGTATATTTCGTGTCCATCAATTTGAGAAAGTTGAACAATTTGTGTTGACATCGCCACATGACAATAAATCTTGGGAAATGATGGACGAAATGATAGCAAATGCTGAAGAATTTTATCAGACACTGGGGATCCCCTATCGAATTGTTAACATTGTTTCGGGTGCCTTAAATCATGCAGCATCGAAAAAATTAGATTTAGAGGCATGGTTTGCGGGATCGGGTGCATTTCGTGAATTGGTCTCGTGCAGTAATTGTTTAGATTATCAGGCCAGGCGATTGTTGGTCCGTTATGGACAAACAAAAAAAATGAATGCAAATGTTGAATATGTACATATGTTAAATGCAACAATGTGTGCAACGACCCGAGTTATTTGTGCTATCCTTGAGACACATCAAACGGAAACCGGTATTATGGTACCAGATATACTGCGAAAGTATATGCCCGATGAATATGCTAGTGAAATACCATTTGTAAATGCGGCACCAATTGATGAAGTGATTGGTAAAAAATCAAAAAAATCAAAAGATTCAAAATCTGCGGCTGCATAATTTTGGATTTTTTTTTTTTTTGCAATTGAAATATAGAAATTAATATTATTTTTTTTTAATAATTCATTACGCAAAAAGGCTTTTCTTTCTTTAAACTATATTTATTTTTTTTTTTTTGTCACTCGTCATTCAATATTATAACTTTGCATTTCATTTTTTTTGTATCGCATTATCATCTCCTAGTATATTATGGTTTAAACAAATAATAAATTTAAGCTATTTATTAGAATAATTTATTGTGTGGGAGTTTTGTTTGTTTTTATACTATAAATAATATTCATATTTCTTTTATTTTATAAATTATATAAATGTCTTTTAAAATTATTTCATTGTTTTACAATGCTTTTGTACAGCCAATTTAATACGTGTTATATCCTCGGCATACGTTCGACAACAACCGCCAATAATTTTTGCATTTAAATTAAGCCATTCGGGTACGTAACACTCAAGTGGAATACAATCTTCTTTACCATTCCATCCGATTTCAACATTATATATTTCACCACTATTTGGATAAACAACCAATGGTAATTGTTCTGACTTTGGTACACCGTCACCATTAATTGATTTAAATAATGATGTAACATACTACAATAAAAAAATAGAAATATAAAAGAATCTTATTGACATTTTCTCTTATTATTATTACTATTATATACCTGTGGATGAAGACAATTTACACCGACTGCCAAAAGATTATCTAATGCATTTCTTTTTTCTAATATTTGTTTTATTTTCATAACGGCATCTTTAAAACTTTCTCCATGTGCTATGCTCGTTCCATCCTATACAAAAAAAAAAACTATTGTTATTATTAATAATTAACTTTTCATTGCCTTTTCAGTTTTATCCCAAATTATTAAAACCCACGGCGGTAGTTAAAACAAAATAAAAATAGAATTAAGCGTGATTTGTTTTTTTTTTTTGTTTTGCTGGATAATTTATTTATCATGCAGTCAGCGAGAAGGAAGGAATCGAAACATGCTTTTAAAAAATTGGAAATAATTGGGCTACGGGGGTTACTTTAACAAAATTACGATTTGAAATCACTAAAAATAAAAATTGTGGGTTTGCCAATTTCAAAACAAAATTCAATTCATAAAATAGAGATGTAATACAAAAAATCTTTGCCAATTTTCAACAAATTTTAACATTTCTCCATCAGAAATTCTTTGTGCCAGAACGCTTTTTTTTTTTTTGGATATTTTTACTTTTTGATATTGAATTCATGGTAAAAAAAAATCTATAAAATAGTTTAACAAACAAAAAAGCTACGATACATAAAATACTTTAAAAACCTAAATGAAAAAACCAATTAATATATATAATGAATTTTCCCCCCAGTTTGATCTGTGGTGCATTCATTTTAATATCGGATTTTTAAATGAGTATATGTTTTGTTAGTACACCAAAAATTGATAAATCATACCACCTTGCATTGAAAAGATACCCAAAATTTTATATTTGGATATTTATCACATAGTAATTCTATGATTGCTTCAGCCTCAATCTAAATAGATAGATATATTTATTTTGTGTTAAAATTTTTTGTATTATATTCATTATTCATATTCCAAATCAAACATTCACCTGACAAGGAATCGTTTCAATGGCTAATGCATCAACACCCGCATCTATGATGGCATCAATACGAGTACTATGCCATTTCTTTAATGTATCCTTTGTCACCAAATCTGCATAATTTCCGGTGTATTCTGAACCATTATGTAAATGAGCACCGTACGGTCCAATTGAACCAACAATCAATGGGATATTTACTATAAATTGGGGATAAAAACAATTTTATTTCAATATCAATTATAAAATTATCAAATTTTATTTTACAATTATCATGATCATCTGCTGTTAAATATGCATCATCACCATTATGTTCATCTAAAAATTGTGTTTTTGCCATATGTGCCAATTTAACGGCAGTCTTTATCAATGCAATACTTTCGTTGTGTGTTAAATGTAAATACTGTTGAAAACCTTCAACACTCGCCTGGTATGTATTCGTAATGATTGCCTGGGCACCGGCTTTTAAAAAATCCAAATGTGTTGCTATAACATCTGTTGGATTTGTTGCTAGAAATCGTGCACTCCACAGGGGATCGCCATCAACGTGTTCACCAACGTGTCGCGTTAATTGTGTTGCAAATCCACCATCGCATACAATGGGCAATTTACCATTATTAAAATTATCTATGTTTGAATGTTGGGTGTGGGAGAAAATAATTAATGATTATTTATATAATGAGAATAATAATACAACTGTATAAGGTAATTAAATTGTAATTATAAGACAGATTTGGATTGAATATAGCCAGAAATATTGATTGGGATATTGGGAATTGTTTTGTTAACTCATCATCAGGATATAGAGCGACAAAACCATGATTTTTAAGTGGAAAATCTTATATGGAATTGAGATTCCGTTGCATTGTAAAAATTGTATAGAATACATATTTTATTCCACAGTGGGTCATTCATTCATTCTTTTATATATATACATACTTATGGTCAATGATCTCCTTCGCAACACAACTCCATATATACATGATTTTTCTTTATAATCAATATAATAATAAAAGACTGATGCAATTATTTGAGTCATTAACATCATATATTAAATTAATATTATTTATCAAAAATTATGACCGGAATCAAATATAAATTTTAATCGCACCGTATATTTACATTATTATGGTTTAAATCCCAAACCGCTTATCATTGCGTCGTATATATAAATAAATTTAAGACATTGTCTATATATTGTATTATAATTTCGACTTGGTACGCATAATTGTTTATACGAATTATTAAAAGAATTATTTTTTTTAATATTATTTTTGTCTGAAAAATTGATATGGATATAGAAAAAAGAGATACATATTTTGTATATATATTATTGCAGTTAGGGAAATGTTCCAATATAACAATTATAATGATGGTGATGAGCTTCTCAACAAAATTGTAACGCAAAACTGATATATATATTTTTATAATTATTATTGCACGGTTTCTTATCTAGTTTTTATTGTCTATATGAAAATATTTATTTTTATTTTTTAAATGCATTATTATATATTTTAAAATGCGAATTCATAAACAATTTTATTTTTTTATCATATATATATATTTAATTATATTCAACGCGACGTGCGAGACAAAAAGGATTGAGATTTATAATATGTTTTTCGTTTTCATTTACAATTTACAAATATATAAGTGACTGTGAAGATGTAGAAAAAAACAATTCTTGAAGCAACAAAAAGTTAAAACGTTGAAGATTATCTCTGCAAAATATTCGATAAGACGACAAGAAGTTAACTTATTGGACGGATTGATTGATTTATTACCATTTTCTATGATACATTTTCTGTGAAAATTTTTACCAAATTCGACTTTCTGATAGTCGAATAGATATCTTAAAAATTCGTTAATCAATCGTTTTTTTTTTGTGAAAATTCCTTTTAGGTATATTGAAGTAATTTCGATTTATTCGCCGCACTCCATTGGGATGTTTTCGAATGTGTTTATGCTATTTTATTTTTGACATACTCGTATATTTGAAAGGTTTCAACAAACCAATTTCTTTAACATACAGTAAATTCTTTCTTTCTACAATTATGTTTATATTCTATATAAGTATAGGTTTACCAAATAAATATTTCTTATGAAAATTCGCGTTAACCAATGGATTTTTTTGAAAATTCTTAGGGATATTTTAATAATTCTCGCGCGAATCTGCGATCTCTGTGAAAATATATTAGACTATCTTTTGGAAAAAAGCCATATGGGCGAGCCGGCGAATGGTCAGCAGGACCTGGGCACTGAGCCCAATGTCGATGGACTGGATGTACAGGCAAATGATTTGGCCTGGCATAACATATGCAGCGGCGGTCTGGTGGAAAAAGACCGAGCAAGAAGCAATAGTAAAAAAATTAAGCAAGATTCAAAGGCTAGCGTGCCTTATGATAACGGGAGCAATGAGAACGACACCATTGGTGGATATGGAGGGGATAATCGATCTCCAACCTATTCACATTGCCATAAAAAAAGTGGCCATGAAAGAATTAGTGGCACTACATGAAGGGATGAATATTATGGAGGGTTATTTAAAGGGTCATCTGGAGCTACTAAAAGACATAGAAAATATTATGCCTATGACGTCATACAGTGACCAACTAAAGGGGAAAATGGATTTTATTCACAAATATGGGATATATGTCCATAATACGGTAGAATATGGGACTGGCCGGGCAAAAGGCTAAATGAAGACGCCCAGAAATGGTTCACGGGCGGATCAAAGACAATATATGGTCCCAAGTGTTCTATCAGTATGTCTTTAAGTGGCGGTGCAAATGCATTCCAAGCGGAGATATATGCGATCAAAACGGCAGCGGAAATAATCGGTGAAAGGGGCATGAATGGTATTCGTGTCAACATAATCTCGGGAAATCAGTCGGCTGTGATGGCACTCCAACAAAATACGTTCAACTCCAAGTTGGTCCTCGAATGTCATGAAGTCCTAAACAGGCTGGCAAACAGGGGTGAGGTAAAAATCATCTGGATGCCGGCAAATATGGGACATAAGGGCAGGAAAGACGCTGAAAAACTGGCACGGATGGGGGCAGGGAAACCATATATTGGACCATTACCCTTCTGTGGATTTACAAAGGCAGACAAAATGGAAACAATCGATAGGTGCGGTCCAATGGAAAAACTAAGGGAAACTGGGATAACATCAGGGGCCTTGGGCATTCAAAAAAATTTATAAACTTAGATGCAAAAAGAGCTGAACAAGCCCTGTGCCTGCCGAGAGAACAACTTAAAGTTCTCTGCTGGGCGCTGACGGGACATGCGCCATGCAACTACCACCTCAAAAACATGGGGGTGGTCGAAAACGAGGAGTGCAGGTTTTGCAATGAGGACAGTGAAACGATGGAGCACGTACTCGCAAAACGCCCAGCGCTCTGTGTGAAAAGGAGGTTATATCTGGGGAAAAACTTTATAGGAGAAAGTGGATATAAAAACCTCGCAATAAAAGCGGTCATCGAATTCCTAATTGAGGACTTGTGAATAAAAAGAAAGGAGGATGGGCACAATAGATCTTTATGGTCGTGGTGCAGGGGGATACGTAAGAACCCCAACCCTATGGGAGAGGTTTTAGTCGGTAGGACGTCTCAGTGACGGGAGTCCGACACTTAGTCTATAAATAGATTTCCTCTTCCGGAAAAAAAAAATCTTTTGGAAAGGTTTTGTGAAAGAATTTTGTGATTAAGAATTTGAATATTTTTCAAGATTTTTACATTCTTAATTCAATTTTTATTTGAAAAATATTACCAAAAACATAAATTTCTTTAAACATATTTCTTATCTGAGAAATAATATCCCAGAAATGTAATATCTAAATTAGATGTTTTCTTTTGGGACACGACATTTTAAATTATAAGAATTTTGCATGATTTTTTTTTATAATTTACCAAATAACTTTACCAAACTTTACAAGCTTTACCAAATAAATTTTATTATGAATACTCAGTTAACCAAATCGGTTTTTTATGGAAATTCAATCAGGAATATATTTTAATAAGTGCGTTGAAACGTTAAAATTGCGATATAGAAATTGAACTATATAACACTTCGTTCAATAATGTGTGTGACTGACACATAGATGGCGTCCCTAGAACTAAATCAATATTTTTTTTCGCATTTGGCAACCTTTTTAGGCTTACTGTCAACATCATATGTTAATCAGATCATTTGTTTACAAGTTACAGTGCTATAAGTGACGCTATTTTTGTGTTTTAAAAAAAAATGAATTCAAAGCAATTCCGTGTGCTGATTTATCATTGTTTTTTAATGAAAAAAAATACTGTTAAATACCAGGAATGGCTTGAAAAACATTACTCGGACTCTGCTCCATCAAAAAGAAGCATTTGTTATTGGTATGCCGAATTCAAACGTGGTCGTACAGACACCGATGACATTCCATCTACTGGAAGGCCAAATGACGCTGTTATTCCGGAAAACGTTGAAAAAACACTGAAAATCATTATGTCCAACCGTAAAGTGAAAGTGAGGGAGATTGCTGACATTCTGGAGATATCAGCAGGCAGTGTACAAACCATAATACACGAACATTTGGGTATGAAAAAGGTGTGTTCCAAATGGGTGCCGCGTTTGCTCACACCGGAGCAAAAACAACAACGAACCGATGATTCAAAGAGCTGTTTGGACATGTTTACGCGCAATAAGTCGGAGTTTTTGCGACGGTACATCACAATGGATGAAACATGGATCCACCATTTCACTCCAGAGTCAAATCGGCAGTCTGCTGAGTGGCATGCAGCCGGCGAAAGCCGCCCAAAGCGACCAAAGACGCAGCAGTTGGCTGGCAAGGTTATGGCGTCTGTATTTTGGGATGCGCATGGAATAATATTCATCGACTATCTCCAGAAGGGGCAGACCATCAACAGCGACTATTATATAGCGTTATTGGAGCGTTTGAAAGTCGAAATCGCAAAGAAACGGCCTCATATGGCGAAGAAAAAAGTGTTGTTCCACCAAGACAATGCACCGTGTCACAAATCAATGAAAACGATGGCAAAATTGAACGAATTGGGCTTTGAATTGCTTCCCCATCCACCGTATTCTCCAGATTTAGCCCCCAGCGACTACTGGCTCTTCGCAGACCTCAAAAGGATGCTCCGTGGTAAGAGATTTGGCTCAAATGATGAAGTAATCGCCGAAACTAACGCCTATTTTGAAGGCAAAGAAAAATCGTTTTACAAAGGCGGTATCGAAAGATTGGAAAAGCGTTGGAATGATTGTATCTCCCTAAAAGGGGACTATCTTGATGAATAAAAACGAATTTTGGCAAAAAAATGTGTTTTAATTAATTAGTCACACACATTATTGAACGAAGTGTTATATAGAAAGAGTTTTCCCGGAGAGTTTTGATTAAGAATTTGAAATTCTTCAATTGATTTTTAGTGAAATTTTTATAATTGAAAAATGTCAAACATATTTCTTCTTTGAACCTTTCTAAATGTTAAATTCGTTATTCAATCGTTTTTGACATATTTCTTATATTAAAAATTAAATATGAAATGTTCTCTATATCTACGTGTGATATAGAATTTAGAATGTTCCGCGCACAAGAACTTATAAAAAACTTCCACATTTCGATATATGAGAGTCGTTTTTTGATTGATTTTTTTAATATCCAATGGAAAAATTTATATTTTTTCCTTTAATTTCTGTTTTATATCTGATATTTTCAGACCGTTTTTTGGTACTATAAGAATATGATAGTGATATGGGACTTTGAATCTTTTTGATACTTTGAATACAATATAAATTTATATACAAATATTAAATCTTTTAAATCTATAAATTATTCGTTTATCTTAAAAAGTGATGATACATGAGATGCGATGATATAAATCTCTGATTATATAAATATTTTGAACTATATAATATTTACAAATAAATTATAATTAAACTATATATTAGACCTTTTAAATATTAAATGATACACAATTCAAAATACATAACAATATATTATTGTATAGCAAAAGTCAACAAAAAATAATTATAAACTTGCATAATTTAAATATAAAAACATTGAAAATCATCACTTAAACTATAAATAGATTATATAGTAAACAAAAACGTACTGATAATAAATAACTTATAATATATATTGTATAATATTATTACAAATTTTACAAATTTTATTTAATTTATTAATTAGTGATAAAGCAATTAAGATTTTAATCATTAAGACATCAAATGCTGAAAAAAATGATTGAATTAAACATTGTAATATAAATTTATGATAGATGCGGAATCGGAACTAAACCCTCTGAAATAAATTCGTAAAACCTTAAAGATAATTTTTAATAATTGAATTGTTTAAATCAGATTGTTTTTTTATTATCATTCAACATCGCACAATTGAATAATTCGTTTATGTTTGCCCAATAATTATAATTTATTCTATATAAATAATTACATATAAATTACCTGTCATAATTTAAAATTTGTTTTTTTTTTTTTAATTATAGAATAAATATATAATAAATCGCGTGTATTTATTAAAAGAAAAAAACAATTGGATTTCTGTAAAACCCGCTGAAAAACACAAAATGTTCAAAAACAAATAACAATACAAAAATATATTTAACACTTTAAAAAAATAATTGAAAACTATATCACAACGATTTTATTATTTTTTTTTATTAAATTATGTTTATTGATAAATTTCTATAAAAAATGAACTACTCGCAAAAACCTCTTTGAATATTTTTCAAAAAATTATAATCACTGTTTTACTGTTCGTATAAGACTATATAAGAATACCAAAAAAAGAATATTTTTAAATTGACTACTTTTTGTATAAAAATTACAATTATTAATTGTTCTATTAGTTTCAGATCAAACTAATTACTGAAACTGAATTTAATATATTAAATTATATACGAATAAAATAAATTTATATAAACATTTATAAATAAATATAAAAACACTTTGGAATTTAATTTAATTTATATATTTGTATATAAAATAAAAGTGCATTTAAAGAACGCGTGTAGTTTATAGTCTCTCTCTCTATATATTATATAAAAATTAAATTTTTATTTTTATTACCCGCGGACGATGTACTCTACGGGCTGTATAAAGTTAATAAAGTGCATTATACACTTTATTTTTGTGCACTGTCAAAGTTATAAAAATTAATAATTTTATATACAAATAAATGTAAGTAAATACGTTTTTTAAATGATTTTTTCATTTTTTTTGTAGCTAAATTTGAAATATATAAATGAAAAGCAAAATTCAAACCATTTAAAAAACAGTAAAAAATATTATAAGAACCGTTGTTAATAAACACACCCGTGTCGTGCCTAATCACATAAGATATTAAAAAAAATATTAATAAAAAAAAGGTTATTTTACTGTACAAAATTTTTGTTAATCTATAGAACATTCAACCTTCAGCTATAATTTGCTTTACAAGATATTGTAAAGAAATACACTTTTGTTTTTAAATTGGAAGATACTTTGAAGATCTATTATTAGAGAGAAATACGAGGGAAACCGGCCTTTTCGTATTCTATATTACCGGAAACCATTTAATACACTAATATTATTATTTATTTTTTTGTATCACATAATCATATAAATAATTTTCTTATTTGTATCACCTTGAACTATAACACCCTTTTCAATTGTCTTTAAGGGAAAAACATTCATTTTCTTTTATATAGTAAATCAGTTGAAAATTATTAAAATTTTCTATTTTTGTTTTGAATCCCAATAAAAACCCTTTCCTCAATCCTTCTTCAATCAAATAATCAGAAAATAAAAAAAAAACTATATATAAAAATTTCTCCACCACAATAAAACTTCGCGCTGTTCCAATTTCCCGATAATGTTAAAACTAAAACTTAAGGACAATTAAATTAAACCATTAAATTAAATTTGTTTGTGCGGGTCTAAAAAATGACTTTCGAACACATCGCACAGATCAACTATATATTAGGTTGTCTAAAAAGTATTGATAATTTTTTTTACAAAAATTCAAACGATTTTTATATATATTTCAAATGAACTTTTTTGTAAATGAACCGTTTTGATCGATGACCCTTTGCCATTTTTCTGGTAAAGACATTATCCCATCACTGTAGAACTTCTGTGTTTTCTGGGCAAAAAACTGATCCAAGTGCATTTTGCAGTCCTCTGCGGAATTTAATTTTAAACCATTAAGGGAGTTCTGCAGAGACCGGAACAAATGATATTCTGAAGGTGCAAGGTCCGGGCTATATGGTGGATACATTAAAACTTCCCAGCCAAACTCTCTCAGTTTCTGCCGAGTCATCAAAGATGTGTGTGGTCTGGCGTTGTCATGATGGAACACAACACCCTTTCGATTGATTAATTCTAGACGTTTTTTTTTAATCTCGTGCTTCAATCTTGTTAATTGTTGACAATAGAGATCGGAATCAATGGTTTGACCGGGTGCTAGTAATTCATAATGAACGATTCCTTTCCAATCGCACCAAACAGACAGCATTACCTTTCTTGGTGTTAATCCAGGTTTTGCTACTGTTTTAGGAGCTTCACCCTTCTTGGACCACGATCTTTTTCGTACATTATTATCGTATGTTATCCATTTTTTCATCACCTGTAATCATTCGCTTTAAAAATGACTCGATTTCCTTCCTTTTAAACAGCGTTTCGCAAATGGAAATTCGGTTCATTAAATTGTTTTGTGTTAATGCATGTGGTACCCAAACATCGAGCTTTTTCTTGTATCCAGCCTTTGTCAAATGGTTTAAAACTGTTTGGTGATGGATGTTTAGTTCTTTAGCGATATCATGAATGCTTACGTGTCGATTTTCTTCAATTTTTGATATGATTTCATCGACTTTTTCAGTGATTGGTCGACCAGAACGAGGTGCATCTTTGACATCAAAATTACCGGAACGAAATCGAGCAAACCATCTATAGGCTGTTAATTTTGATAAAGTTCCTTCACCGTAAACTGCACAAATTTGTTCATGTGTCTGCGTTGCATTTTCACCTTTTTCATAATACAATTGTAAAATGTATCGAATTTTTTCACTAATTTCGCTCATCTTTAATGCACTACAACTTTTAAATGACTAAACAAATTTAATTTTTTTTTTTTTTTTTATCTACGAAATGTCATCTTTCGAACATATGTTAGTGTTACCTGATCAGATTAGTACTACTTGAAATATTCAATTATAATGACATCTATTTATAAAAATTATCAATACTTTTTCGACAACCTAATATATACAGATGTATGTTGCAAAATCTAAGAATCCTGTATGGGGCCAACAGTTAAAAATAAAATCCTTTGCTGTATATGTATAGAATCATATTTTTCTCTTGATTATCTTTAAAATATATATATACAAATTTAATTATATATAATAATATTTCATTAATTTATTTATTTGTTTAAAAAAATAAAAGCATATATAATAATATAATAATATACAGGGTGTCGCAGTACAGAGTGCCAACCGGAAACTGGCGGGTTCTACACCTCATTTCCAATCAAAAATTGTATGCGACCCCATGTCTATCTCGCTTGGTTTTCGAGCTGCCCCGAAAAAACGATTTTGTTAAAGTTCAAGGTAGTCCGTGAATGTTATTGACCATATCTCAGTAACCACTGATCAGAATTCAATAATTATAACCTTTTTGAAAAGGTATTTTAATCTTTAACTATCTTTAACTCTTTCTGATAACATCAACATCGGCGACAATCCGTTTTCATGCTATACTTGGTCAAATACAAGAAATTTTTACGGATTCAAATATTTTTGTTATTTTATAGGTCTAAAACTCTAGGGCTTTTACGTTTATTAGTGGTCGGTTTTTAGGAAAACTTCTATGATGTTTTAGCTTTAATTTGATGTACAAACGTTTAAAATGTGTCAACTCGTCATAGAGATCTGATGAAAATAATATTGAAATGCAAATTTTTCAAACATATTTATTACAAAGTTCAATGTTCTATTGTAGTTGTTCTTGCTTTCTTGCGAATGTACTAGTAACTCTTATAGTTTCCTAAATGTGTTTGAAATGATTGGTTTTAGTCGATTTGGAAATCGGATTTGGTTTCGGCTTTTGCTTTGCTGGCGTTACCATCACAATTTCATTATAAAGGTTATAATTACCTTTTTTTCCAAAAAGGTTATAATTATTGAATTCTGATCAGTGGTTACTGAGATATGGATCAATAACATTCACAGACTACCTTGAACTTCAAAAAAAAACGTTTTTTCGGGCTAGCTCGAAAACCATGCGAAATAGACATGGGGTCGCCTTACAATTTTTGATTGGAAATGAGGTGTAGAACCTGCCTGTTTCGGGTTGGCACCCTGTATAGGTGTATAGGTCGCGTATAGGTCCAATGCATGGTATAAAGACTATAGGTATGCTCGATATTTGTTGATGTTCGCCATTTTTCCCTTTTCTGACGTCACTCTGGGTTTTTGTTTTATTGTGCTTATGTTTATTATGGTTTATTACTCATTGAAAAATTTTTTTTTTCACTCAGAGTGATGTCATACAAAATTGTATATCAGCTGTCAAGCATACCTATAGTCTTTATACCATGGGTCCAATGTATATAGAGCATTTTCGTTTATTCCTCTTGTGTCATGCACTTGTGCGCTCTCAAACATACGAGCGCGATATAACATTTATATGTGCTAGCTCTGTGTTCGAATATTATAAAATAGTCTTGTGTTTAATTTTGTTTACAAATGGCGCTTTATATGTGAAAATGTTATAGTGACGATAAAGCAACAACAATCTCACACAGGGCGATGGTGCTCCTACAAAATAGATAGGGCAATTTGTGTCAACACAAGTGCTAAGTGGAGGTATTTTCGAACATGTGTCATATAACCCAAGTAACACAAGTGCAATAAAAAAACGTATTTGTGTCACTTGTGCGTTTGTGTTAACACAAGTGGAATAAACGAAAACGCCCATAGTAGAGTAGCGATGTGTCTAACGTGAAAAATTTTAATTCATATATGCCCGAAAAAAAATTCAAAAATGATATAGGAGATATTCCGAAAACTGAAAAGGCACACACATTATAGATAATTTAGCAATCATTGGTTCAATAAAAGATATTAAAAATCGTCAATTTTCCATTCGAATTTCCACTTTAAAATTTCACCCACCATAATTATGATGAGTTTTAGGTTATTTAAAAACATTTTCTTCTATCAGAAACAATCAGAAATTGATTAAATATTTTACGAATAATTCGAATAACATACAAATTGAAACTGAAAAAAAAAAACAGGGTCGTAATCCAAATAAATAGAATAGTTGATTTTCCAGTAAAAATTTAGTTTGTTAAACGGCCCCCGGTTTTTTTTTTCTCCATAACTTTCTCCATCATTCACCTACCACAATTTCAGAATATTCTATTTATTATATTTTTTTTTTTTGAGCATATACAAATTAAATTTTTACCAAGGCATTGCTATTTTTTTTTATATCAATTTTTTTATTCAATATAATTTATTATAATAATAATAATAATAATAATCATGATAATAAAATATGATTAATTTATAATAAATTCTATATAAATGTTGTATATAAATAACAAAAAACGATTTCTTTTACACTTCTTTTTTAATAAACATAGAGAAAAAAACTCTTATTTTTATATATAAATATATTAAAAAATAAATAAATTAATAAATTTTTTTTTTGTTAAATAACAAAAAACAAATAAAATTCAATTCAATAAAAGTGCAAAAATAAAAAAAAAAAAAATGCAAACAAACAATTTTTTTTTGTAGAAATTAAAGAAATTATTTATATTAAAAAAAAAAAAACAAATTTTATTCAGATAAATTCTGGAATGTATTTGGAAAATTTACAATAAATAAAAAAAAAAAAAAGTAATGAATTGAAATTTGAAATTGTGGAATATAAAAAGAAAAACAATTTGGAAACATTTTTGATAAATCTATTTGTGTTATATTGTCCTACAATAATTCAATTCAAAAGTATCTGGAAATATGATTTTTATACTGCATTTGACTACTTAAACCGTGAACGATCTAATACTATACGAATAGTCTAAATCAACATTAAAATGTCTTATGTAACAAAAAAAAAAAAAAACTAATTAATTTATTCAAAATAAATAAATTTAATTCAATACTAATTTTTTTTTTTTCAATAAATCAAATGCAGAATTGGTAAAGTTAAAAATTTATTGAAAATTGTATATAGAAAATTAATTATTAGAATAAATTAAATGAAAATCGTAAAATATTTTAAATGATTCGATGGATGATAAAAATTACAAGATATTTATTCGTTATATGAATAATAATAAATTTAAAAAAAAAAACGGGCATTTTATTCAGATAATTAAAAAAAAAAGAATGTGTTAAAAATTTACAACTTTTAATATAATTAAGTGTAATTATAAAATAATAATAATAATAATAATAATATAATAACAAAGAGGTAACTTATTTTTTTTTTCTTCTTATTCTTATAATAATATAATAATTTCTAAATATACAAAAAAAAATATTATATAAAAATATTTTCCATTATTATTGTGTTTTAAAAATGAAAAAAAAAAAAAAAATGAATGAAAAATGAATTGATTAAATTAAAAATTAATATATCTCGGTAATTATATAAATATATATATTAAAAAAAAAAAAAAAAATTGTGTTGTGTTGAGTTTCTTTGTTTTTTTTTTTTTTATTTCGTTTCGTTGAAGCACCAATAATAATAATAATAATATATTTATTTATTTTTTTTTTTTAAATATAACAACCAAAATTGACAATAAAAGTATTAATTAGTTTTTTTTTTTTTTTTAAATTAGGAAAATAAATTATTACGTCGTTTTAATGAACCAAATTTTTTTTCAGCTTCATAAAGCATTTTTCCATTACGTACCACTTCAAATGGTGTTGTTTTACGTCGTATACGTTCTGTTGTTGTTGCTGTTGATGCATTTGTAGAATTACGACCATTAATTTCTTCATTATCATCTGATGGAAAATCTTCAAAACTCATATTACTAAAACCAATTTTAACACTTTGTTTAATTTGTTGTTGATCATTTTGTTGTTTTGACGGCAGTTGATTATTAATTTTAACATTTATTATCTCTTCATTCATTCGACGATCATTTGGATTATTATTATTATTAAAATTATTACCATTATCTTCATCATCATCATAATCATCATCAAAATCTTTTTGTTTTTTATTTGACACCTTTTTATAATTCATTGATGAATGGTGACCTTTTACTTTTGCCGAAAGCATTGCCGGTATTGACAGAACCGAAGTGGATTGAGATTGTGATGATTTTGATTCGATTTGTTTCTGTTGTTCTTTTTTTGCCATTTTTGTAGATTTTCCACTTTTATCTTTTTTCAATTTAGAAATGGATGAAAGTTTCAGTTTACTCAAATTGATTTCATCATCATTAGTATTACGATTAATACTGCTATTGTTGCTTGTTCCACCTCCACCAACAACAGAGCTTCTGTTATTTGGACTATGTAATATATAATTATTATTATTTTTTTTATTATTATGTTCATTATTTCTATAATAATCTTCATGAACATCATCAACAACAACATTATTATCATCATCATCATCATCATCATCGTCATCATCCTTAATAATATCATCATCACTGTCATCCATAACATTATTATGTGCATCATCAATATGGTAATCATCGTAATTTTTTAATGATGCACTTATACTATCGGCTATTGGTAACATTTCATCTGGTTTTATACACGGTGATATTCTTGATTTATATTGAAGAAGAAAATTATTTTTTTGTAGTAATTCATTCATTTGAGATTGTTGTTGTTGTTGTTGTTGATAAGATTGATCAATTGTGAATGTTGGATTCATCGTTGTTTGCGGTAATGATTGAGATTGTGGATGGGAAAATGAATGTAAAAATGATTTGGGTGGTGGCGGTGAGGATGATGATGATGATGAAATTAATATTTTCGATGTAGAAGATATTGTAGGTGGTGGTGGTGGTGGTATTACTACAGGTGACGGATTATCAATAAAAGATATTCGTAAACTTTCATTTTGTAATATAACATTTGGAAATGGTACAGAACCAAATAAATCTTTTTCAATCAAATCAATTTTTGTTGGTTGTGAAACTGTTGGTTGTGAAACTGGTGGTGGTTGTAATACTCGTTGTTGCTGTTGTTGTTGTTGTTGTTTCAATTGCTGATGTTGTTCGTTATTAATTGCGGATGATAAATATTGTGATTGTGTGGATTTTGGTAATGAAAAATAATTTGAATCGTTACGATTACTATCCGATTGATCATTATTTGTAAATGGATTAAAAATTGGTTCATTAAATGCATCCAATTGTTGCTCATCTTTGGAACAACTAGGAAATACAATTGCAGTTGATTTTTTTGGTGTTGATGTTGACCATATTGATTGATTACACGTTACAGATTGATCAATTTGTGTATTATTTTTATCGTATAAAAATCTATGTGGTTCTGGTGAATAATATTTTTTTGGTTTAATTTTAATACGATTTTTAATATTATCGGGCATTTTAAAGGGGGCCATTGCAAATACATCAATTTCTTCATCATTTTTCATATTTTCATTTGGATTAGTTTTTTTTAAATGATCCGGATTATATATATCTAAATCCACTTCAACATCCAATTCATCATCAACATCATCCGCTTCATCATGTTCATCTTCATCATCTTCATCTTCATCATCATCGTCTGTATTATAATCAAGTTCATCGTCAAGTAATAATGGTCGATCACCGTATTGATGTAATAAATCAGCGGATGTTGTTGGTGACAATTCATTTTCATCGATTATTGTATTTGTTGAATCGTTCATACGATCACGTTTTTTCATACGTACTTTCAGTACAACACGACGACTTTTTTCATCTTCATTTGTTGTTACACTTTCACATTCCGCATGATATGCACTTGAACCACATGTTTTTGTACTTTCACTTATACCATCATCATAAATATTACTATTGGTATTATTAGGATTATTAATTCTCATTTGATTCGAATCCGTGATTCGTTGATTTGAAGAATTCTTTTCGGAATTCAAATGATGACGATTTAAATTATCAGATTTTTTTTCATTACGATGATGATTGTTTGAATTCGGTAAATGATGATTTTTTAAATTTCCATTGCCATCATCCGCTAAACCACCACCACCACTACCACCACCACCATCTTGATCTTCATAATCATCATTTACTGCACGTAAATCATTTGCTGAACCAATTGAATCATTATCCGAATTTGATGATTTTATTTGTGGGATATTTTCGTGATTTTTTTTTGATGAGATGCCCGTAACAATTGTTGAATTTGATGTATTTGAAGTGGATCCCGTTGTTGTTGATGATGATGATGATGAATGTTTTTTATCATCTTTTCCAATTTTATATAATTTTTTAACAAGTGGTACTTGTGTTTTATTCTTATCAACTTTATTATAAACCGCTTGAATTTTCTCTTGAATATTATTCGTAACCATTTGTTTAAATATTGTTTTTTTAACATTTAAACTTGTTATTGTTGTTGTTGTTGTGGTTGAGGTCATTTCCGAATCATTTATTATTCCATTATCAATATCACTTTCATCGGATGTATTACTATTATCATTATTATTTGAACCTAATTTTGCGTATTTTGTACGATCTTCAATTAATAATTGTTTTCCATAACCAGTAGCAGAATGTTGTTGATGTTGTTGCAATAGAACTTCTTGGGAATCATTTATTATTTCTTTATTACCATATTTATCAAATTGTTGTTTAAAATTTGAATGTATTAATGACATTTTATCTTCAGATAAATTATCACTACTGATAATTGGATGATTTTCAATTGTTGGCGATAAACGCCAATTATAAATACCGGATAGTGTTGTTGGTGTTATTGGTTTATTATCATTATTTAATTTGATTGATTGTGGCAGAGTCAGTGGTGCTGGTGGTGGTGGTGATGTTGGTGATGGAATTGAATTGTTACGAAATGGTTTTGAAACCAACAAATGTTGTTGTTGATGATCTGAAATTATATATATTTTTACAAATTTGGTAGGGGGTTTTTTTTTTTTTTATTTTTCAGTATTATTGTATAATTCTACTAATTCGTTTATAAATCAAAAAGAAATTATCGATTGTTGATTGTTTAAAATTGGTTGAAACAAAGAAATCAATAAAAATAAAAATGTTATAAAACAATTGAATATTATTTAGTAATCAAAGTTTCAGAAATTTTAGCTCGCGTTCATGACAATAATATAAAAATTTAATCAGAAATCAAAATTTTTTTTACATATTTCCACGAATCATTACGAATTTATCAACATTAATCGATCGAATTGAACACAAAAAAAAAAAAAAACACCGATAAAACTAAGATGAAAAATGTATAATGACACGAAATAATCGACAGTAAGTTATTATTGCATTTCATTGCATTTCGGTGGGGAAAAACTTAAAAAATTAATGTCCATGCTTTGAATTAATTGAATATAAAAGCAAAATGCACACTTTTTCGAATCTACAAATATTAATTTTTTTTTTTTATTTCTTTCATTTCCCAACATATTGGAAGTGAAATGAATCTAAAAATGAGAAACCAAACAATTTGTGAGTGTATAAAAGAAGATAATTTTCAGTTTTATTACTGACAAAATCAAAGATGAAGCTAAAGGTAAAAATATTAATATTATAGATTTCAATTTGGAAACTTTGGCAACTCAATGGCCAAATTATAAATGTAAAGGGTGATTTTTTTAGCTGTTATCTTTTTGGCAACACTGGTTTAAACAGCTGACGCACGTTTCGTGTTTTGTTTCACTGTCAAACATCTTCAGTTTGGTCTATAATTTAACCATGAATCGTCTTACAAACGAACAACGCTTGCAAATTATTGAATTTTATTATCAAAATGCGTGCTCTGTTAAGAAAGTTCATCGCGACGAAATTGCGTTCAGCGACGAAGCTCATTTTTGGTTCAATGGGTACGTAAATAAGGAGAATTGTCGATTTTGGAATGAATATCAGCCAGAAGCATTGCAACAGCTACCAATGCATCCAGAAAAAGTCACAGTTTGGTGCGGTTTATAGACTGGTGGCATCATTGGACCGTACTTCTTCAAAGATGATGCGAATCGTAACGTAAATGTGAATGGTGAGCGCTACCGTGAGATGATATCCAACTTTTTGTTGCCCAAAATGCAAGTGCTTGACTTGCACGATATGTGGTTTCAACAAGACCGTGCCACATGACACACAGCACGCGCAACAATGAACTGAGATTGAGAGGCGAGTTCGGTTAACATTTTATTTCAAGTACGGGACCGGTCAATTGGTCAATTGGCCTAGATCGTGCGATTTAACGCCTTTAGACTATTTTTTGTATGGGGCTATGTTAAAGCTCATGTCTAAACAGACAAGCCCGCTTCAATTGACCCATTGGAAGACAACATTGAAGCATTTATTCGTGAGATACCGGTCGAAATATTGGAAAGAGTATGCCAAAATTGGACTAAGCGGATGGACGGACCATTTGAGGTGCAGTCAAGGTCAAAACATTTGCATGAAATAATCTTCAAACATTAAATTATATGGACCGTACTATATCGATTCAAATAAAGATTTCATGCATTTTTCTGAACTTTCTGTGTTTTTTTTTTTTTTTTTTGAAATACTTTCCTCTAGCTTTTAAAAAATCACCCTTTAATTTTATGTTTAAATGGAGAAATTCAATCCCTGTTAAACTATTTCCATAATTCATGGATAGAAATAATTCAAAAATCTAAACCTAAATAATTTTTTTTAATAAAAAAAATTCCTGTATATTGGGAAAAATTAGAATAAATTTAAAAAATTCAGCAAATAAACAAATTTTTGTACAATTTAAATATCACATAAAAAATATTAAATTAAATTTAGTTTTTTTTTTTTTTTTTTTTTTTGATATTCTAATATAATAATAATTTTTGTTTTATTTTTATTTAAATTTCACTATTTTTTTTTTAATTATTTTATATACAATAAAATTTAAACGCGTCGTGCGAAAACCAATTAAAAAAAAATTAGATGAAAATTAACGATTAATTGCAATGTTTTTTTTTTTTATAATGTTCTTATGCCTCCTCGCATTATAAATATACAAAAATATTTATTTTAAAAAATATTTTTTAATTTTGTATATTGTTTTTTAAGAATGTACACAGAAATTAATCAAATTAATTTTAAAAAAAAAACCCCACCAAAATACAAACCAAAATAAAATTAAAATATCAATACAAAAAAAAAAAAAAATCTATAAATAAAATAAATAAATTTCCAATAATTTTATGCAAAAAATATATTAATATTTTATAGAAAAAAAAAAAAAAACAAAAAATAAAGCAATACATTTTTATTTTTAATCATTTTCCATATGCCTTTATTAAAATTATTAGTAAAAAAAAAACAAACAAACAAAAGAATAAAAATTAATAAATGTTTTTTTAAAACTAAAACAAAAAAAAAAAAACTATATTAAATAAAATTAAATCCTTCACCTTAAAATTTATTTAAAAAAAACGTGCGCTCAATTTTTTGAATAAATTTAATTTTAAAATTCAATCGCAGAAAGTTCTAAATTTAATTTAATTAAATTCAGTTTTATAATTACAGGAAAGTGTTTTAATAAGAAAATAGAAGAATTAATTATAAGAAGAAGAAGAATATAATAAATTATTTTTTAAAAAACGATAATCCACACCCCTTAATTAATTATTATAATTATTTATTTATTTTTATTTTTTTTTTTTATTAAATAAAAGAGAAAATAATCGTATATTTTTTTTTTAATTACCTTTCAAAAATATATATTGGAATATTATAAAACAGAAAAAAGAAAAAGTATTTTTTTTTTGAATAAATATATTTTTAATTTATTTACGTTTTTAAATTTGTTTTTTTTTTCTTTTTAACTCAAAATATTTACATTATAATGTTTTTTTTTTTTTTTTTTTTTTGTAATAATAATTTTAATTTTAATATCTGTTATTATTTTTTTTTATATATTAAATATTGTATTTTATTTGAAAAATATTAATTATTATATTTATAAATATTTGAGATGAATTAAAATAAAATCTATTATTTTATTTAATATTTAAATGAAAAAAAAAAAAAAAATAAATATATTATGCAAAACAATTGATTTTTATTTTATTATTAATAGGATATTAAAAAAAAAAAATAATATTATTTTTACTATTATTGGTTTAATTATTTATTTTTTTATTAAAAAAATATTAAAAAATATTAAAAAATGAATTGAAAATTGAAAAATAAAATTGAATGGGAATTTATTATTTTCTCTTTTTTTGATTTTTATTGTTAATTAAAAATTAGTTTTATTTTGAATTTATTTGTGTAGCTGTGCGTATATTTTTTTTTTTTTTTGAATTATTTGTTTGTGTTTGTTTTTTTTTGCGTTGAATACGAAAGAAAAATTTAATTAATCGCAAGGTGTGATGAATAGATTCAAGATGAAAAGAAAAAAAAAAAAAAAAACAAAAAGAATTTGATTCAGATTTATTTTAAATGGAAATTTAATTAACGAACGCGTTCATTTATCTTAAATGAAAATCTTTAATTTATATGTTCGTCCGCAGGAAATGATGAAAATTTTTATCAAAAGCTATGTAAAAAAGATTGGAAATGTCCGGGAAATTATGTCCTAGAAAAAATGAATTTGAGCGAAGCAATGCCAAAAAAAAAAAAAATCATGATTTTTAATAACAATGAATAATAAAATCTTGTGTGGTTAATAAAACATAATAATTCTTTAATCTTTTAATCTATTTTGTCTTTTTTTTTTCTCAATTAGAATATTTTTTTTTTTTATGTATTTTTAAATGAAAAAATATATCTTACTAAATATTTTATACAGTTATTAAATAACAAATCCGTATATGAAACAAAAAAATCTTAATCCTCTGCGTGTCTCTGTATTCTAAATACAATTTAGGTACTTACTTCATTTTTTTTTTTTTTATTTTTAATTTTGTTAATTAATTATTTTGTTACTAAAACTATTTATATTTGTATATAAAAAAAAAATCTAAAGCCAAAAAGAAAAAAAATGAAAAATAAAAAGTTAGTATAACAAAAATCAATTGGGTCTCGTGAAAAATTTTATCCGAATTACAATAAAATGATCGGATACGGAAATACATTTACATTTACATTTAAATACATTTAATTAGCTAAATTATTGGACAAAAAAAAAAACTGAACGTTCAACGAACTAAATTTTCTTGGAAAATTGATTTTTAACCTATAAATTTTACAATTTTTTCTGAATTACGGGTCTGTTTTTTGTTTTATTTTCTTTGATTAATTCAGCAAAAATTCAATCAATTTCGGATATTTTTTGAAAGGAAATGACCCATATAGCTAATGTTCCATTCGATCTCTGTATACACTTTTTGGAAAATCGACTATATCTTTTTTTTTTTTTTTTTTTTTGAATCAATGCTTCAGGGCGATTTTCCTTCATTTCCTTCTATTAAATATCAGAAATTTATTGAATTTTTAAGAATTAATCAAAGATTCCAAATTAATATAGAAGAAAATATAAAAAAAAACCAGAGCCCTAATCCAAAAAAAAAACAAAAAATAATAATAGAATATTTAGATAAAAATCAATTTTCTGGGAAATTTAATTCGCTAAACCCGTCCAGTTTTTTTCCCATATAAATTAACTATTAAAACCCTTTTTTGTTCGTCGTCGGAATATCCTATCCTATTTTATGGACATATCAATTAAAAATTTTTCACGAGACACTATCCCTACTGCGTATAAATAAATATTAAATTATAAAAAAATAAATGTCATTTGTGTTAAATACAAAAAAAAAAAAAAAAAAAAAAACAAACAGAAGAAAAATTAGAAAAAAAAAACAAACAAAATAATAAAAAAAAAAAACTTGATAAAAACAAAAATTAATTATTAGTTTTTTTTTTTTTTCGTTTACAATAAAATTTTTCACAATCAAGTAAACATTTTTTCCAGTTAGTTTCAGTCAATGATTAAATTTTTTATTAAAAAAAAAAAAACACATAATTTTTATTTTTAAAAATAATTAAATTGATATAATTCAATTAACAATAAAAAAAAAAAAAATAACCAAAAAATGTAGATTAATATACGAATTTTATTTATGGATAGCGCATAAAATTTAAATAAAACTAACACACATAAAAATAATTAATAAAAAAAAAAAAAAAAACAATGAACGAAAAAAAATGAATTTAAAAATAGAAAAATAGTTTTAATATTTATTTAATTTTTTGTGTTTAACGACAATTAAAATTGAATTGTGTTGTAATTTTTTAATATTGCAATTGTTTTTATTGATTATAGAAAAACAAATATTTTTACAGGAATATATTTAAACAGGAAAAATAAAATCAAAATAATTTTTATTAAATTAAATTAATTTATTTATTTATATTTATTCTTTTGAATAACGATATTTTTTATTCTTATAATTTATTTAATATACAAACATTTTTTTTTTTAATTAATTAAATAAAATAATATTGAAAAAAAAAAAAAATTGCGCATTAAATATACAAATACAAGAAATAAAGAAAATTTAAAATTAAATTATCGCAATATTTTAATTTTTTTTTTTTAAATAATTTTAATATATTTATAAAGTTGTTGAAAAAAAAAAAATATCAATTTAATTAAATTTATTATTTTTATGTATTCTTTTTTTTTTTTTTCTTTTTTAATTTATTCTTCTTTAATTTCTTCTATAATATTATTAATATTAGAAGAAATTAATTAAAAAAAAAATTGTATTTCATTGACAATTTAATTAATTTTTGACTAGATTTTTGTTTTTATATTATTTTTTATTATTTTGTTTTGGTTTTTTTTTTTTTTTTATCTTAAATATTATAAAATAATATAAAAATTAGAATAACAAAAAGAAAATTACAAAAAAGAATAAAAGAAAAAAAAATTGTTTAATTTAACAAATTTTACTATTAAATACTCTGTACAAAACATAAGAAGAGAGAGAGTGATAGATAGATAGAGAGAGAGACATAAGCACATTATTTATTTAATTAATTTGTTTATTTTTTAATTAATTATTTTTGAATTGATTAAATCATTAACTTTTTTTTATTATCATTATTATTATTATTATTATTATAATATTATTATTTTATTTTTTTTGGTGTTTTTTTGTTTGAATTATTATAAATTTTTAAAGATTGTTGTAAAATTATTTTGATAGTAAAATTAAGCGGAGATTAAATAAATCAATAAAAATTTAAAAATTCTTTAACTTTTAGCTTTTCCAAAACGTAGTTTTATCTAACTCAAAATCTAGTTCTTCCTCGACCAATTTTCTAAATTAAATATAATTAAATGGTCCAAAATCAAATTTCCATTTAGAATATTTCCATCCCGTATATTTCTGTGTTTTCAAATTTGATTGATTTGTTATATACAGTGTGTCCCAGCTAACGCTTACCAGCCAATATCTTCGAAACCAGTGGAGTTATTACTAATATGATGTTAGTGGACCCCCACTGGATTCCATTTGGCTACATTTTTATGTTAACCCATTCCTCCCCACGTTAACCCCTTATGTGCTTAATGGATATCAAATTTGGAAAATCAAATGAAAACCTATATTTTATTTTTTTCGCTTATTTTGAAGAGCGTGACGAGTAGTTAAAAAAAATGTAATAACATGTGGGGGTCACATGGGGAATTTTTCCACAAATGGGGATTGTTCATCCATGGAAAATGTGCGAAAACTCGATAAATCTCTATGAAAACATGTGTTGTGATACATTAGAAAGTTGTTCTACGTTGAAAATTAAGGGGGAACATTTTACACCAGATGGATTATCCCCATTTGTGGAAAAATTCCCTATGGGACCCCCACATATTATTACATTTTTTTTAACTACTCGTCACGCCCTTTAAAATAAGCGAAAAAAACAATGTAGGTTTACATTTGATTTTCCAAAGTTGATATCCATTAAGCACATAAGGGTTAACGTGTGGAGGAAGGGGTTAACATAAAAATGTAGCCAAATGGAATCCAGTGGGGGTTCACTAACATCATATTAGTAGTGATAACTCCACTGGTTTCGAAGATATTGGCTGGATAGCGTTAGCTGGGACACCCAGTATACATATGAAAGTCCATTAGAATTCCAAGAGTTGGTAAGAGTTTTTTTCAATACGGGAATTTGTGCAACAAAACAAAAAAACAAAATTCTTGACAAACTTGGCCCCACGAAAAACCAGAAAAGCCATTTTGTGTGTTACTTCCTTGATTATTTAAATTGTCGTCATTCATTGAATCAAAAGTATAAATAATATAATGTGATTCGTAAAGAGACGAATGATTATTATAATATAATACTAAAGGTTCCTAAAGAGACGACGAACGGTTATTTGGAATAAAATCGAGAATATTATGAAAGGAAATGTAGTATTTGAGCTTTGCACTCCAACCGGTCAAATGTAAAGGTTCCACGAGAATATATTTTTATTTAATTCATGATTTAAATTAATAAATTTTCCACAGAGATTAAACTTTGTCTTAAATCTCTCTTGGTGAGTTTACAAACAAAAAGAAAATTAATTAGAAAAATTCTAGGTAGTTAAATTGAAACTTTCAAAGCCATGGCACGAAAATTGAACTTAATCTTAAAGTTACATTATAAAAAAAAAAAAACTATTTCTTCAACACGATTATCTTCTAATCATAATTATCTTTTTTATCTTTTTTTACTCTGGTTAATTAATGATTATCTTAAATCATAAATTCAATTAAAAATCATTTTGTTGACGTGTCGTGGAAGCCGCAACCAACCAAAGTGGAAGTGACTAAAAATATTATAAATAAACATACACAGGCAAAAAATTGTTTGATAGATAGCCTGCGTTTTTTTTTTTTTTCATTTTAGCAATACATAAGACGTGTGTGGTTCTGTTTTTTTTAATCATTTTACGAAGATTTTGTTATTGATTAAATTAATAATAATTTTATATATTCTTTTGGTTTAATTAAATAAAATGATTAAGTATATAATTGTATTATTATTATTATTTTAATTATTATTATTATTAAATATATATTTATGCTTTACCTCCAGTTTTTTTCATTGTTGTTGAAGCTCGTTCTCGTAATGCTATCGGTAAACTAAATGGTGCTGATCCAAATGGATCTTCTGAAATACTATTTGATGATGATGATGATAAGGTTGATGTCATTGTTTGGGTTGTTGTTATAGTTGACATTGTTGTTGTTGCTGTTGGCGTTTGAGGTTTTGGTATTTGTCCGTATATTGTTGTTGTGGTTGTTGGTGTTGTTATTGATTCAGGTGGAGTTGCTAATTTCATTTTACCCGTAATACCTAATTAGAGAAACAAAAAGTATATGATTAAAATCAATTTCAATAACTTTCTATAGTGGAAAATAATAACAAACAAAAAAAAACTCCTTACTATTTTGACTGCCTCGTTGTCGTATTGCATCAAATTCAGCATCAAAAATATGATCTTCAGTCATTTGATTAAATGGTGTTGGATCTTCAAATGGATTCCATGCAGCCACATTATTACGTACAAATTGTTCATTTAAATTTGATGTTGAATTAATAATACTATCACTTCCATTGCCACCGCCGCCGGCGCCGCTGCCACCACTACCAAAATCACTTGGAACATTACCAATTTTCGATAATTCTGAATTGGACATTGACGCTGTCAATTGATTTGATCGTTGACCAAATAATATTTGTTGTGTATTTTGTTTATTTGAATTTTTCACAACATTTTGTTCAGATAGAAAACAATTTGAGGTAATTACACCAACATCACCACCACCACCAGCACCACCAATTAATATTGGTTGTGCTGCTGTTGATGCTATTCCCGTTGGTGGTGATGTTTGTGTAATAGGTACATGTCGTGATTGTTGTGATACTTCATATGGTGCTAAAAATTGTGTTGTCTCTGTAGTATAAGATCTAGAAAACAAATAAACATTTATATTAAAAGGAATAAAAATTAAATACCAAAAATTAATAAAATATTTACTTATTAAATGCTGATGTATCACTCATATTTCTACGATGTCCTCCTACGATATTATTAATATTATGATTTAAAACACTTTTTGTTATACCACCACCGGCGGCTAATAATTGAATTGTTTTTGTTGGTGTACCAGCGGCTATTTCTAATGGTGGAACAATATCTTGTTCTTGATTTATCAATAACGTATCCGATTGCGTACCACAAAATTGACTATTATTATTATTACTATTACTATTTAGACCATCAATGGTTGGGGTTGTTATATTTGTAGAACTACCCGATGCAGCACCTGTATTTGTAGTACCTCTTAACAATTCCAATTGGGATTCCCTAAATGGATCGGGAAAATTCGATTCAAATAAACTATCTAAACATTTTGGATCAGTCGCCACCAATTGATTAATATTTGTTAATGATGTTGTTATTGATTGATGTGGTTGTTGTTGTTGTTGTTGTTGTTGTTGTTGTTGTGGTATTTGTGATTGAATTGGAATATTAACAGGTGGAAAATTTGCTTGAAATTGAGCGGTAAATGTTTCTGTTGTATTTTGTTCCATTTCTTGTGGTTGTGGTGGTAATGATGATGATGTTGTTGTTGTTGCTGCTGCTGCTGTTGCTGCTGGAACCGGTGATGATAATGTATTACGTGGTGATGGACTAGGAGGTGCCACTAATGGTAAATTATGTGATGGTTGTGCACTACCCTTTGGTCGTTGTCTTGGCGCAACACTTGTACCCGATTCCAATAACGGTACTTGCATTTTACTAACCGATTTTTGACTTAATGTTGCGTTTGCCGTTGCCGTTAATCGTTTTAAATCGGATTCAAATGGTGGTACAGGTAAATTTTCTAATACAGGTATCGGTAATTTCTGTAACAGAAAAAATATTACATTACAATCAATCAGTCAATATAGTTTAAGATAATCTATTCAATATACTTACATGTAAATTGACTACAGGATTTTCTTTGCCCTGTAATTTAAATGCAATTTCACAGACTTGAAAGATATTTGGACGTTTATCTTGATTCGGTTCGAGCATATATTTTATCAGTTGATGAATGCCCCGTGAATATTTCGAATTGTCGGGTATCGAAAATGTCCCGCTTTGAATGGCCAATGTGCTTTCGCCAAAGGGTAAATTAAAAAATAACAATTTATAGAGTAGACAACCCAAAGCCCAAATATCCGCTTTTGTTGTAATATTTTTACCCGAATACAAATCGACCATTTCGGGTGCTCGATACGATAGCGTTGTATATTTTTGAATTTCTTCTTCAACATTCGTCAAACCATGCGTTGTTGCATTTAAAATTCGTGCTGTAGCCGATCCAAAATCACATAATACAAAATGTCCACCATCATTTTGTAGTATATTTTCAATTTTTAAATCACGATGAATGATTGGCGTTTGACAATGATGCAGCCGGGAAACGGCCTCACTAATATCACAGAATATTTGTAGCACTTCAATTTCACTGAATCCAATCGATAATCGTGCATTCATCATCGATAATATATTATTTTTACAATATGGCATTAATAGTAATACTTCATAGACACCATTATTGGTGGTGGTCGCCGTTATACACGAATCAATATAACCGATAATATTTTTGTGACCCGTTAAATTACTCTGTGTGAATATATAAAAATAGGGAATTTGATATGAATTTAGTTTATATGATATACGGTCTTAATATATACATACATATATATATTTGAACAAATACTTACAGCTATTTGAATTTCCCGTTTAGCTACATTAAGGTCATGTTCATTATTCACATACATTCGTTTTAATGCATACCGTGTCGTTGTTCCTCCACCACCATTTCCTTTAACCAGAAATACCATTGCAAAACCACCTAAAATGTAATAAAAGTAAAAATTAATTAAATTAAAACAAACCACCGGAATGTCTAATTTATCTTTATGAGAACGTTATAAAGATGGATGGATTTATTGTTAAAGGAAAGGATTTATCTTTTATACTTGGATGGTATGATATTTTTTTTAATCGCTTAATCACTAGACTTAGGCTATGTAAATGACATTGACCTGATGGAAAAATGATTGGTGGAAAGATAAAGTGAAAGCCGACCTTTTGGGCTATTTGAGTTTCCGGCTGTTGATGGTAAACAGGACCGGTTGGAGGTGGCCGTTGTTTTGGTGACCAAAACCAATTGTAGATTGTATGGCCGTTAAACTAAAGTAAAGTAATCACTTCACTTAAAAGATTTCCTTTTGGATTACTTATTCAAAATAACGACAAATTACTTATTTTACAGACAAAATTACAAAGGATAAACATTTGTAAATCAAATAAAGATAATATAACTATAAAATAATCTGGATAGCGGCGGTTATAAAGGAGGATGTTCCAATTTCTTAAATTCTATATCAAAAATTCTAAAAATATCATAATTGTGTTTTGAGATAAAATATCTCAGCTATTTTAAACATTTAATTCTTCTGTAAATTACAAAATATTTTTATCTTTACATTATTTGTGCGATGATAACACCACACAATATAATGCGATGACAATACAAAATTTAATACAAACAAAATAACTATATTAATAATAATCATTATCATTATCTACCTTACACACAATATAAGATATATCCTATATTCTATATTCATATATTCATGTAAACAAAAATATAGATTATGAAAAAATACGTAATAAAGAATTTTAGTTCTATTTATTATTTAAGTTTGAATAAGGTTTTATGAATATAAAATAGAGGAGATTATATACTGACTGATGATGATGTTTGTTACAAATTCAAAAATATAGAAGAATTTATAATGAGAGTATCACCGAGTACTATTGAGTAATTCGTCCTGTAAGATTGCCAGAACTGTTCGTTCGAAATCACATCATTAAATCACCTCATTGTTATAATATTTGGGTTCCTTTCGATGGCCAGGACGAGTAGGTACGGATGAGAGTTGATTTTTCTACTACACTTTGCTATAGTATGGTGTAGGAAAATCTACTCTTTTCTACTCTTATCTATACCCTTATCTACTCTTACTTACTTCTACCAATCGAAAGGAACGCAAATAATGTAAGAAAATATCCGTTTAAGTATTGCAAGATGAACTCACCGGTTCAGATGAATTATAATCGCCGCCAAAGCATTCAAAACTAAATCTCTAATTCAACCAATAATGATATTTATTATTCAGTTTAAATGTAAACAGGCTACAGACCTAATATAATATTAAATAATTATTTATTTAATAATGAACAATTTTTTATCTCTTCTGTTAAATGATGAAGGTTTTATATTTTATTATTAGATATATTTATTCAGTTTAAAGTTTTTAAATATTGATAAATAAAATATTGGAATCGCATTTATTTATTTTTTTGTTTATCTTTAAACAATATTGTTTTTAAACAGTACAAACAAACAACAGAACAAAGTTTTATAATTACGATGATAAAGTACAAATTAATTTGGATTCAAATATATAAATTCATTTATTTATTGTTATATTTATTGTACAAACAATTATTATATGGATTTTGAACAATGGAATTGTGTTCTTTGGATCGTTATATGGATAAGGTAATTGAATTGAATATGATAAGATGATGATTTGAATCCGAATATTAATTTAATTTCTTGAACGTTTTACGATTTTTTTATATCTCTCGATATTTAAAAAGATGTTTTGTGAAGTTATATTCTTAAAACATTTTGGGTACTTAATGAAAAAATGTGGAAATGTTTTCTGATTTAATTCCTCTCATCCATTCCACCCGCATAAAAATCCAAAGGATACAATTTAAGATCTCTCGTTCTGTTTGTAATCAAGTACATTTTTAATTTAGAGGTTTCATTAAACCTGGAAAAATGCCGGGTATTCTTGAAGGGTGAAGGGCGGGGATGTGAAGAACCCCTACGAAACTCATAGCTCATTAGTGATACCTCGATTCTGTTTCTAACCAATTTACTTTTAGATAAGTAGGTAATATATATAATACAAAAACATATCAATATATTAATTGTTTATATTACGAATTGATATCCACCCAAAAAAAATTAAAAAAAAAAAAACATGATAAAAATTAATTCTGAAATTGGATATTAATAAAACATAAAACAGAGATTATTACAGAGACAAAAAAAAACAAAAAATTAATGAAAATAATGAAAATGCTACAATTCTGTTAATGAAAATATTTATATAGTAAATGAATGAACTAACTCCCATTTTTACTATCTGTATTTTCTAAATATAATGAGGAATTTGCAGTTATGGTTTTGTATCCTAAAACTTATTAATGTTTATGAACCTGTATCAGAAATAGTTTAAACAATTTTTGAAGTGGTTTAAACGATTTTAAAGTGATGATGCAGGGTTTTGAATAAATTAATAACGTTATATAAAGAACGTCGTTGTAGACCAAAGTTATAAGACTCTAAAGATTACAAGGTAATTTGGTGAATAAAGAAAACGACACACAAACCACATGGCGGCGGAATCATTAAACAATAAACGATTTCTAGACGTTTAGCGCAGCTTTAGAAAATATCGTAAAAGTATGAAAAGTAGATATACCTGATGTGAATTGACTGAAAGACAATAAGAAAATTGTCTTTCAGTTAATTCACGTTTACATTCATAATAAAATTCACCTGTGAACTGTTGAATACCTAAAAAAGACAATAAGAAAGACAAGGTTTTTTCGTATCGAATTGTTGTTACAGAAGAGTAGATACATTTTCAGAATCTTAAACACAAAAAAAATCATGGATTTCACCACCCGTTCAAATATCAGTTTTAAAAACATCAACATCAAGATCTGGTTAGAAACCCTATTCCATTCCAAGAATCGGATTGTTGTTCAATATCCTATTTAAATCTGGTTAGAAGAATACTTTGATCAATTAAAGTTAAACAATTATGTAGGTAAGAGTTGTAGTAAAAACACCATAACTTCGCGACCTTTTGAGATAGAATAATGGACAGACCATCAATCGATAGATAATTAAATTCTCTAAAAACTTTCCTCACATATCAAATGGAATTGTAGAACAAATTCTATAGTTGAATTCTAAAAACGTGAAAAATTGTCAATTTATCCATACTTTTTGTATGGTGACCCCTTAATATTATTGTAAATTCGGAAAATTCAGTTCTTTTTACATCAGATTCACCCTTAAAATCCATACACCTTCATGGGAATTTCACCCTTAAAAATTGAATGAAAAGAGTTTGATTTTGGCCAATTGAAGTTAACAAAATTTTTTTTTTTTACGTAAGAGTGGTTGTAAAAACATCGTAACTTAGAAACCCGATGAGTTAGAATAAGTATAGCGTTCGATAGATAATGAAATTCTCTAAAAACTTCCCTTACTGATGAAATGGGGTTGTAGAACAAATAAGTAGCTAAATCAATGGAAAATACTTTGATTTATTGATTTTCAAAAAATACACGTTTTTATGTTAAAAGTTCAAGTTCCAGAGAATTTTTGTAACCTCTAAAGTATACATTCTGTCAAATAAGTACCCGGAAATTTGAAATTAAACACAAACAACTTATCAATCATCTAAATTTATTATATCCCCTTCAAAATAGGCCCCTTCTGAGGCAATACACTTCTTCCAACGAACAATCCAATCATCGAAACACCTTTTAAAGCTATATTCCGGGATGGCCTTCAGTTCTCGTTGCGAATTAGTTTTGATGTCTTCAATGCTCTCAAAACGGGTTCCACGAAATGGTAATTTGAGTTTCGGAAACAGGAAAAAGTCACACGGGGCCATATCTGGAGAGTACGGTGGTTGTCCGATGATATTTGTTGAATTTTTGTTCAAAAACTTGTTCACAATGCTCGCTTTGTGCGCTGGTGCAAAATCCAACTGTTGTTCCGCCACAAATCTGGTCTTTTGCGACGAACATTCTCTCTCAAACGCCTCATAACGCCAAGATAATATTCTTTATTGACGGTTTGGCCCACCGGTAAGAATTCCGAATGAACAACACCACGAATATCGAAGAACACGGTCAGCATCACCTTGATTTTCGCTTTGCTTTGGCGCGGTTTTTTCGGTTTCGGCTCATTTTTGGCGCGCCATTCCAACGATTGTTGACTTGTTTGCATGTCGTACTCGAAAACCCATGTCTCGTCACCAGTTATGATGCGTTCGATGAACGTTGGATCGGAATTTACGCGTTCAAGCATGTCTTCAGCCACCTTACTGCGATTCACTTTTTGAAGAAAATTTAGATCTTTTGGCACCAATCGCGCTGCGACTTTCCGCATACCCAAAACATCAACCAAAATATGACGAGCGGTCTCATGAGACATGTTCATTTCTTGGGCTATCTCTCGCAAACTATAATGACGATTTTCGAGCACCATTTCCTTTATTTTGTCGACGTTTTCTTCAGTTGAAGAGGTCCTGAACGTGGCAAATCGTTCACTTCTTCTCGCCCCTCTTTGAACGATTTATACCAATCGTAAACTTGAGTTTTCGACATGGTTGAATCACCAAATGTTTTTTTCAACATTTCCAACGTTTTGGCACAAGAAATTTCGTTTGAAACACAAAATTTCACACAAACTCCTTGTTCGATATTTTTTTATCCATAGTGAAAATCGCAACGCACACAAAAGGTTGACTTGTTCCTAAAGGTGCATTTAAACAACTCGTGTACTTGCCGAATATCCTCTCATCGCCATACATCGCGATGTGTGTATACGGTGTACTCGTATGCTCGCACGATCATTTCAATTTACCCGTGCTTGATGGAAAATGTTCGCGAGTGACGCGATTTTTTCGTATTCGCAATGCCACTCGTGAACCTATTTACACTAATCGCGAGTGAGCATATATATGTATACATAATTTAAACTGTATTAGTTAGTGCTTTTAGAAAAAGTTATTTCAGTTTTTTTTTTCATTTAGATTTATTTTGTTGGTTTTGTTTAATAATTAAATTAATATAATTTTTTTTCTAAACACAAAACACATATCTAAACAAAAATCTAACCAAACAAAAATGAAAAACAAATAAAATCATTATTTAAAGTTACACACACACATATAATCCGTTCAACGAACAAATATTCAGACAAGTATGCACAGAAAGTATTTTGAGAATATTCGTTGTGTGTAAACGCGTAAGCGAATATTTGAGTACGAATAAAAATGGAGGATATTCGGCAAGTACACGAGTTGTTTAAAGGCACCTTAACGACGCCGTAAACAAACTAAATGACACACAGCAATAACAATTGACAGAATAGTTGCTGACAGTTGTGCCAACCTGGGAAAAAAAATGTTTGAAATATTCTCAGCGGGAAAATTTAAAATGACCGGGTACTTATTTGACAGAATGTATATAGAAATTCTACGAACGAAAACCACGTTGGAACGTTGAAAGACTGCAGGGTAGGTGGAAAGATAAAGTGGAAGTGGACATTCGGGCTCTTGTAGTTTCTGGGCTGGCGGACGTTGGCAGTGACTATTCACCATCCGATTGGTGTTCTGGCTGTTATTTGGTGACTAAAACAAATTCCTTTATGTGAATAATTATAAATTATTCGACACACATCTTAACAAACAACTAATAAAGCAACGAATTTTACTTACTATTTTAAAACACGTATCGCATAATTATGACATCAAAAAAAATTATAAATATAAAAGATAAGAAAATATATGTTTTGCAAACAAAATATAATCGTATATTCTTAACTTAATGATCAGTATATATATATATAGTGACTCATCATCGCATCGCTTCATCATCACATCAATTACGCAAAAATTATTAAATATTTCTCTCCATATTAAGTACAATATAATATATTGTTTAATATATAACATAACAAATTTTAATATAATATTCAAATGCATTTCCCTTCTATATAATAGTATATAAATTAATAAGCGCATCGCATCGATATATTAAAATTCACAGTCATCGTCATCATAATATAATTATTAATTGAATATTTCATTTTTTTTTTTATTAGAATATTTGTAAATAAAAAACTATACACAATGTATATAATAGAAACAACTGTAAATAAATAAATAAATAAACAATTCTATATAAACAACATATATATTTTATAATGCACTTATGGAAAAACGCAGCAGTATATATAATTTAAAATTTGTGTTCTCGGGCAAGTTAAGTTAAGTACGACGAAAAATTAAAAAAAAAAAAAAACAATTTTATTGACCTTGAATTAACGTAATTGATGATAAAATTGTTATAATACAATTCCTGTGGAGATCACCACATTAAAATTACATGATTCCATATTAAGATTATTTTTGTTGTGGTATTAATTTATTTGTCATATTAAATTATTATATATAATATATGAACTACTTTTTCATTTTCACACAACCCAAACATCATTATTTATTATTGTGTTTGTGAGTTTTTGATTGCGGTTGGTCTATGGTCTGTTTAAAGTTAAAGTATTTATGCTATTTTGAATCTTTACTATATGCTGATAAACAACGTCAAAAATGCATGATACTTTATGTGGAAAAATACAATAAAAAGAAATATACATAAAAAAAAAAAACTAATTTTAAGTAGGTCATTAGACAAACTTATTTATACTTATATATTTTGTATGATGATGAGAAATACATTTTGTATTATTTTTCAGACAACATCAAAAAAAATACACGTAGGTGTATGTAATGTATTTTCCAAAACAAAACTATAAAGGATTCTTTATTCAATTAGTTTTATTCCTACAGATTAATTACAAATAAATTTTTTTGTACAGACAGAAGAGGATATTAAAAAAAATTGATAAGCTATACCACTAAAAAAAATAAAAAAAATATAAACACATTAACAACACCAACAACAATAGACAAATTAAAAAAAAAAATCAATGATAAATAAAATATATATATATATTATTATTACCTTCAGCAAGGACATCTTCAACGGTAACGATTGTTCGTCCTACCGTAAATACTTTTCCAATAAAATTATTTGTTTCACGTGTATTATTTTCAATTTTTTCATTTTTATCAAATTTGGAAAATATTTTTTTCATTTTTTTTTTATTATTTAATTCTACCCAAAAAAAAAAACAAACAACAAAAACTATCTAACGGTTAAAATTATTCTTATTATATTATTCGACCTTCTTTTGTGTATTGTGAATGTGAAACCAATAATAATAATAATAATAATAATATTCGGCGTTGTTGTTATCCTTGAATGTGAAAATTAAAAAAAAAAAAACAATAAAATAATGGAAAAAAAAACTGCAGCAAATTTTGCCTCTGCTGTGATTTTATTTTGTTTTTGTTGTTTTTTTTTTTTGGTTTTATAAAATTAATTATTCATTTACTGTTATTTTCTTTTATTATTCACTTATTCACTTATCTTCTTTTTTTTTTTTTTTGTTTTACTTAACACAATTAAAAAACCAAAATAATGTTAAAATAATAAAAAAGTTTTTCCCATTTGTTTTTTTTTTTCTATATTCGTTTCGTTGTTACTTTTTTGCTTATCGCAAAATTTTTTTTGTTTTTTTTTTTTTCAGCAAAATTTTCTATACACTTTTTTTCTTTTTTTTTTTTTACTCTATCAACAATTAACATATTTTTTCACACACATCACAGCCAAAATTAATAAATAAAATAAAAACCACACACTATTAATAATACATTTAATAACTATTAAATATATAAATAAATATTTCAATTTAAATAATAATTAAATTAATTTCTTTTAATTAATTTTAATTTGTGTCGACAGTAGATTGATTCAAGATTGTGTAGTGTTGTAGATAGAGATGGATTTTTTTTATTTTTTTCTAATCTTTGAAAAAAAAAAAAAAATAAATAATACAACAAAAATGTGTGTATATGAAAACGTCAAATTGCAGTGAGCGCGAGAAAAACAGATTGTAGTTTCGGGACATTTTTTTTTTTTTTTGCTTTCGATTATAAACATTTTTAAGGGTTTTCGTTAAATCTTCACAAGAAAGTATTTATTTTGTAGTAGAGCAATTGAAAATTTAATTATTATTTTTTTATAATTGCGGGAAATGGGATTGTATTGTAATTAATCGCAGCCAGTTGTTGGACGATTATAATTAATACAATGAATGTTTTAATAATAATTCGGACGATATTAACCTTTGCAAGAAATGTCAAGCATTTTTGGTAACATGGGAAAAAATAAGAAAATTTGATGATTACTGAATAATTCAATGTGGAGTATTTAATCATCTCCTTCTTATCGTCTTCTTGGAACAACTTGGAAAATGTATGAAAAGTGATGGTTGCCCAACGAATTCGTAAATAACACCCAAAATAAAGTGTTGTAAATCAATTATTCAAAAGTTAAAAATAAAACAAAGTAATTATTTAAAAAAAAAATACAGTGTGTTTATTACATTATTAAAATTAAATCCAAAAAATTACATACATCGATTAATTAAAGCATTTATTTCTGATTTTCTGTTGCCAAATTCACCACCCTTATCATAACTGACACCGGTTTTATTTTTCCATCCATCTAATGGTGCTTTTAACTAAAAAAAAAAACAATTTATGGACGAACAAATAATTAAATTAAATCTTAAATAAAACAATAACAATAAAAAAAAAACCCATTTACTTAAATGGTAATAAAATATTTACCTTAAATGGTAATAAAATATTCCGAACTTTATTGAATTGTTCACCACCCGAAAATAATTCCAAAACAATATCTTCAATGCAAATAATACCATTTTTACCTAATTTATCTTCAATTAATTTATTTGAATTGATTGTCGTTCGTTTACCATCGATTCGTAAGAAACCATGTTTAAATATTATATCACGTACGGTATTTATCGATGGATAACCCCAAACAACATACGGATCGACCAAACGTAATAAACCAATTGTTTCGGCATTATTCGGTAAAAATACACAATTAAAAAGTACACCCAAACGAAAATCACCCAATATTTTATTGATTATCGGTGATGCAATACGATGCGCTCGATGTCTCATAGCGATTATAATTTTTTGATTACCAGATTTTGTGGACGCGGACGCAGCCATCGTCTGACCCATATCCGCACCAGCGGTTATACCTCGAAATAATTGTTTTTGTTTAATAGCTCTGATCATCCGTTTACTATCACGTTCACCTTGTCGAAATTCATTTATAAACGATTCGGCTTTCTTAAAATCTCGTGCTTTTTTACGTAATTTAAATTTACGATTAATTTGTTTAACACGATCATGAGATTTCAATTCGGTTAAACGTTTTTTTCGATGTGCCAATATAGCCACTTGTTTTGCTGGTAATTTATTGGGAACGGCATATCTTAATGAATTGGAAAAATCAAAAAAAAAGATAGAGGTTATGATGATTTTATCAATAAAATGTAATATAATGGGGGAAGGTTTTGTGACTGATCTGCATTGGATTGATATGCAAAACATCGGATGAAATTCCTAAATTTATATAATTTTTATAAACAAACATTTAAAAATATATGAATTTGGAAATATTCATGCAGGCCGACAACCAGGCATTAAGAAGAACATCAATATTTTAATACATTTTATAGATTAATACTTTATTAGATACTTACATGTCCGACATTATGATGATGTTTTATTTACTATTTTATTATGAATTGTTAATTAATTAATTATTAATTAGATAAAATGATTTGTTTTTCCTTGGATTCACTTTTAGAATTCCAAAATTCACTTCACACCGCACAAATCACAAAAAAGAAAGAATTCAATTGAATCAATAATAATACAGAAAACAGATTACAGAAGAAACGTGTGTTTGTTTTTATGAGCGTTTTCGTTTATTAATTGGTGCTAGCACCATAGCACCAATGACACCAAAATACGTTCGTTTATTCCTCTAATCGCACTAGTGTCATATGACTTGAGTTCGAGAATTGCTATACATAGCACAACCACAAGTGCTTAAGCTTACGTTTCGTGCACGTTGTTAATGGATCGTTGCAAATTTTTACTTGTATTTTGTTGTTGTTTTGCTTTCACAGACAGAATAAAAAATACAACGGTTATGTTTGCATAGGTGGTTGAAAATTGAAATTTACAACCAAAATATATATTTTGGTTTAATATTTTAGTTGTAAATTTTTATATTTTCTCAAATTTCAATAAATATTGAGAGAACAAAAATTTTATTGCACTGTTTGCATTGAAATATTTTTCTCAACAACTTTTTTACTCACACGAACACACCCACAAATAAAAAATTAAATTTACATCAACGATCCATATTTATAAACGTAAGCTAAGTATAATGCCTTGTTCATTTACACATTTTACGCATTATACGGTTTTTTATAAATTTCTTAAAAAATTGACAGTAAAGCCTCGATTTCTATAAAAATATTTTATTTATCACAATTATGATATTTGTGATATATAAAAAAAATGTGCTTTTTCTGAAATTTATTTTGCCTGGATAAAAAAACCGAAATTTAATAATAAATACCAATTGCTGTTAAATAATTCCATTTTTTATTAGTTTGTAAATTAACTGGATATTTTATTATTATGAAATTAAATCATCAAAATTAAATAAAATGTAAATAAAATGAAAAATGAAGTTTGGGCGACGGTCAGCCGACGGCAATAGAAGAAAAAATATCAATGTCCGCCGTCCAATATTCATAAAAAGCACCTACATTGAAATGCATGTATTTTCAATTTGACATTTGCCGTCGTCTGCCGTCGGCATTTCATAAAAAGCATTAACCAGGGTTCTCATTGTACATATACATAAAAATAGGAAAAATAAGAAAAGTTAAATCAATGTTATTTATATCGTGCGGTTCTCATTGATTTACATAAAAATAAAAATAAGAAAAGTTTGTTAACTTTTAACTTTTTGCATGGAAGCGAAAGATATCAGAAATATTTTCTCTTTATTTTTTTTTTTTGAGTAAATATATTTGCTATACATCATTACTTATACTTATTCAATTTTGTAATTTATAATTATTTATAATTCGATATTAGATTTAATTAGAGATTATTTACAGAAATATTTCCAATAAAAACAAATATTTTATAATTACACACGACACGGAATAAAAATTATATAAAAATATATTAATATATTTTTTACTAATATAATTTTGGCTAAAATTTCAACTCTCAATGACCGTCAATTTTGACTTAATTTCTTATGTATTCTATGGATAATGAGAACACCAAAAAATTTCTATTTTTATGTATATGTATATTTTTATTTTTATGTACAATGAGAACCGCGCGTTACTTTATCAGTTTTTGGTTGTCCATACGTTATTACAGAATGCGACCGAGAGGGGGGTCAATATATAAATATGCGGACGTCACGGACACCAGCCAGTTTGCGTTACTCAGGAAAAATAATTAATAAAATAAAATGTTAATTTAAGCCAGCCATGTGTCATCTTTTACGGATGACAATCATCTATTTCAGCTAATTTTTAGTTAATTATTTTTCGTTTTAAATTTTTGACGAAATACTTGTAGAAATAATTTAAAATTAAAAGTCTCTTTATTTAATTCTATTGTAGAAATAAGAAATCTGGCAATAATAACCAATATACAGTGTAACATTAATAAAACTTGTAAAGAATTTTCCGAACACTATAAATCTAATGAATCTATTTTGAAAAAAGTACATGAAAAAACTATTGAGTGTATATATATATATATATATAGAGGTTCCAAATACATGAAACATTTTCATCCAAAAATAAAATAAAAATAAGCTCGTTTTGTACCTTGTCGAAGTTCAATTCATTTTTAAAATTGTTAAAATATAAAATTTGAAATATTTAGAGCTTTTTGGACAGTGTATCTTTCGTTATCATATTTTTAAATATTTATAATATATAATATATCGTATATATAACATTTGGTATAAGGAATCTATAACAAAAAAAACTAGTTTTTTATATACAGATTCGATATTCACAAATAAAAATTATATTACCATTGTATGATGATTATGATTTTATGTGTTTTGATATTTTCACTACAATATATAAAAATATATTTTTGTATAAAAAATATGACAAGAACGGATATTTCACCAAATAAAATATCATATAATTAGCCAGGTATTTATAAATTATTAGTAACGATCTGTAATTAAAGTAATTTAGAAGAGTACAACCAAGAATATTTTTACCATAGGATGACACGTGATCAAAGCGCCGCAAATTATATATATCTGACACAAGAATTAAAAACCACATTCAGCCGCATGGCACATGCAGAATCAAGGGGATGCATTACCACATCACAATACAAAAAATGTGGAACCAGTAAAGTTTTAACGAGAAACAAGCGGGTTTTTGATGGTTGTAACCTCAGAAAATGTCCATAAACGTCTTAACATCCCATAAACCTTCTTGGATATGTTGTCAATATTGTCAGACCACGTTAGAGTTTTGTTGAAAGTCATACCAAGGTTACGTACCTTGGATTGATATGGAATACTTACTGAATTCAGATAAAGATTAGGAAAAGATTCAGTGTTTATATCACGCCTATAAATAATTATAGACTGCGATTTATCAGCACTTAATTTAAGCCTGTTGCGATAAACCCAATCCGATATTGATTTCAACTCATCATTAATATCCGAAATTCACTGTGAGACACCCGACAAAGTACAATGCCTGTATATCTGTACATCATCAGCCAACAAGTGAATTTTAGAAGCATCGACCCAATCAATTAATTAAATCAAAGAGTAATAATTTAAATTGAAAAGAAATATTTGTTTTTTTTTTTTGTTCATTTTATGTTTATGTTTATAATAAACTATATCATGATAATGTATATTATAATATGTTTATATATGGTTTTGATATTCCTATTTTTTATGTGTATGTTTTTGTTTACATATATAAGGAAGCAATACTTTTCATTTTATTTTAATAAGTAATAAAAAGTCATTTTTAATGCATAAACATAGTTTTTTTAAAATTGTCATCTTTTTTTTTTTGTTTAAAATCTGGTTGGCTTAGTTAATTACTGATAATGGTTTTAGTAATGAACTGATGTAGGGACCATTGAACAGTGACAACATATTAATAAAAAAACGCTCTAATTTGATTAGAATAGACTCGCCATTCAATCCTATTGGAAGTAACAGATCTTTACAATAGCTGAAATATTGAAATAAAAAAGTATAAATATTATATGTATGTCGATCATCGAAACAAAAAATACATCCGTATAAACATACCTAAACATTCGTGAGATTAATCCAGAAATATTTTTTCCGAGATCACCCCACATCGTATTCACATACCACTGAACAATGTTGCTAATGTGGTTCTCACTGGTCTTATCTAATTGTGGCGTTGTTGATCGAGTTTCATTTTGCGTGCGATTGTATAACCATGCACACAACTTTAGTACGATTTTTATTAAAATTATCACCGCTTGTGATATTGCAATTAAAGATAAATTAACGAAAAGCGAACTTATCCGAGCTGTGAATTTTTTTTTTTTTTAATGAAAACTAATTTAATAAAATAATATTTTACACATTACTTGTGGAAAATTAAACAAGCAAACACCTTGGATTACCTGAAACAAACGATGTAATTAAGTCGAATGCACAACTTATTAGGTCATCATTTGTAGGATTTGAAAGTAGCCATGTTTTATACCATGTATTTAACTCTTTCAAAGCAGGTACACTTCTTAATACCACGCCTATTTCATACATATTTTATTATTTATTTCTTTGATAAAAGAATCTTATCAATAGGAACAAATTATTATTAGTTTATCTGTTGAATTGGTTTTTGATATTTTATTTTCAGAATTGGATTAAATTTTCTTGATGGCGTTTTTTTATTCCATTCTACTTTCACTCCACTTTTGGTGTGTTTTTTTTTTGTCTTTTGTTGTGTTCGGTATCTACGATCTGATCAATCAGACTGCTCTAAATTCTGGAGGTGAATCATGATCGACGATAGCGATAGTATCGTCTATCGTCTAAAATAACGATAGACGAGTATCGTCTTTTTTTGCCAGAATCATGATCATCGATACTGTCGATGTCGGTATTTTTGACATATCGTCTGGTATTTTGTATACATTTATTTATATAAAAAAATTTGAATAAAAAAAATAGATAATTCTAATTATTATTTCCCAATCAAAAGTAATTATAACAATTAATTTTTCCTAAATATTATTTCACTAGTAATTGAATATACACTTTAATAAATAAACACTTTATTAAACATTCATTAATAAAAATATTTTCATTGTCGGCCGAAAATATAAACAAAAAATTTAATCACTAAAGCCTCGATTTCTATGAAAATATTTTATTTATCACAAATATGATATTTGTGATATAAAAAAAATGTGCTTTTTCTGAAATTTATTTTGCCTGGATAAAAAAACCGAAATTTAATAATAAATACCAATTGCTGTTAAATAATTCCATTTTTTATTAGTTTGTAAATTAACTGGATATTTTATTATTATGAAATTACATCATAAAAATTAAATAAAATGTAAATAAAATGAAAAATGAAGTTTGGACGACGGTCAGCCGACGGCAATAGAAGAAAAAATATCAATGTCCGCCGTCAGTCCGACGTCCAATATTCATAAAAAGCACCGCCATTGAAATGCATGTATTTTCAATTTGACATTTGCCGTCGTCTGCCGTCGGCATTTCATGAAAAGCATTACTTAACCACAAATAATAAAAAAAGTGAACAATCAATCTAGATTGAATTGGGGAACACGGTATTTATTCACATTCTATATGTAATTACTATCGTAACGATAGCTAAATAGCAATCGTCGAAAATCATCGTCAAAGTAGACGACTATCGACGACCATGATTTCATTTTGCATCAATATCGTCTATCGACTATCGCTATCGTCGATCATGATTCACCTCCAGATTTATCGTTCGTTATCTTAAGTAATGCTTTTCATGAAATGCCGACGGCAGACGACGGCAAATGTCAAATTGAAAATACATGCATTTCAATGTAGGTGCTTTTTATGAATATTGGACGGCGGACTGACGGCGGACATTGATATTTTTTCTTCTATTGCCGTCGGCTGACCGTCGTCCAAACTTCATTTTTCATTTTATTTACATTTTATTTAATTTTTATGATTTAATTTCATAATAATAAAATATCCAGTTAATTTACAAACTAATAAAAAATGGAATTATTTAACAGCAATTGGTATTTATTATTAAATTTCGGTTTTTTTATCCAGGCAAAATAAATTTCAGAAAAAGCACATTTTTTTTTATATCACAAATATCATATTTGTGATAAATAAAATATTTTCATAGAAATCGAGGCTTTATTTTCAGATTGATCAGACTAATCTAAATGCGTTCGTTATCTCCAGTCAGACTGATCTAAATAATCTGGAATTTTTTCAGACTTTTCAGATTGCACTCAATATTATTAACTCAAAAACGAATAAATTTTATAAAATGACAAATAGAGAGATATCTTTGTTGTTGTGGCTATAAAATAAAAGAAAATAATCGAGAAAATAATATAAATATAAAATAAAAGTGTGATACAAATAAAATATAAATTAATTAAAAAAAAAAACTAAATTTGACAAATATTTATCTGAAAAATCTGAAATGCGTTCTTTATCTTTCAGATTAATTTTAAATCGGAATATGATCTGCTAAATCTGTAGATCGAGATACCGAACACAACATTTGATTGTTTGATTTGTCTGTACGTAAATATACCTGTGGGCGTCTTCGTTTATACATGGTGCTAGCACCATAGCACCCATGACAACAAAATACGTTCGTTTATTCCTCTAATCGCACTAGTGTCATATGACTTGAGTTCGAGAATTGCTATACATAGCACAAGTGGTTAACACCTATTGCCTTAACTATTTTGTTGATGCACGATGACACTAGAGAGCTGTGCTATTAAAATCTCTCAATTAGCGCTCAAATAAATTATTTGGTTTTGATTTATTCTTGCAAGCTCTTATAGTGAGTTTTATTGGACTGTTCGTTACATGTAATAGAAAAAGGCAAAACGAAATCGTGTTTTATTTATATGTACAAGCTCAGTACAAGAGTATTTTTGCGTTTTATTTACATTAGAATTTTTTTTATATTCTGTCTCATTACAGAAAAAACAGCATTTCTCAAATCGACTCGACGTTGTGGAAATAAATTGTACCGAAAAAATGTGTACTACGATATTACAAAATTTGTACTAAAGGAGAATTGTATTCGCTCTAGATTTTTTTTTGTAATGAAATGATTATACAGTGTGAATAAAACTCGCTATTAATTATTTAAATAAAAATTTTATTGAAAATTTGTTTTGTAGTTTATAACATTTATTGATAAAAATATAACATAGAAAGTTTTGATATAAATAGATATAATCAAAAATAAACTAAATATTTTGTTGCTTTGTTTTGGTTGTTTTATTTCATTTTATTGAACAATTTATTACTAACAGAAAAACCAGAGAAATGCATTTAAAAAGCACCAAACCAAGTAATAATCGAACGCTGGGTAACACCCCATGACACCCAATAAGGTGTCATATAGCGCATAATATTTTGACAGCGCACCAGTGCTAGCACTAGGCTAGGAGCAATAAACGGAAACGCTCTATTTAATAAATTTTTTATTTTTGTTGTTGTTGTTTGTTTGGTAGCGCCCGCGGCAACACATTACAATACGTTATTTTCTCGAAATTTTATGTAAAATGCTATTAAATATTTAATTTAACTGTTTCGGCGAGACAAATTTACAGTGTACAAGTGTGGTAGTAGATTTTAATCGATCGACGCAAATCAAATCATCAAAAGGAAAATCTTATCGTTTGTGTCGTTCGTTTGGAATATTTTTTGCTTATTAATTTATTGTTATTATTTACTAATTTTTTTTTTCATAAACTTTAACTTATTCCTATTTAATTAAGTTCCTACTTAATATCCTAAATATATTCCGCGCGGAGTGTGTTAATTCCTATAGAATTGTGTTAATTTTTGTTTGTGTGTGTGTGTGTGTGTGTGTGTTCATAGTGGATGAAAAAGTTGAATGTATAATTAATTTTTATGAATAAAAAACCCAATAATTTGGAAAATGGATAGTGAATATATAGTTTTGATAATGATAATAATAAAAAAAAAAATCTGTGATGGTTTATTAGCGAGTATGGACGAATCAAATCAAGGATTGAAATACTCCAATTTATGAATTTATGCATAAAAGAAATAATAAAGTTACGAAAAATGTGTTTTTATAAAGAAGTGATGACCAATTATATATGTATAATCAATTTATTAAAGTGTTAAAACGGAGTGAATTTGATTTTTTTGTGAATTTGTTTTAATTAACCCAAAATATTTCCGCTGATGGTAAGTGAAAATAATATCCTTAATTATATACCGGCAAAATAATTGAGGTTATGTTTGTGTTATTCAAAATTTTTTTCAACAGACATTCAACATTTTTCGTTTACAACAGATTTGCCTTTTCAAATATACCACCAAAAACGTCTTCGGCAACACGGACAATGTCTTTAAACTTTTGTATATTACTTCCCATATTTATATATGGTTTATAAATAATAAACATTTTCTGCTTACAATATCAACAACATAAAATTCAATATACGAATAATTATAAAACCATTTATTAATAATATTAATTAATTTAATTATTTGAAGATTTATTTGTCCTTATTTTCAAAACTGATGGTGGAATTTTTACTGTTTTTATTTCTTTTACCTCATGATAATTTAAATGACTATAAACTGGAATCTATATATATATTATTTTTATTTTAATCACATAATTATATATGAGGGAAAATTTAAGATTATTGAAGAATTGTTTTGTAATTATATACTAAAAAATAAACAATATAAAACTTACATATGGTAAACTAAGATCAAAAATTGGTTTGGATGGTATCGTTCCACGTGATGGCAATTGAAAATGTTTACCCAATATTGGTTCTTCTAATGGTTTACCATGTCCCAAATTTTGAATTAATTTTACATTTAAATCATCATCTTCATCAAAATCATCTTTCATAACCCCCATTGACATTTCTACATTTAATTCATCTTTAGGATATTTTTTATCTGCACTTTGATGTTTTTTCACTTCACCACGTAATAATAATAATGCATCAAATTGATTTGTTTTACGTCCTCCATTTAATACCTTTTAAAATACACATATTATTCCTTTTGATTATATTTCATTTCAATATAGTATTCAAATCAAAAATATATATATACTTTTAATGTTGTTGAACTTGCAATACGTTTTATATCGGGCGGTATACGATATTGATATTGTTCGTGTTGATGTTGAGAAAATAAAAGTTCATCATAGGGTACCGGTGATCCGAGCGTTCCAATGTATCGTCCACCAATTGTCCATAAACGTACACTATGATCACTACTAGCACTTTATTTCAAAATTAAAAAAAAAAAACATATTAGTTTGTATATACGGCTGGAAACTGAATTTCATTTTCAATATATACCTCACTAAAATTTCCGATTCATTAATGTATAATAAATCGTTTATTGGTTTTGTATGGGCTTTAAATGAATTTACCAGCCAAGGATTGATTGATTGACCACGTACACTACGTTTTGCACGTCCTTCCCACTGGTCCTTTTGTAAAAATGGAAATTTTAACCGTAATTCTGGTCGATTTATATGAATTCGTTTATTTTCTGGTATACTATACACGAAAAAATATTTGGAAAAGTTTACATTTCTTTATATATGCGATTATATCGTTTTATATGTTATTTATTTTACCTAGAAAGGATTGGATTAATAAAAAAAATCCTATCTATTTATATAATTATTCAATTCAATAACATGACATATATATTTTTATATATAGATTCATGTAAAATATCGGTATATAAAATACATTAAATAATTTGGGGGAGGGCGAGGTTATAATATAAGAAACTATTTAGCAAAGAATGCAGCGGCGGATCTGGACCTCCAAGGGTACTTGTTCACTTTAAAAACTGGTAAAGAACAAAAAAAAAAAAAAAAAAAACTAGAAATTTTAATTAGAAAAATGAAATGTTTGGAAAAATAATGAAGTACGCATAACAAGCATTTACGAAAGAATGAAAAAAGATCGCATATAATTTTATATGAAAGGTTCATTTCTATAAGTGAACATTATATAGTAAATAATATCTATTTTTTATTCATATATATGCATAGAAATGAGAAAAATAAAAAAAAAACAAAAAAAAAATATTTATATATTTTCTATGATTATATACACCGCAGCAGGCAGTATATGAGTATGCGAGATTTGAATGATAAAAAATACAGCATACAAACAACCATACAGCATATATAAGAAAAAAGAAACAAGCATTTGTATTATTGTTCACAATTTATAGTGAACGAAAATTAAAATAGTATTTGTATTATTTGTATATTCGTATACCTCGCATTTTCGGAAAATATAAATGTATTTGCCATATACAATTAAACAACTATGTATAACAACAATATTTTTTGGTTCATTTAAAATTGTGAACACTATGGGAGTGCGATTAAAAAAATGCACGAAAGAAAGAGTATATATAGATTAAAGGTGTATGTATTTTTTCGTTTTTGTTTTTCTTTTATGCGACGTTTCTTTATATATATGATATATATACCATTGTGTTCATTATTTAAAATGAACCTAGAGAATATTATCTCTTATATTTTTTACTGATAAAAATAATCAGCTGCTGCAAAATTTTTTGGGACACTTAATATTATTTTATTCATCAAAAAAATGAAGAAAAATATTAAAATCTGTATTTTCTTAATTATCTATCAATATTTTTAGCAGGTGGTTCACTGAACAGAGTGAACAAAACCAAGCTACGCGTATGAAAGAATGGATGGATGGGGGTGAAATATGTTTTTTTTATTTATGTTATTATGATTATGTAAACAGACAATAGATTTAATTTTACATGCATATAAAATAAAGACAAATCGTTAATATAATCAGATACAAAAATAGCACCGTGGAATGAGCTATTTTACCTCCAACCAACTTAGAGATCCCAATTCCAAAGGTTATTGGAACCAATGGATGAATTAGCTGAAAATACTTATAGATTAAGGGGCGCTAAACCCCAATAATCCGATTCATCCATTGGTTTTTGAGTTATGGCTTCTGGCAAAGATTTCCCAATATAATTATCCATAGTTATCAGGCCATAACTCAAAAAACAATAGGTGAATTGGGCTGAAAATTTGCATTTTCATGTTTTAAGGAACGCTGAATCCGAATAAATCCATTGGTTCTTGATCTAACGGTGATAACTCTAATATATATATATATATATATATATATATAAGATGTAAGGGAAACACGGAAAAATTTAAAAAAATTGACAAAAATAGAATTTAGATTTACATATCCATTTCTATTATACAGACATTTGACATCCTTATATATTATAATACATGAATAGGGAGAGACATAAACATGCATTAGCTAGTAATAATAATAATAAAAAACAAAATAACATATAGAACAAATTGTTATAAAACATGCAACAATTTTTGTATTGGGGGATGGGTTTTTTATTCTTTTTCTTCAATGGAGATTTACATACCAATAAATATCCATATTATTTAAAAATAAAAAAAAATGTTTCTTTAATTTTTCTTTATATCTTTTCTATATATTTATATTATGTTCAATAACAGTAACGAGTCGGTTAATGTGTCATGCGGGCTGGAATTAGCTCATCTTCCGTGTGATGCTCATCATGATCATTCCCTCAATAACAGAAGTTAAGCATCCCCTATAAGATTATTCAAGGAAATTTTCGTTTGTGAATTGCACAAATCACTACTTAAACTTGGAAACATGTGACAAAATATCTTAAAAGAAACTCCACAAAATCCCCATAAATCCTTATTGCAAAATACTAAAAAAACCAAAAAAAACCCACACCTACCAATAATTAACAATTAACCATATTTTTATGTAACCCAGGGCATGCCCAGTAAATAAATATTTGTTTTCAAAATCGGTTTCCATTGATGTAACACAATCACCGGCCATATGAATTGCATTCCATGCATTACGATAACCGCCGAGAATATGATGAGAGTATACCTGAATAATGCCATTCGATAGACCAATCAATAACGTTCCATATTCTGGTAACATTGGTCTATTACATAAGAATAATGTTGAATGTATTGCTAACGGTTGCATTAAGGCTGAACGTGATGGCATTTGTATTATTGATATTTGTCTTGTATTTATTTGTTCAGTTAATTGATCTTCAGAACCATATCTATATGTAAATGTAAATATTTACAGATAGATAAACATAGATAAATTTGAATTAATTTTATATACCTTGTAAGCATTGGTTTTTTACTTGATATATCATAACGTTTTTCTTTTGGGAAATTTTTTATATCTTTATTTTCAGCATCATCATTATTGATCTGAATACGACGACGAGGTTAAGAATATAAAATTGATATTAGCTCAAATATATTAAACTTTTTGTAAACGCGACTCCTTATACGACTCCCTCTAATAAAGCAATAAATTAACGCAGATACCTTAATCCTTGCCTCTGGCCTTTCAACGTCATACGCACGATATGGTTGTCCAGTTTCTAATTTCCATAGTAAAAGTTCACCGTGATAACTGCATGTGGCCATTGTTTGTGGTTCTCTTACGTCAGCACACAAAATATCCGCCATATGACATTGTTCCCAATTTTTACCCTCACCACTATATTTGGATTTTTCATTATTTGAAAATTCCGTAACATGTTTATTCCATCCGACCGCCAACAGCCGATCTTCAATCCAAAATACAGCCGTTACTTCACACATCACTTCAATACTAAAATTTCGCAAACAAATACCATTATTAAAATTCCATATTTTACAGGTGCCATCACGGGCACCCGTCATAAGCAATTGCCATTTTGGATCAAAACATGCGGCCGTTATTTCGACACGTTTCAATTCACCATCAATTTCACGTGTATGTGCCATACGTATCAGTGTTAATCGTTTTGCCGTCCACGGATCCCATACAATAATGAAACTATCAAAACCACACGTAACAATTGTTTTAAACAATTCATTATACAACACCACGGATACGGCACGTGCATGTGTTTGACCATCCGTTTGTGATAAATCAATTAATGCCGAACATTTAACGTTTGCCAAACGCATTCCACCCAAATACAAATGGCGTGTACGATCATTATAATAACCGTAAATGTCACATGAATCGGGTAATGCCGAACCCATTAAAATATATGTTTGTAATAGATTTTGTTCCATAATATCCCATATTTTAATAATTTTATTTTTATCCAAACTATACAATTTTTGACCATGCGTCTGAATGAATATTAATGTAATACCTGCATGATGACCCGGTAATATACAAATTGGTTTTTGTGCCTTTATCGGATTCCATATACGTAATATTGTATCGGGTCCACCCGTTGCAATTGTACCATTCACCGAATCGAATGCAAAACATGTCATACCCTATATAATAAATCAAATTTTTTATATATATATACAACTATACGAAATTGAAAGTTAAACCAAACCTTATTCGCTCGAAAAACAATACGTTTCTGTTGTACATTTAAATAGCATAAAACTAAACTGGGACCGGCTAATTTACCAATACCAGCCGCCGGACATTCGGCCACCGATATCACAGCATTTAAATCCTGACAATATTCAACTTGACGGACAATATCAATGTGTAGTCTACCGAATTCCGTTAATTTAATTAATGGCATTCTTGCAGCATTGCTTTGTACAAACTCCGACCATGTTAATTGTAATAAGGTTGTTCCCGGTCGACTTTGAAATGGACCCCGTAAATGTGAATTAAATTCTAACATATAAACATTACCATTAAAATCACCCATTATTATTTTTGATTTGGCATTTTCAACGACTATGGGATTGTTCGTACTGCTACTACTACTACTACTGAGGGTTGTCACTATCCCTGATGATGATGATGATGATGTGGTTGATGAAGCAACAGAAAACCAATATGATAGTGAACTGATAGCAAATGGTAAATTTGAAATGATAAAACGTAATTGAAAATTATTTGCTGTTGTATCATAAAAACGTAAATCATGTTCCGTTGAACTTGTTAATATTATTTGAACATCGGCCAATGCACAACAATCTAATATCCATGTTTTTGCAACTTTTAAATTTGCTATATTGGAATTGGAAATGAATTTTAATTGAATTCATACCGAAATATTGATAAAAACATTTAATTTAATAGATATATTTACGATTTTTCGATTGAACTGATTTATTAAATTCAAAATTTACATTCCAATAATTAATTGTACCATCTTTACTGATCGTAATATAATTACCATTATCATAATCTATTGAATGATCCTGGGAAAAGGGATTGAAATTGACTATTATTTAATAATAAAATTGATTATAAAAATACCGACCGGTAAAACAGCAGGACAAAATAATATTCGTACAATTGGATGGGTATGTTTTGACCGTCTAACAATTGGCGTACCTTCAATCGGTACCCGCAATGTTTCTTTTTGTGTATACGGATCATCACGTTGAAAACCAAGTATTAAATATGAAATAAATTCATCCCAATCACAATGATTATCTTTATTTGAATCAATCTATATTATGATGATGATGATGATGATGAGGATTTAATATATATAAATTTTTAGTTATAATAATAATTTTAAATGTATAGAAAAACCTTTAAGAAAAATGTTTTATATTCATCATCACTCATGGAAATTCTAAATTTTAATAAAATCTCACGTAATTCGATAGCAGTAAATTTTTTACCATCCCCCGAAGCATTAAATAATTCATATAATTCATTAATTTCATCATTATCCAGAAAATCGTGTAAACGAGCTGAAACACTATCATGTCCACCATGTGAATAGTTTATTGTACTACCAGCATGACTCCATCCTCCTCCTCCTCCCCCTCCCCCACTACGACCATCATTTAAACTGTTATTTTTTTGATTATATGTACTTGGATACATAATGTATTAGTTGATCGACCACTTTTTATAATAAAATTAATTTAAAATTTTTTATTTAAAAAAATTAATAAATAATTTGGTTACTTTGTTTTTATTATAAAAAATTATGGTAATTTCTGAAAATTGTGTATGAAAATTGAAAAGTCTCATAGATTTTTGTGCCTTAGAAATACGTTTACCGTTGGTTAATAAATCCGCCAACCCTCTTCCTGTGGATATTTTTTCCAGAGATTTAATATTCTTATTTTTCTACATTATCATTTCGTTTTTAATAATTATGTTAAAGGCGGCTTTACACGAATGGGGGGTCGTTCTGCTAACATTTAATTTTTTTCATAGAAAATTTCGATCCTCGCAGTTTTTCATGGGAACGCGACCTTTTACCCGAACCTCACACAAGCATTCAAACAAACGCGTTAATTTCAAGTATACATACGATAATTCTTAAATATTAGGTGTAGGAATTAAAAATGCGGATTTAGATAACAGATGGCGCAACTAGCGTTGAGTGTATCGCAACACACCGCGGCCTTTTTCTTTTTTTTTTGTCTGTCATTAGGCTATACATTTCAGTATATGTCATTTCATTGAAGTATAAACAACAAAGCTTTTTTTTGCTTCGAATATGTCGAAACGCATGCCTGAAAAAGTTGTTTTGGGGGGAAGTTTAATAACTTTCTTTAATTTGAAGAAAACCGCTGCTGAAAGTTATCGTTTGTTGGTTGAAGCTTATGGTGGACATGCTCCAGCTCAAGCAACTTGTGAACGATGGTTTGTACCCTTCCGAAATGGTGATTTTGACTTGGAAGACAAAGAACGGCAAGGTCACCCAATAAAATTTGAAGACGAAGAATTGGATGAAAATTCGTGTAGAACGCAACATGAACTTGCAATGGCGTTGAATGTCGACCAAACAACCATTGGCAAACGTTTAAATTTTGTTATACAAATAAATGCCATTTTCAATCCAAAAAATCCGCATTATTAATTCCTACACCTAATAGCTTGTAAATTGACCGAGACAAATTTCACCACTCTATATATTTTCACTTGGTAAAACCGCCTTAATTTTCCACATTTTCACTTTGGCAACACTGTAAATTAAATTTTCATTGCATTTAACCCCATTTTTTTTCACTTGTTTTGTTTGTTTACATGCTGTTTGATTTATTTATTTATTTTTTTTTATTCTAAAGTTTTGTTTGTTTTTTTTTTTAAATAAATAGATTTATTTATTATTATAAATTAATATTAGTTTAATTATTAGATTTTACGTTATAATTCCATATATAGAAATAATAATTTAATAATTTTCGTTAAAATTCAATAAAAAATATAAAATGGAACAATTAGAAAAACCAAAAACTAACATTCAACAATTATTTGATGAAGCAAAACAACGTAAAACATATTTAAAAGTATGTGCTCCGATGGTTCGTTATAGCAAGTATATTAAATTCGTTAAATTCGTTAAATTAAATTCGTAAAATCAACCGCAAATATAATCTATATAATTAATTAATTAATATATTTCTTTAATTTCCCACTATTTCATCCTGTTCCTGATTTGTTTTTTGCCTATTGTGAAATAAAAAAAAAAGATTAGAATTCCGTAAATTGGTACGAAATTATGGTGTTGATTTGTGTTTTACCCCAATGATAATGGCCAATTCATTTTGTCAAAGTATAAATTGTCGTTTAAATGAATTTACAACCGATTCATTGGACAGCCCATTGATTATCCAATTTGCGGCTAAAAATGCAATGGAATATTTATCGGCGGCCGAAATGTGTTACCCGTATACGGATGGTATTGATTTAAATTGTGGTTGTCCACAGAGATGGGCAATGACCGATGGTTACGGAGGGGCAATGTTACGTGATCCGCAATTGATTTACGATTTAGTGAAAACAATTAAACGTAATCTACCATCAGACTATAGTGTATCAGTAAAAATACGTTTACAAAAACCATTAAGGTTATTATTTTAATTTGTTTTAAAATTTAGATGAAATTAATTATAAAAAAATTTTAATTTATAAATAGTAAAACAATTGAATTATGTCGTCAATTGGAAAAATCAAATGTTACATTTGTAACGTGTCATGGACGAACAACAACACAAAAACATAAAGAAATTGTTGATGTTGATGCATTAAAAACAATTTCCGATTGTCTTACCCAAATGCCATTTATAGCCAATGGTGATATACGAACATTATCCGAAGCTAATGAATTATATGAACGTATCGATTGTAATGGTATTATGGCAGCCAGAGGTATTTTAAGTAATCCAACAATGTTTATGGGAACAACTCGTACACCCATTGAATGTATACAAAATTGGTTAAATTTATCATATGATACGATAATAAGTGAACAACAACAGCCAACATTTCAATGTATACATCATCATCTTACATTTATGATGGATAAATCGATGACAAAACCAGAACGAATTGAATTTAATAATTATACAAATCGTGAACAAATATATAAGTTTTTAAATAGAAAATATAATATGATTCCAAATCAGATGCAACAATCTAAATCAATTATTGAATGTTTTTATGATGAAACAATGTATAAAACAAGAATAAAACAAGATTATGAACAACAACAACAAGAACAAGAACGATTAAGTAGCAAATCAATTGAATACAATTCTGAAGCAACGCCAGGTAATTATTTTCGTAGTAATCAATCAATTGATTCAAATGAATTATTTGATGACAATATTACTACTACAGATTGTCATTTAGATTTTATCGATTCAACATTATTCGATTAATTTTTATAATATATTATTTTATTATTAATATTATTATGTATATTATTGTATAATTTGATTGTGAAAATAAAAGAAAAAATAAAAATAAAATGTTTTGTTCTATAATTCTAATTTTTTTTATATTCGATACGTTCAACTTTAACTTCTTCGCCTATTAATTGATAAACATACGTAACCACCGTTGTACTTTGAATATCCATTAATACAAATGATGGTATAACCGTTGGATCTATTGGATTATATGCACCAGTTGCCGATCCCGGATTTATATAAAATTTATTTTCATGTTCATATGCTTCAAATTTATGCGTATGGCCGGATATTAATATGTCTACATCCAATTGCCGTTGAATTAATGCTAATGCTTCTGGATCACCCCATGGGACAACCTAAACACCATTTTTTTTTATACAAACAACCATTAAAATTTTATTCAAATTTTCAAAAAATCAAAAAAATATACTTGATGTCCATGCGATAATCCAATACGAAATTGTCCAACTGTTACTACTTTTTGTTCGGGATAACTAAGATTCTATATATATATATATAGGAATAAAAAAAAAAACAATTTTATAACCACTCATGATTTGTTATTGTTTTTTTAATTTGTTTACCTCATCAAAATCACCACGTACAATATGAACATCATTTGCCAGTGTTTTTAAATAGTCAAACGATTCTTTTGTACATAAATTTCCTGTACATAAAATATGATGGATACGTCCGGGTACCAATAATTTTTTAAATTTTGGTGGTAAATTACTACATCGATGGGGTATATGTAAATCACCTAATACTAACACAAGCTATTAATAAGAAGAAGAATATTAAAAATAAGTTTTTTGTTTTTTACTATTAATCATTAGGGGGTGGATGTTAAAAATAAAATTATCAGTTTTTTTTTGTGATATGACACAAATGACTAATAACTTCCATTACAAAAATATGAATATCTAATTTTTTTTACCATTTTTAACACCTATGATGATATTCAACATATAAATAAATGAATAAATGAAAAATAAAAACTTTAAATTCTATAAATTATTTTAAAAAATTAATTAAAATATTAACAAAAACAAATTTTTAAATAAAATTTGATAAAAATTTGTGTTGTTTTTTTTTTTTTATATTACAAATCTTATAATAAACAAAAACAACTTTGGAGAAAAAAAAATGTTATACCGCAGTGTTGCCATTTTTATTTGAAATTGACAATGCGTTGCAATTTGTATCTCTTTTATATTGTTTGCGTTATAAAGTTATGGTTGCGGCGCAGTCATTAACACGGTGTTTACATTGAGTCTTGCGGTATCATGATCTTGCTCATGATTGCCAAAACTCAAATGTAAACAACGAAATCACATGATTTTTTGGTTTCATGAGCCAACTCATATGATTTTTTTCATGCAGGTATTTCATGAGATTTGACTGTCAAAAAACAAAACAGAATTTTTTTTTATCAAACACAAGAAAAAAAAGTTTTCTAATTTCTAAATTTCTAATATTTATATTGCATCTTTCGTAGAGGCAACTACAATTAATTTATTAATTGGCTTTATTAGTTGAATAAAATAAAATAAAAACAAATTTTGAAGATTCGCATGAGCGTTCGAATGGACACAACAAAAGAATCATGTGAGTGCAATCGTCAAAAATTGTTGGTTTCATGAGCGTAAAGATTCAAATGTAAACATCGTGTTAAGCCTCGATTTTTAGCCTACATTCACAGCTAATGTTTTTCTTTTCGTTGTTTTTCTATTTTTTGCATTTGTATAAGTTTTTAAATGGCGTATATGTGATTGTATTTGTGACCCTCAATTTCACTAATTTTGTAAATAACATTAAAATACAACAACAACAAAAATAAAGTGAGTGTTAAAAAAAAATTGAGAGAAAAAAAATAGAAAAACAACGAAAAATATTAAAAAATTATATATTTCTGTTGTATTTCTATAGAAAAACGATTGTATTTCTAAAAGAAGAGAGAGGTCTTTTATACTGTATGTGAATTAATATTTATTAGCGAAACAACAACAATTTAGAAAAACATCATTACAACGAAAAGAAAAACATTAGCTGTGAATGTAGGCTTATGAATATATTTCATAAACTCTACGATTTAAGCTATTCACCTCAAAACGCATTCATTTACTCTTTTCGATTGATACTTTTCATACAAAAATGGCCGATATTTCTTCTACAATTTGCACAGAAAATTTTACCGATTGAATTGCATAAAATATATTTTTTTCGATGCATGTGTAATATATAACCAAACAAACCATACAAAATTTACACATACACATGTAATATATGTATATACACAAAAAATATATTTATATTGAATAAAACAGCGTTCAGTTACTATCAATTTTTAAAGTAATTTATAAAAAACCGTATAATGCGTAAAATGTGTGAATGAAAAAGGCCTATGATATATATCACAAATGTGATATATGTGATATATAAAAAAAATGTGCTTTTTCTGAAATTTATTTTGCTTGGATAAAAAACCGAAATTTAATAATACATACCAATTGCTGTTAAATAATTCCATTTTTTATTAGTTTGTAAATTAACTGGATATTTTATTATTATGAAATTAAATCATAAAAATTAAATAAAATGTAAATAAAATGAAAAATGAAGTTTGGACGACGGTCAGCCGACGGCAATAGAAGAAAAAATATCAATGTCCGCCGTCAGTCGTCGACATGTCCGCCATCCAATATTCATAAAAAGCACCTACATTGAAATGCATGTATTTTCAATTTGACATTTGCCGTCGTCTGCCGTCGGCATTTCATAAAAAGCATTACTTTAATGGAAATTACAAAATACGTCGGGTTTGTCTTTATTTGTTTTCGTTTCTACACGCAGCTTTTATACATCTATATATGAATCAAAAACAATCATGGCCGCGTGATATGATTTTAGTACTAAAAGAAAAAACATGTGCATTTTTGCACCAAATTAATTACACCATTCATGAAACCTACACTAGACAATAAATATTAAATCTACGTCAATGGAATTGGGTTGGGGGGAGAGAGAAAATTATAATAATAAAAAAATTAAAAAATTGTTGTATTATCGATAAAATTTGATCATGCGCATCTCTAAATAATAATAATAATAATAATAATAATAATAATAAATAAAAATAATTTTTTTTTTATGATGTGATGTTTTTTTTAACAACCACAAGTTTAATGTTTTTTTTTCTAATTATTAAAAAAAGAAGTGTTTTTACCTATTAAAATTAAAATTATTAATATATTTAAATCTAATAATATAATTATAATTTAGCACAAATTGTTCATGTGTGTGTTTGAAATAAAATAAAAAGAAAAAAAAACATGCTTCAATTCTTTAAAAAAACAGGTAGATTTTTTTTTTTTTGTTTTTGTTTTATTAACACTTTTCTTAATATATATGATTAATTAATTGCGATTTTCGATTGTATGTTATATTAATGGTATGTTAATAGGACGTAGACAAAAAGATGCAAATATTTCAACAACAACAACAACAACAATAGATTCATTAGCATCATCATCATCGCCGTCGTCATCGTCAAACCAACAAAATAATTTATTAATAAAACACGAAAATAATAACGAATTGTGTCAACAACAACAGCAACGAAAACAACAACAAAACCATCAAACAAATGTAAATATTGATGAATTACTATTGGAAGCGGAAAAATATTGTGGAATAACGGCTTCATCATCAACAACAAATGGAATAATTGAACAGGAAAATGAAGGTAATTTATATTTAGAAAATTAAATACCATTTTTCTATCATCATCATCATCATCATCATATTTATGATTATATTTTTATTTTTTCTTATTCTCTTAACTAACCGACCTCACAGATGAAGATCAAACACATTTTTCCAAATCCATATTACAAATATTAACCGATACAAATTGTCTATCATATTTTATACAATTTTTGGAACAACAACAAGCGTTACCATTAATTAAATTTTGGTTAGATTCGGAAAGTTTTAAACAATCAATTGTTACCGTATTCCATCAGAATCAAAATAATAATAACAATAATACATCAATTTATGATTTAACACTTATCGAAACAAAATTAAAAGATGAATTAACAAAATTATTATTGATAAATGGAAAAAATAATAATGCAGAAGAACGATCAAAAATGTCAAAAAGTTTTTCATTAGATAATACAACAACAACAACATTGAATTACGATAAAACACAATGTTACGATACAGTTTCTGAACAGAATTCATTTTGTGATATTCAAGAAGAAAAACAACAAGAACACCAATCAAAAGAGGAAAACGATGATAAAATCAGTGATAATTTGGTTGAAAATGATCATAATATTGAAAATGAAACGGTCAAAGATTCAACAACAATTTTAGAAAATCAAAATCATGATGTAACCGATTTTTGTAATATTATGATGGAACAACGTCCGATAACGGATGATGAAAAATCACAAATTTATGAACAAAATAAAAATTTTATAAATAAACAACAACAACACCAAGTTGAATCTCAACAAAATGATTCGGATGATAACTTCATTGAATATCAATTATCAATTGCAACCGATGCAATTCGTATAATACGTAAATATTTTATAAAAAATTCTTTATATTCCATTGATTTACCAACGAAATTGATAAAATCAATGTTGATTAAATTAAATTCAAATGAATCGATTGTTGGATGTAATTCATCAACGTCAGTAGACGTCAGTTGTCGACAATCTTTAAATGATTGTGATTTAACTGAAAATAATCATAATAATAATAATGATGAAGATGTTACTGATAATGTTGCATTGACCAGTAATAATACTGTTACTGCTGATGATAGTAAAACAAATAAAATACCTTTAATTAATAATAAATTAATTATTAATTTATTTACGGACGCACAAATGTTTATAATTAATAAATTAGAACAATGTTATTTAAATTCATTTTTAGAAAGTACATTTTATTATAAATTTACGCTGGACATTTTGACTAGTGATAATTTACGTATGATTGATATTTTACAAAATGAAACAGCTATATTTTATTTTATGGAATTTCTTGAACAAGAACAAGAAGAAGAACAGCAACAAAAACGACACTATTTAGAATTTTGGATAGCCGCAATGAATTTTCATAAACAATTTTATATGAAATTAAATTCAATGGGAATTATTGATGATGATATGATGGTCGGGGCAGTGGGGACCGCAACGACTCTGAATGGTGGTGATGATAATTTATCAATCGATGATGATGAAGAATCAGTTGATAATCAAAGCAATAGAATGACGACAGCTGAAAATGATATGAAAGAAATACAAAGTGATGCATTAATTTTATATGAAAAATATTTTTCATTACAAGCAAATGAAAATCATTCGTTGCATTTATCCGATCGTATACGATTTACAATTGAAGAGAAAATTTGTTCAAATGATGCACGAATAATAATAAATTGTTTTAATGTATCAATGAAAATTATTGAATATTATTTAGAAAATAAATATTTATTAAAATTTAAAACATCAACACTATTTTATAAATATTTATCGGAATTATTACAACGTGTTGGTGGTTCCATTGAAGATCAACAGCATACAATTGATAAAATTGAACAATTGAAATCAACCAAGCAAAATAATCGAACATTATCAATTTTAAATGCTTTGGGAACAGCCGCAGCAATAATTCCAACATCAACAACAACCAACAAACAATATAGAGGACATCGTAAAACCTATTCAGATTGTACATCTGATAATACACAATCATTACGACGATCATCGACAGTTGTTGTTGATGATCAATCGAAAAAACAACAAACAATAAATAATAATAATAGTTTTCTATCATCACAAAATACATTATTAGCTATGGATAGTAAATATTATAATAAAAATAATCAACGTAAAAAACAATCAACATCTGGAGGAGCATCAACAACTACTGGATCATCAAATACAACCACCGATATGCAAATTGATTCAAGACAATTATATAATCCTGATTTATTATGGCGTCGTAATACAATATCAGGATTAACATTTGGACGTATCGATTCATTGGGACGTTATGAACGAGATTTTGATTGGGATCCATTGGGACATAATAATAATAATAATAATAATAATGATTTTAAAATACAAAATCAACAACAACACCCATCATCATCACCACAAATAACCGCAAATGCAACATCAATATTACAATCAAAAAGTAATAAATTTAAACGTGCTGTTAGAAAATTAGTTAATTTACCAGAAGATAAAGTACAAGAGGAAATGGCATGGCAAGTAGCTGAAATGATTATAAAAGATATTACAAATGTTACATTAAATAATAGTAATAGTAATAATTTAACCATGACGACATCGAAATCAATGGGTAAAATAGAAAAAAAAAACTATAAATAACAATAATAATAACCATGACAATTGCAATTGATGACGAATGGGTTTTTTTTTTGTGGAATATTAACAAAATCTGAAGATCTGAATATTTTATGACTAATGGTTGACAAATTAGTCTTTATAATTGATAATAGAAAATTATATTTCATTGTAATTCAACCTGTAGGTTTTGATTCTATTCGTCAAATGGTCAAATCTGGCAGGATTAAGTAGAAAAAAAAATAAATATAATTAAATGCAAATAATATAGAAAATTATAACAAAAAAATGAAAAGAAAATGAAAATTATGAGCTTAAGATAAAACTTTCAAATTGTAATTATTGCACAAAATACTCTAGAATATATTTTATTATAAAACAGAATTCACAGTCGGCTGTAGGCGTGCTGTCAAAATGTTCACAATTTATTTTTTAATTTTTAAATATTTGTTTTTGTCTGTGTGTTGTGAAGTCCAAATATATATATATTATATAATATTTTTTTTAAATTGAATTAATTATAATTTGTAATCTCTCTGTATTTAAAAAAAAAAAAAATCTCCTCCACCCCAACATAATGAAATCTCAAATGTAATAGTTTAAATAAGTTTAATTATAGTTATTAATTTTTGTAGTTTCCTGGCAAATGGCAAATCAAATGGATGTGAATAAATTAATTAAAATGTAACAAAATTAATACAAAAAAAAAATAAATATATATTTTGAATAATTCCATTAAAATAATAATTTTATATATACTCAGAATTGAATTGATCTTTTTATTTTGGGGCTATTATAGCTATTAAATATATATATGTATATATATATATTTTTATTTTAAAGTTAATTATTTCTAATATATTGTTATTATTATTATTATATATTATTTATGTAATTAATTTAATAATAAAAAAAAAGAAAAATAATTTTTAAAAATGTACAACAAATTTAATGACGTGTTTTTCTGTATTAATTTTTATGTAACAATAAATTTGTAATAATTTTTTTACCATTTTCAATTATAGCCGTTTTTAACAATTCTTGATTTTCCATTTTGTTATTTAAATTCTGAAGTTTCTTTTGAAGTTTTTTATTACATGCTAACATTTCTGATCTTACGCTAAATGGATTAAAAAAGAATAACAACGAATTAATTTAATTATAATTGAAATAATAGTTCGATTAAAATGTTGTGGTAATTTATTGGTTGTGATGACCAACTTTCAGCATTTCTAATTTTAGTTTTCCCTAAGAACTTCAAATTGTAAGGATATTCTGACAATAAAAAGACAGTCATTTGATCGAAATACTTAAAAAAAAAATCAAATAATAAATACCTTTCGGCCTCTCCAATCACATTCCGATTATTAACATCTTTTAAATGTTTTTGCTTTTCCAAAAGTTCAATTCGTAGAACCTCGGATAATTTCTGTTGTTCATCAATGCCATCATTAATTTTAATAATATCTGATTTTTTTTGTTGTAATTCATTTTTTAATCTTTCCAATTGTTTTCCCGTTTGACTGCAAACAAACGTAATAAAAAAAAAATGATTAATGCATATAAATAAAATTAATAAAATTATATATTACTTTGTAGCTATTAATGCATCAATTTGTTTTGCATCCACAATTAATTCCAATTGATTTATAGATTTTTCTAAATTACGTATATCATTTGTTGTTTCTTGATTACTTTTAATGGAAAATTCTTCAACGTCATGTAATTCAATTAATTGTTTTTCATTCGATTGGATTGATTCCAATAAATGATCAACTTCTTTATCATTCACCAACATTGATTTTAAATTAATTTCTTTAAATTGTAAATCAATTAGTTGATTATCCAGCGATTTAACATTCAATTGTAATTGATTTAATTCTTTTTCACAATTTTCAACATTTTCCATTAATTTTATTTTATCTTCATGTAAATTTGTTAATATCAATTGATTTGATTCATTTTGTTGGATCATCTATATATGATATGAAAAAAATACATTAATTTTTAAGTAATTAATCGAATTAATCCGCAGCTACACAATCAATATATATATGGATCGTTTAGGAATTTTCATGTAACTTACCATTGCCGCATTTGTTTTTAAATGTTCATTATCAATTTGAAATTTATTTTTCATTTTTAATATTTCTTCGTATTCATTTAATTTTATTGTTGTTGTTTCAATTACATCATTTTTAACCATATTATAATATAATAGAAAATTTAATAATGTTTCCAGTAAATGCATAATCTTTTTCGGTTCTATATACAATACAAAAATAAACAAAAACAAAATATAATGATTACAAATAAGTGCGATATGTTAATGTAGTAAAGAAATTAATTTAATTAATTACGTGGTAAAATTAAATCAATATAAAGAAAACTATTTCGATCATCTGATATTTTATATAAATGATCAATGTATTTACAAAATTTAATACGATCATAATTTACAGGATCATCAATAATATTTGATTCCATCTATTTTAGAAAAAAAAATTATAAATTCAATAATGATTAGAACTTAAAAAAAAAAACGACTCCCGATCTTACAACTTACAACTTTTGCAATATTTATTTCAAATTTTTTCAATAATGATTTTAATGCATTATAAACAAACATTTCGGTAACACGCATTAAATCCTGTTCAAATATCTTAAAGTCCATTATATTATTCCAATTTGTTATAAATTCTTTATTAGACATATTTTATGTTTATTTAATTTTTAATTTATTTTTTTTTTTAATTAACAAAACAAATTACAAAACATTTACGATAATTTTTTAAAACAAACAAAAACAAAACTGTAAACTGATGAAATTACAAAAAAAAGGTAAACATTAAAAAAACATTATTGGGCGGTTGATCTTTTTGACAGTAGTTTGATTTTTCAAATTTTCCCCTTTTTTCGAACATTATTTTCGGAAAAATGTACTAGAATTATATTCCATGGTTTATTTTTATTTATTTTTTTTTTCAATTAAAATACTTCTATTTATAAATGCAGTTTCATTTGTATTTTATTTTTGATGATTTTACGAAATACTTGAGAAATAATTTAAAAAAAATTAAATATTCCTTTTTATTTATTAATTTAATTTAAAAAACTATCCAAAAAATCTGTAATTTTATTCAATTTTAGTACAATTTTAACCCATGATTTTTATATAAACGAAAAAAAATAATTATAAAAGCTATTACAAAAACAAATATTAATAAATTTTACAAATGGCCGATTATTAACTCATGTGAACTTATTAACAAATAATAATAATGGCCGCTTACACACAAACGCACATCAGACACACCATTCTCATTCATATGGATGCGCATATTCTTCTATATATATATATATATATTGCATTGTTTATATTTAAAATGTAAACAAACTATGTCAAAGGTCATTGGTCTTTATAGATAATGAAATATTTTTGTGTCTACAAAGGTAATTCCCTCGTGACGTAATTTTTAAAGGTATGCGTTTTTTTTCTGCGCTTGGGTGTTTATAATAATTTATCTTTTATCTCATTATTTTTTTTTATCTTTTTTATTATTTAATGTTTTGATTTTTGGATTGTTTAATTTTTTTATTTATTTTTTTGGAAATATTTAAATTAGGTTTTATTAAAATTTTTTAAACTTTCAGTCTTTTAGACATTCTTTATGAATATTTTTTTTTTTAATTTAATATATATGGTATGTGTTTTTGAAAAAAAAAACAATATATTTTTAAAGACTTTAATAGAGTATATATCATAACTACAAAAATAATCTCTGAAACTTTTTAACATTTCAAAAACGAATATAAAAAACACGTTTAAAAAAAATATATTAATAAATTAAATTCTTTTGTATTAAATATATGATCGCTGATTTCCCTCCATGTACCATCACCATATATATATAGCAAAAACGATCATTATTATAAAATGTGTTTGCTTTTATTGTTATTGTATTATTATTGTTTAATATATATACACGTATAAAATCAATGAGAAAATATCATCATCAGATGATCAGTTTATGTAGCTTTTTAGTTTTGTAATTTTAAAATGTATATTTATTATTATTATTATTGTTTTAAGAAAAATTAATAATTTGCATATATGTGCTGCTTTTTATATTATTTATTAATATTAAAATATTGCAGTTCGGTCTCTTTTTTTGTTATAGAATTTTAGTATTAAAAGTATTATAATGAAAGTATGTTTTTAATGTTAATTAAAATTATTAATTGTATGGTAAAAAAAGGTATATAATAATAATTTTTATTCATAAACAATATAATAAATTTTTTTAGTCATCATGTCGTATTTCGTTGAATAACTTGTGTATTTATTTATAATATAGAGAGGTATGTATTTATATTTTTAAAGAATTTTACATATATTATAAGAGTGTGAATGAAAAAAGTTCTTTATATATAACTATATGCATTAAAACAAATCGTGATACATGAATTTTATCACTATATTAACTATATACAGCGAGTATAGTTAAACTATATATGATACATATTTTAATTAATTATAAATAGATATTGTTTAAATTTAAAATATTAACTTTATTAAGATAGTGATGAATTTTTGTGTGTATCTATTAATTAAAAAAAATATAACAAAACCTTTTAAGGTTGTGTGATTTTTAATGAGATAAAACATTTTTTCTACGTTATTTGATTGTTTTTGAATTTGAATTTTAAGCAAATATATAGTTATAGAAATATTTTTCCCATCAGGTTACGTGCGGTTATACTTATACCGATAACCTAAATAAAACATTATGACAAAAAGAAAGCTCATGTCGTGGACACTCTAAAACCGCAATCGACGTCAGGATATATATACATTCAGAATATACTTGCTTTTATTTCTTTTTTTGGAAAGTGATATCGATATAGTATGGTTTTATTATCAAAATAATCTACGTATAATACATATTTTATTATCTTATATCAAAATATTTAAATAATTAAATCTTGCCAAAATAAAACGTGTTTTTATGTTTTTTTTAAACAAAAATATTCTGGTTTAAAAGGTTATTATATCGAAATGTGATATACATTCTGTCAAATAAGTACCCGGAAATTCACATTTAAAATTTTCCCGCTGCGAATATTTCAAACATTTTTTTTCCCAGGTTGGCACAACTGTCAGCAACTATTATGTCAATTGTTATTGCTGTGTGTCATTTAGTTTGTTTACGGCGTCGTTAGGAACAAGTCAACCTTTTGTGTGCGTTGCGATTTTCACTATGGATAAAAATATCGAACAAAGAGTTTGTGTGAAATTTTGTGTTTCAAACGAAATTTCTTGTGCCAAAACGTTGGAAATGTTGAAAAAAACATGTGGTGATTCAACCATGTCGAAAACTCAAGTTTACGATTGGTATAAATCGTTCAAAGAGGAGCGAGAAGAAGTGAACGATTTGCCACGTTCAGAACGGGCTTCGACCTCTTCAACTGAAGAAAACGTCGACAAAATAAAGGAAATGGTGCTCGAAAATCGTCATTATAGTTTGCGAAAGATAGCCCAAGAAATGAACATGTCACATGAGACCGCTCGTCATATTTTGGTTGATGTTTTGGGTATGCGGAAAGTCGCCGCGCGATTGGTGCCAAAAGATCTGAATTTTCTTCAAAAAGTGAATCGCAGTAAGGTGGCTGAAGACATGCTTGAACGCGTAAATTCCGATCCAACGTTCATCGAACGAATCATAACTGGTGACGAGACATGGGTTTTCGAGTACGACATGCAAACAAGTCAACAATCGTCGGAATGGCGCGCCAAAAATGAGCCGAAACCGAAAAAACCGCGCCAAAGCAAATCGTAAATCAAGGTAATGCTGACCGTGTTCTTCGATATTCGTGGTGTTGTTCATTCGGAATTCTTACCGGTGGGCCAAACCGTCAATAAAGAATATTATCTTGGCGTTATGAGGCGTTTGAGAGAGAATGTTCGTCGCAAAAGACCAGATTTGTGGCGGAACAACAGTTAGATTTTGCACCACCATAATGCACCAGCGCACAAAGCGATCATTGTGAACGAGTTTTTGAACAAAAATTCAACAAATATCATCGAACAACCACCGTACTCTCCAGATATGGCCCCGTGTGACTTTTTCCTGTTTCCGAAACTCAAATTACCACTTTGTGGAACCCGTTTTGAGAGCATTGAAGACATCAAAACTAATTCGCAACGAGAACTGAAGGCCATCCCGGAATATAGCTTTAAAAAGTGTTTCGATGATTGGATTGTTCGTTGGAAGAAGTGTATTGCCTCAGAAGGGGCCTATTTTGAAGGGGATATAATAAATTTAGATGATTGATAAGTTGTTTGTGTTTAATTTCAAATTGCCGGGTACTTATTTGACAGAATGTATAATAATGAAATAAAACACAACTTATTTATTTAATCACTATACACTTGAATGGAACTATATATGGCAATTGGCTGGATTAAGAAGTTTACGTTGCTGAGCGAGCGAAAACAACGATCGAAAACGAATATAAATTAATTGGAAATAAAAAACACTACATGGCTTTGATTTAATTATATAACGGAATATACTATTTTTATAATATCAATTCTTATTGATCGTGAAATTGATTGGGAAAAATTAGAACCTTAATAATTAGATATAATAATTTATAATATCACATTTTAATTTTGCCATTTTATAATAATAAACTTTTATTATGTAAATATCAGCAATAAATGAAGAACGATTTTAGGATTACATGTCTTGATGGACAATCCTTTCATTTAGGTCTCTCGTCTATAGATAAAAATACATTATAAATCACATGTACAATTCAATTCATATAAGATTTATGTATTATATATATGCATATATTTAAAATGAATGAATAAATAACCTTCTATACATATAATAATAAATAAATGTAATATAATAACATTGAACAATTCTAATATCAAAAAGTCATGCTTTTCTAGAGATTTTTTTTTTAAATATACAAATCATTTGTATTTATATAAAAACTTTATTTGTGCATATAAACAAAAAAAATACTTTATCATTCCATATATGTTATAAGAAAACTTATCATAATTTAAACAACAAAAAAAAATTCAAATAGATAATGCGATTCCTTTTTTTATACATTGTCATTATGCACACAATAACAATGATATATAAAACAACAACTTTAATAAAATTAATTTAATTTAAAATTTAATTATAAAATCATTTTAGTATAGAAACACCTATCAAGTTTGATAAATGTAAAACGATTATAATTGAATTAATATTTTTTACCTTATAAATTGTAATAATATAAAAAGTAATTCAAAGTGCATATAATAATTGAAAAAATTTAATCAAATTAATAAATCAATTATTTATTGTTTATTAGTCTTTTTTCAGACTTTTTGTTTCTTTATCGTTTCTGTGTGCGGTAATCGCCCGTAAAATTATATATATATATATAATAAATTATTATACAAAAATAAATAACCATATAGAAAATGACAAACAATAATCCAGAAATTCCGGGAATTATTCCATATTTGGAATCAACATTACATAAACAAATTAAAGAATGTGATGTTAAATATTTAACAAAACCCGGTGATAATTACGGTAGTATTATGTATGATTTAACAATAACATTTGTTGATTCAATTAATAATAATGGTGCTGATGCTACTGATGATGATTCAAATTCAAATTCAACAACAATCGATGCTACAAATAATAAAGAAAACAATAAATTAAAATTGGTTGCTAAAACACCGGTAATAAATCCAGAATTAATTAAAGTATTTCAACCGGAATTGTCATGTGTTAAAGAAAATGGAATGTATCAAACGGTATATCCAATATTAAAACAATTACAAATGGATGCAAATGTACCGGAAAATGAAATTATTAATGTATTTCCAAAATGTTATGGTGCTCGTTTATCAATTGCAAGTCCAACTGCAAATAAAATAGATTTGAAAAAAGCCGATAATAATGCAATTTTATTATTAGAAAATTTACGTTTCAACAACGATTATTATCAATCGGGTAATCGTTCAGAGGGTTTTGATAGTAATTTTACATATCAAATATTAGAGGTAAAAATAAAACATTTGATTTTTTTTTTATAAAATATATGTTATATTAATGATTATTTCATAAATCAAAAGAATTTAGCTAAATTTCATGCATTACCAATTGCTGTACGTAAATTAAAATCAGATGTATTTAATACGGAAATTTTACCATTATTATTTAAATTTGCTTATTATGAATTTTTTGATTTTAATCGATTGAATGAGGTAAAACAAGGCTTTTTTGCATTATTTATATAACTTCAATCATATTATATATATATTTTAATAAATTTTGAATTTTTTGTGATTCACCAAAATAGCAAATAAAAAATCATTTTAAAAAAATTGAATTAGATGCGGATCTTCAAACGGTGCTGTATCAGACATTTGTAGATTGTGAAATGTACATAAGATATAATAAAGAATTGGATGATCAACTAAATGAATTTTCAACAATTGCACATTGTGATTTTTGGGTTAACAATTTAATGTATTCAAAAGTAAATGATGTTGATGATAATGGTAAGTTACGGAAGACAATAAAAAATATCTATTAAATCTTAATTATATAATTTTTTGATTTTGTTTTTATATATATTTATGTATTTATAGAAAAAATTCGTGTTAAAATATTTGATTTTCAATTAATAACATTAAAATCGTTAGCCATTGATATTGCATTCTTTTTATTTACAAGTGTTAAACCAGATGATTTGGAAAAGAATTTTGATAATTTTTTACGACATTATTATGAATCATTTTGTAAGAATTTAAAACAAGTTGGATGTTCAATTGAAAATATCTCTTATTGCAGGTGAGATAACAAAAAAAAAATCATAATACCATATTTTATTGATTAAAAAACAAATTTATTTATTAGGTTTTGGTACAAAAGCTACAACTTTTGAACCCGATAAGATAGATAATGAAATTCTCTAAAAACTTCCGCTATACTGATCAAATGGGGTTGTAGAATAAATTCTATAGTAAAAATCTAAAAATGTGGAAAATTGTCAATTTATCCATACTTTTTGTATGGTGACCCCTTAATATTATTTTAAATTCGGAAAATTCAGTTCTTTTTACATCAGATTCATCCTTAAAATCAATACACACTCATGGAAATTTCACCCCTAAAAATTGAATGAAAAGAGTTTGATTTTGCACAATTGAAGTTAAAAAAAATTTTTTTTTATTATGTAGGGGTTGTGGCGAAAACATCATAACTTAGGAATGCGATAAGATAGAATTGCGTTCAGGGATGCGTTCGATAGAACATGAAATTCTCTAAAAACTTCTCTTACTGATCAAATGCGGTTGTAGACGAAATTCTATAGTAAACATCTAAAAATCTGAAAAATTGTCAATTTATCCATACTTTTTGTATGGGAACCCCTTAATATTATTGTAAATTTGGAACATGCAACTTATTTTATACTTTAGCTTCACTCCTTTTTTGTCAATTTAAACCAACTTATTAATCGTATTTGCTATTTATTTATCTAAAAATTATTTCAGTTTTTTCTTGGAAGAGGAAATCCATTTACAGACTGTGTGTCGGACTCCCGTCACTAGGACGTCCTACCGACTAAAACCTCTCCCACAGGGTTGGAGTTCAAGATACCCCCTCGCACTGCGACCATTAAGGTCTATTGTGCCCCTATATTCTTTATTCCTTTTTCTCAAAAGGAATAGACCCTTTCTCACAGGTCACCAATTAGGAAATTGATGACCGCTTTTACCGGAAGGTTTTTATATCCACTTTCCCTGAGAAAGTCTTTTCCTAGATATTTCCTTCGTTTTTTACAGAGCTCTGGACATTTTGCAAGTATGTGTTCCATAGTCTCAGTATCCTTTTTGCAGAATCTGCATTGCTCATTTTCGACCAATCCAATTTTCTTGAGATGGTAGTTACACGGCGCATGTCCCGTGAGAGCCCAGCAGAGAACCTTAAGATGTTCTCTCGATAAGTTCAGAATTTCCTCAGCTCTCTTTGCATTTATATAAATAAATTTTTTTGAATGCTTAAGGCCCCTGATATTATCCCAGTTTCCCTTAACCTTTTCATTGGACCACAATTCAATTGCTTCCATCTTATCTTTCCTGGTAAACCCACAGAAGGGCGAGGGACCAACGTACGCTCCCACCGCACCAGTTTTTGCCAGTTTTCCAGCGTCTTCTCGGCCTCTTTGTCCCATATGAGCAGGCATCCAGATGACTCTAACATCGCCCTTGTTTGCCAACTCGTTTAGGACTTCGTGACATTCGAGGACCAACTTGGAGTTGAAACTGTTTTGCTGAAGTGCCATCAAAGCCGCCTGACTATCCGAGAGTATATTGACACGAATCCCATTCGTATCCCTCTCTCTGATTATGTCCGCCGCCCCTTTGATAGCGTATATCTCCGCTTGGAATACAGTTGCATCTCCACTTAGGGACATGCTATGAGAACATCTAGGACCATATATCCCAGCACCAACTCCCATGCTTGTCTTTGACCCACCCGTGAACCATTTTTGGGCGTCATCACTTAGCCATTTGCATGGCAGGTCCCATTCACCTATTTTTGGGATATATATCCCATATTTATGAACGAAGTTCATTTTTCCTTTTAATTGGTCACTATATGACGTCATAGGCATCAGCATATCTATCCCCTTTATTAACTCTAGATGACCCTTCAGATTTCCTTCCATAAAGTTCATCCCTTCATGTAACGCCACTAATTCTTTAATGGCTGCTTTTTTTGATGGCAATGTGAATAGGGCTCAGATTAATTATGCCCTCCATTGCCACCAATGGAGTCGTTCGCATTGCTCCTGTTATCATTAGGCACGCCAACCTCTGAATTTTGCCTAATTTTCTTTTTACTACTTCTTGCTCGGTCTTTTCCACCAGACCGCCGCTGCGTATGTTATTCCAGGCCTAATCATTTGCCTGTACATCCAGTTAATCGATGTTGGGCTTAGTCCCCAGGTTCGACCAACCATCCGCCTGCTGGCCCATATCGCTTTTATGGATTTCTTCACCACATAATCTATGTGTGAGTTCCATGATAATCTTTGATCAAGCATGATCCCCAGATATTTCGTCTCTGAATTAAGGACCATGTGAGTTTCTCCCATTTTTATAGCCGGTATGCTTATTTTCCTTCTACTTGTAAATGGTATAAATTTTGTTTTTGAGGGATTCAATTCGAGGCCCTCTTTTGTACACCATTCTTTAGTGGTGTTTAGGGCCCTTTGCATTAATTCACTTATTGTGCTTTCATGCTGGCCCCTAATTATTATAGTTATGTCATCAGCATAACCTATGGTTTTATATCCCTCGCTATTTAGGGCATGCATCAACTCATCGACCACTAAAGACCACAGCAGTGGCGATAGTACTCCTCCCTGTGGGCAACCCCTTGTTGTCCCCACTTCGAGGTTTATGGATCCCATGTTCGCGGTTATTATTCTGCCTTCCAGCATTTTTTTAATCCATGACTGTATCACATCGTCTATCCCTCTATTTTTTAGGGCATTTTCCATTGAATTATAGCCAGCATTATCAAAAGCACCCCCAATGTCCATAAAGGCCACTAGGGCAATTCCTTTCGATTCTAAGGCCCCTTCAATGTTTTTAACGATGTGATGCAATGTAGTGATTGTTGATTTGCCCTTTTGATACGCAAATTGCATTTTATTTAGAGGATGAACCTCTAGTATTTTATTCCTAATGTGGAGATCCACCTATTTTTCCATTGTTTTCAGCAAAAACGAGGTAAGGCTTATTGGCCTGTATGATTTGGCCCAATCCGCCCGTTTGTTCCCACCTTTTGGGATAAAGATTACTCTAACCTTCCTCCATTTTCTTGGAACATGTCCCAGAATGAGGCTGGCCCTGTATATCATCATTAAAGGAATTCCCAGAATGGATATTCCTCTTTGAAGGAGTGCCGGAAACACTCCATCTGGACCAGGTGATTTGTATGGCCTGAAAGATTTTATTGTATTTCACCCTCTCCAGATTTATGATTTCTTTAGCAGTAGAGAGGCCCTTTCTTCGCCCCTCTCTGCTTACTTTATTTACAGACCCAATAACATCTCCCAATGTTGGAAAATTATTAGGGAAGTGTGTCTGCGGTAATATTTCAAGAGATTCCCTTATACTCGAAGTCATAGAGCCATCCGCACGTCTTATTAGCCCCAATCCGTTTTGTCCCTCTTTGGACAGAGCCTTTTGTACCCTGGCAACTTCTGGTACTTCCTTGAGGTTTTCACAGAAAGTCCTCCATGTAGCTCTTTTTGATTTTCTGAGTTCCTTATTATAGACTGTGAGGGACTTTTTATACTTATCCCACTTTCCAGTTGCCCTAGCTCTATTGAACTCTTTTCTAGCCGCTTTTCTTAGCTTTTCCAACTTTTGGTTCCACCATGGAACCTTTCTTGTTGTACATTTTTCTTTTATTGGACAGTTTGCTTCATAGGCAGCCACGATAGCTTCCAAAACTAAGTCAACTGCTGTCTCAAGTTCGTTTACTGTTTTTATCCTATAGCTAATGGCCCCCATGCCTATTGCGAGGTCCTTTATATATCCCTCCCAATTGGTGTGTTTTGGAACCCTATAGGTTTGCTTTTCTTTTGGGTGCCGGTATTGGACCTCAAACGTTATATAACAGTGGTCTGAAAATGAGTTCTCAGGTGAGACCCTCCAATTTGTAATCAGATCATTTGTTACGTTTGCTGTTAAGGTTAGGTCCAATACTTCTCCCCTTATGGCGTTTATAAATGTTGGGTTTTTCCCCACATTTTCAATATTTAAGTTATTTGTTAATAGGTATTCTAACAATACCTCACCTCTTTTGTTTGTATCCTTACTACCCCATATTATGTTGTGAGCGTTAGCATCACAACCTAGGATCAACTTTTTTTTGTTCTTTTGACAGTAGTGCACCAGTTTACCTGTTATTTCATTAGGAACCTCTATGGTGTTCCCTGGTAGGTACACTGAGGCAATTATTACCTCCTTTGCGCCATCATTGGTGTTGAATTGTACTACTACTGTCACCGTGTCCTCGTTTGTAAACTCTGGAATAATAATAGAGTTTAGTTTATTATTTATAAGTATGGCGGCTCTTGGCTTGCACGTTCCTCTTGCATATACCAACTTATAGTTTTTTATATTCAGGCCATATATAATTCCCGCATTTTGCCAGGGCTCTTGGATAAGCCCAATGCTCCAGTTGCCTAGATGCAATCTTCTGCAAAGCTCGGCCGACGCAGCCTTTGCATGGTGCAAGTTTATTTGGACAACTTTAGCCATTTATCGTAGTCTTTAGTGTTAGTGTTGAGACCCTTATAGTCTCCATTGAAGCATCTGCAGCTTCATTAATTTTTTGTGGTTCACCATTTACGGTCTCCACTATTCTCTTTTTGTATGTGGAAGCCTTTGAGGCAGGCGCCGCCTGCGTTTTTGTTTTTTCTTTATACATATTTTTAGGCTCTCTGACCAGTTGAATCCGAGGATTGGCCTGAAGTCAGAGATATATGTTTGAACTGGGAAAAATATGTCCGCCATGCCAGAGCCAGTTAGCATGGTAGGGCTATATGAAACCAGGTGTCGCCTGGTGCCTGGAGTTCGCTAATTGCTACTGATCCCCCATCAGTCATTCATCCCTTAGGCTTAGCTGTTCCGCCCTGGGATTAGGGATTTTTTTAAGTAGAAGGTTTACTCCTTCCAGCATAGTGTGTTTTTGCCTGATACCACAAGTCCCTTTAGGCTTATTGAATTTTGGGTATTTGGTGTTAGGGATTCTAAGGTTTTTTGATAATGGGAATGGAACATGAATGATTTTGTGTTTTGATTTTCAGGATGTTTCCTATGTATCAGTTACCAGTGGTCACCACGAGGAGGTAACACATACACTTGTGTATCGTGGAAGGTTACCCTTCCATGACCGAGACTGCCACTTTTGAGCTGTCTAAAACATGACTAGAACAGCTCTAGAGTGGCGCTCGCATACGCAGGTTACGGAGGTCTTTCAACCTTGATTCCCCCCCGCGTACGACACCACGACCACCATTACGACACCACGACCACCATTATTTCAGTTAATTTAATATTAATTTGATTCCTTTCCTTTTTGTACACATATATAGTTTTATTAATGAATTTTATAAATATGCTAAAATGGAATTTTCACATATCATTTTGATGATGAGAGTTTTAATGGCTAAAGTCAACGATGATTTGGACATGGAAACAATTGATGATGATCAGATGTTTGATGAAAATCAATTTACACCCGAATATTTTGAACGTATTAAACGGATTTGTTTAATGTATAGAAAATTTCATATTTTATAGAAAATTTTTTTAATTATTATTATTAGTATTAGTAATATTATAAAATATATTATCAATTCGAATATTATTATCAATTCGAATGCTAACGTTTTAATAAGATTAAAAGAGAAAAAGTTAATCAATGCGCTGCGTATAGATAATTTTATATAATATCATATATATTTTTATTATTTCTTTTAATAATGCGTTTATACACGCATTTTATAATTTTTCGGGGTTGATTACAAAAATTATAATTTAAAAAAGTTTTTAGTTCGCAGAAATAATAATTTTAATTTATTTTTAATAAATTCAATTATTTTATTGACAAAAAAAATTATGATTTAATTATTCCATATCGCTGATGACGTTTCTGAAGAATTAAATTTTGAATAATTTCCTTAAGGAATTTCTGTGTAAGTTACAGAAGGAAATAATGTGTTATGGAGTTTTGTATAATTTTCTTAATGAAGAAATGCTTTTCAAAATCAATCAAATTATATTAATACAATTAAAACAAAAAAATATTGGAACGATGTCCAATTCCCCTATCTCTATATAGGTATATAGTAATATATTTCATTCACACATAAATTTATTCATTTGAAACCTTTTTTTTCTTTTTTTTTTATTTTATTTTTTAAGTCATTTTAGGTTGTATATATTACTATTATTGTATTTTATTAAATATATATATATATATATATATATATATATATATATATGGGTTTGTTTTGTTATCATAAATAAAATACAAATACTCAAAAAATAAAAAAAAAACCAACCAAATCGTAATTTATCTATACTCTACACTCTACTATATGTCGTAATAAATATCTATCAATTAAAATCATTAAAATAAAAAAAATAAATATTATTCGTACAAGAACATCTTTTTAATTTTTTAAGAGACTCGCCGAGTGTATTGTGAATTGAAAAATTGAAAAAATAGATTAATAAATTTTGTTCGGTTACATTCTTCTAAAAATTCATCAATTGTATAATAATAACAATAATATATATAAAATTACACGCAGTCGGAAATTCTACATTACATTCAATTATAATAATTTAGTATGTATTTTGACCAGTGATTGTTAAGTTGTGGTGATAAATACATTTTTAATGTTCGTTTTTTTCAATATATTTAATTTGAATTAAATTATTTATGTGCGTTTTATATACTTAGTTAGATTATAATTTAATTAAATTTAATAAAAAAAAAAACGTTTTTAAAAACAAAAATAAAAAAATGTAAGTATTTTTAGAGAAAAAAAAATCTTTTATTAAGTGAAAATTTTAATTATAAACTACAGACCATTAGAACTATATATATAAAGGAGCAAAGAACAATTTACAAAAGGCCATATAGGAATGAAGCAGGATGGAAGTAACTATAGGTATGTGCAAGAATATGTAGAAAATATATAAATGGGCGTTGGTGGTCGACAGTAGGGGTAGATGGACGACAAAACAAAAGCTCCAGCGAAATATCTCGATTGACCCACATTTAAAACGTGTCATCATCATATATTATCAATATTTTTTATACAAACATTTTTGTGAGATTTTCCAATTGATTTGTTTGATGTATTCGATGTGTGTTTTCAAATACATCTTTTTTTTATCAATCAATATCATCAGTATATTATGATAACAAATGGCATATGTATACGTTTTATAAAAGAAAAAAAAGGTAAAAATGTGTAGGTAAACTGCTGCTGGTAGACACTACTATATATTAGGTTGTCTAAAAAGTATTGATAATTTTTTTTACAAAATTCAAACGATTTTTTTATATATTTCAAATGAACTTTATTAAACCATATATGCACCGTTTTGATCGATGACCCTTTGCCATTTTTCTGGTAAAGACATTATCCCATCACTGTAGAACTTCTGTGTTTTCTGGGCAAAAACCTGATCCAAGTGCATTTTGCAGTCCTCCGAGGAATTTAATTTTAAACCATTAAGGGAGTTCTGCAGAGACCGGAACAAATGATAATCTGAAGGTGCAAGGTCCGGGCTATATGGTGGATGCATTAAAACTTCCCAGCCAAACTCTCTCAGTTTCTGCCGAATTAATCAAAGATGTGTGTGGTCTGGCGTTGTCATGATGGAACACAACACCCTTTCGATTGATTAATTCTGGACGTTTTTTTTTAATCTCGTGCTTCAATCTTGTTAATTGTTGACAATAGAGATCGGAATCAATGGTTTGACCGGGTGCTAGTAATTCATAATGAACGATTCCTTTCCAATTCCACCAAACAGACAGCATTACCTTTCTTAGTGTTAATCCAGGTTTTACTACTGTTTTAGGAGCTTCACCCTTCTTGAACCACGATCTTTTTCGTACATTATTATCGTATGTGATCCATTTTTCATCACCTGTAATCATTCGCTTTAAAAATGACTCGATTTCGTTCCTTTTAAACAGCGTTTCGCAAATGGTAATTCGGTTCATTAAATTGTTTTGTGTTAATTCATGTGTTACCCAAACATCGAGCTTTTTCTTGTATCCAGCCTTTGTCAAATGGTTTAAAACTGTTTGGTGATGGACGTTTAGTTCTTTAGTGATATCATGACTGCTTACGTGTCGATTTTCTTCAATTTTTGATATGATTTCATCGACTTTTTCAGTGATTGGTCGACCAGAACGAGGTGCATCTTTGACATCAAAATTACCGGAACGAAATCGAGCAAACCATCTATAGGCTGTTAATTTTGATAAAGTTCCTTCACCGTAAACTGCACAAATTTGTTCATGTGCCTGCGTTGCATTTTCACCTTTTTCATAATAAAATTGTAAAATGTATCGAATTTTTTCACTAATTTCGCTCATCTTTAATGCACTACAACTTTTAAATGACTAAAAAATTTAATTTTTTTTTTTATTTTTATCTACAAAATGTCATCTTTCGAACATATGTTGGTGTTACCTGATCAGATTAGTACTACTTGAAATATTCAATTATAATGACATCTATTTATAAAAATTATCAATACTTTTTCGACAACCTAATATATACCATACATATGGCGGTCCTGCACAGCATATCACTTATCTTTATATTATGCGTCTACTGATAACGAAATGTGTATTTTATATATTCGCACGCATTTAAATATATAATTAAATCAGCAGTTATTATATTATTAATTATAGATTGCAAATATACAATGATTAATGATATGATGAATTTTTTACATTTTTTGTAAACATTTTTGAACGTGACTAAAATGCATTTTCAAACCAATAGATTAAAAATAACACATTATTTTAATCAATAATTGCATATGCTGCATGCATTATTAAAACCTTAAACGATGAGCCTTTTTTGTACTTTTTTTGTATTATTTTTTACAATTTATTAAGTATTCATACATAAAAATTATAAATTCTGTCAAGATATTCATCATACATAAACAGAATATTATTATTAATTATTGCGTGCTGCTATTAATTAATACGGAAATTATATATGCTTGGATAGTTGGATAGTATCTGTGCGAATAAAGTTTAAATTATATAAAAGGTTATGAAAAGTATTCCATACACTTACAAAAAATAAACAATTAATAACTTTTTCTATTTTAATTTTATATTATGGTATATATAGATAAATAACACATGTTTTTTTTTAATTAAAATTTCGCATTGTATACGAATACAGAATACAATTATTTAATTTGTAACTATAAAATATTTAATAAAATAAATATTATATATAGATTGAAAAAGAGGATATACGAATTAAAAATGTGACAATACTTTTTTTTTTTCTTTAATTTTCATATAACAATTTACAGTATTATATATAAATACAATACAATAATAGCAGTGTGAACTTAACACACACGATAGTTTATTATTTAATACTCATTCTTCGTATACGCGCTTCCGTAAATAAAGTTAATCAATAGTTAATTATAGTTAATTAATTGTTTGTTAGTTTTGAAAATTGTAAAATTAAATTTTTCATTTGATGAGTTTTTCTCAATAAAAATGTAATGTGTCGTTTGCTCGCTCGGTCTGATGTGGTTTTTTGATCAAACTTTCCTATAATATAGGAAATTTTCTGCATAAGTTTTTAAATTTTTTCGTTTTTCCAGATGTTTTAGTTATATTTAAAAGATAAGGGTGTGCAATCCTTATAAAGGGTGATTTTTTAAGAGCGATAGGAAAGTTTTTAAAAAAAAAACACATATAATTCAGAAAATGCATGAAATCTTTATTTGAATCGATACGGTACGGTCCATATAATTTAATGTTTGAAGATTATTTCATGCAAATGTTGACCTTGACTGCGCCTCAAATGGTCCATCCGCTTAGTCCCATTTTGGCATACTCTTTCCGCAACATTTCGGCCGGTATCTCACGAATAAATGCTTCAATGTTGTCTTCCAATGCGTCAATTGAAGCGGGCTTGTCTGTATAGACATGATCTTTAACATAGCCCCACAAAAAATAGTCTAAAGGTGTTAAATCGCACGATCTAGGCGGCCAATTAACCGGTCCCGAACGTAAAATAAAATATTCACCGAACTCGCCTCTCAATAAGTCCATTGTTTCGTATGCTGTGCGGCATGTGGCACCGTCTTGTTGAAACCACATGTCATGCAATTCAAGCTCTTGCATTTTGGGCCAAAAAAAAAGTTGGATATCATCTCACGGTAGCGCTCACCATTCACCGTTACGTTACGATTCGCATCATCTTTGAAGAAGTACGGTCCAATGATGCCACCAGCCCATAAACCGCACCAAACTGTGACTTTTTCTGGATGCATTGGTAGCTGTTGCAATGCTTCTGGCTGATATTCACTCCAAAATCGACAATTCTGCTTATTTACGTACCCATTGAGCCAAAAATGAGCTTCGTCACAATTTCGTCGCGATGAACTTTCTTAACAGAGCACGCATTTTGATAATAAAATTCAATAATTTGCAAGCGTTGTTCGTTTGTAAGACGATTCATGGTTAAATTATAGACCAAACTGAAGATGTTTGACAGTGCAACAAAACACGAAACGTGCGTCAGCTGTTTAAACCAGTGTTACCAAAAAGATAATAGCTAAAAAATCACCCTTTATAATCCCCTCGATCATCGCTGCTATTTAGCTATTCATGCGACTTCAGTAATATTTTCTTTCAAAAATCTCAATATATAACAACAAATTACCCCATCCATAGAAAGGGTGAAAATTCCAAAATGGTGTTGCAAAACGAAAACAAAGTATTCGTGAAATTTTTACTATATATGTTAACGCGTTCCCAATTTATTCATAAATACAAACTTGACAAACTTGAATTTCAAAGTAATTTTATACTTGAAATTATGAATTTATGGTTTAAAACGCGAAAAATTACAAAATGTTTTATGATTCCATCAAGAGGGTATTATATTAAAGAGATCCCTTGCCCTAAAATACATTCTGAAAATATTCTTAACGTTAATCTCACAAAAAAATTAACTATCCTATAAATATTTATATTTCTATTTGAAAAATATGATTATATGATTTCATTTCATGGATGCGGGTGAAAAGTTTTTATAGAAAAATAATTAGATAAATTGAATTTCTCAAATACGCATCAGTATTTAAATAAAATAATTCTATATAGAATTAAATTGCGTATTCAAAATTTCTAGTCATGTTTATTTGTTTTTAAATAAAAAAATTATGTAGAACAAATCGAATATATTATTTATATGATGCGATCATTTGTTTTGGTATCGTTCGTTGACCTATAATAATTTACAAAAAAAAAAAAAAAAAAATTATCAGTAAAAAATATAATATTTTGAAATATTAAAAAAAAAATTAATAGAAATATCCCCGCATATATATACCGATGTAGATATTTTCAGATTGATGTAAAGTAAAACAAAATTTAATTGACATGAAGAAGATAAGATATTTATTATTATATGTGTTAAAGATAGATTTGTAAAAATCATAGATGTATATATATAACTCTGTGGTGTAAATGTTAAAATTAAAAATGCCAACCTAAAATTCTAACGGAATTTTGGGGTCGTGGGTTCGAATCCTACTGAATGCATAAAATATGTTTTGTGTTTTCGGTTATTTTTCGAACCTGAATTTTAACGCAGAGTTGTATATTCCGCTTGCGGTTGGTCATACGGCTAATTACCGACACCGTAAAACACACAAATTAAGAAACTAACAACAGAAGGCTGTTGTTGGACGCTAAAACCAGATTGTTGGTTGTATAGCGAAAAATTTATTTTTATTTTTATATATATAGAAACATATAAACGCGATAACGCAGAATTATAATGGGGTTATTATCAACAATTTAATTTTATATATTTGATCATTGCGTTCCATTTATTTATATATTTATATATATATCAAAATTTAATTAGACATTGATTTATAAACACATGGTGATCCCGGGTGATCAATAAAAAATAGCTTTACAATCAGTTTTTATCGTCCGAAAACGCAGCCTTCCGTTTATTGGTTTCTTTGTATGTTTCTTTTATGATGTCGGTGTCTTACGACCATTCTTATGAAAAATTCTGCAACTCTGCGTGAGAAGATTCAAATTCGAAAATAACCGAAAAATGAAATATAATTTATGGCTTCGAAGTATAGGAATTTTAGGTTGGGAGTTTTATCAATTACATCGCATCACAGAATCACCCGCTGCCAATTCATCATATATTATTTTAATCCCGTTTTACCTTTTTTCGATTTTCTTTCACTATATAACTAATAATTTTTTAATTTTTTAAAAAACACAGCCAATATCATTGATTATATTTATTAATTAATTAATTAATTACAATCTATATCACGGGTGTGTGTGCGTAATATATCATGACAACTGAAATAGTTTTACCAGATATAATACCATTTTTGGAAAAAAATATTAATGGAAAAATTAAAGAATATACGGTACGGTATTTAACGAAACCCGGTGATAATTTCGGAAGTACATTATATGCAATTACGATAAAAATTCAATACGATATTAAGAAGAATAAGAGAGCGGTAGTAAATGATGATGACAATAATGGCAATGATGATGATGATGATGATAAAGAATTTGAAACATTAAATATTGTTGCAAAATCACCGGTTACCAATCCGGCATTAACAAAAATTTTTCAACCTGAAATTACATGCATCAAAGAAAATGGAATCTATCAAATTGTTTATCCATTATTATTGAAATTACAACAGGAAAATAACGTTCCTGCGGATCAACAAATTGATTGTTTTCCAAAATGTTATGCGGCTCGTATATCACTGAATCCATGTTAGTATATTACGAAAAACAAAAAAAAATGTATCAGTTTTAACCATTTTATTGAATCTATAGATGCAACAATACCAGATGAAAATGCTTTATTAGTTTTGGAAAATCTTGTGACCAGTGGATATCATTTAGGTGTACGAAATATAGGATTGAATGCAGAAACAACATTTAAAATATTAGAAGTATAATTTTAAATTAGAATTTTAGTCATAAAAAGTTTTTATTTTAAAGGAAAAACAATTATATTTCGTTTTAGCAATTAGCACAATTTCATGCATTACCAATTGCATTACGGCTATTACAACCAACGGTATTCAATGCTAAAGTATTACCATTATTATCGGGTATTGATTTATACCGTGATTTAGGTTCAGAAAAAATGACAATTGCCTCGGTTCGTAATTTAAAAACGGCTGGTATTTCGGGGAATTTATTAGAAACCTTACATAAAACATTAATCGATTGTGAATCATTTATCAGTGATATATCAATGCAAAAAACTGAACCATATTCAACATTTACTCATCGTGATTTTTGGATGAATAATCTAATGATTTCAAATGGTAATTTTGATAATTGAATTTGATTTGATATTTATAATAATAACTATAATTTTTATTTTTTTATAGATAATAATTTAAAAATTAAAATATTTGATTTTCAATCGGCCGCATATTATTCGTGTCACGTTGATATTGCATTTTTTCTATTTACCAGCGTTATTATGGATGATTTAGATGAAAATTTTCATGGTTTTTTAAAGCATTACCATCAACATTTTTGTAAGAATTTACAACAAGTTGGATGTTCATTGGATGATAATTATTCATATGAATCGTAAGCGGGCGGAGTTTTTATTTTTACTTATTATATAAAATAACATAACTGAATTCTCTCAGTAAATGTATCTATGGTATTTTTTTTTTCTCTCAATATAGATTCTATGAAGCAATGATCAGATATTCCAAATTAGAATTAAGTCATTCAATATTTATGCATAGAGTTTTAATGTCAGAAGGACATGATGGCGTTGATGATGTCGATGATGATTTTTTCTTTAAAGATGACAATTTAGGTGATAAATTTTATAATAAAATTAAACGGATTGCATTGCTATTTGAAAAATATATATTTTGAATTTTTTTTTATGGGGTAATATTAATAATGCATGTATAGTATATAGATTATGTGTTTATTTTGTATGTTATATTATGCGTATACTTAAAATAAAGTACTAACTAAGATAAAATTAAATATATATATCATAAATAAATTGAATTTTGTATCCCCTAAGAAAGTGTTAAATCTTCTTCATAGTCATTTTCACGTCTCCTATACTTGAGGAATAATATTATAGAAGCGCAGAGATACGGTTTATTTTTAAATGGTATATCGTCCGTCCACAGACTTCTTACTGAACAGAAATCATTGCGATACACATTTTTAATCCATAAGAAGCGTCTCCGCCAATATGTGATCCCCGATGATTCTTTTATGTGCCATTGTAACCTTCGTTAGCACTGCCCGTCGTTCATATCTATAATGGAGTTGAAATATAATGTTTTTTTTTATGGAATTTGAAAAATTCAAATGAAGGTTCAACGTTATTCGGAATTCATTCTACACAGTATAAGAATTAGGCAATATATCTTTATTTGATTAATTATTGCAGATTATATCCTTATAATTATAAATTAGAACTTTTGACATCGACAGGATTATTTTCTATATTATTACCGTACTGTACCGCGTACATTTAAAATATTTTTAATAAACGCTCGAACTTTTGTGAATTCCTTTGTATTTTCATTTTTAAATATTCATATTATAACTTATTTTTTTACCATAATATATGCAATAAAATATTATTTATATTATTTGAAGAAAAACTTTGATATTTTGTCAAGCAAAATCGAGCTTATTTTTATATTATTGATAAGCATCACCGCCGTATATTTTCACAACATTTTTATCGACTAAAATAAAATCTATATATTGGTATTATTATTGTATTATTTTACCTTTGCAATTTTGATATGAAAGCGTGTTTCCAAATCTTCCAAATCGAAATCTTTCCATAGACAAAATGCTAATAAGGGATTATTTTACTCCAATGGAAAAAATAGATCTGCGATACTGGATTATTTATTGCTTCAAGCAGGTTCGAAATCAGTGCCGTACAAACAATATACAATCAATATCAGATGTTTAAACACATAACGGAACTGAACTCATCCTCCATCGAATAATTTATATCGAATTTTTTTTTGTCTGTGGCCAAAATGGCAAAAACGATGCCTTCTGCGGAGGGTTAACAGAACCTTTTACGGAAAATGTAAGGAAAATTATAGGAAAATGCGGAAGGACAATTTAAGGAACTAACAATAATTGAAACAAATAAAATACATTTTGAAAAATATATCTTCAGTCTTAAATTTACCTTCATCGAAGATAGACGTAGATATCGCATATATACACTACATAAAAACAACACAACAAAATTAAAACATAACAAAATTTATATACAGATATTCTGTATAGATCTGATATTTATTTATATATAAATATTTTTTCATTCTTTGTTTTCCTCCGCTTTACAATAACATATACCGAACAATAATACATATATTTTTATCTTTTTACCGCTTCCAATATATTATATACAAATTGTATGCTTACAGTCTTTATTAAACATTTGATATACAAATTATACAAATAATTCAAATTACAAACAGCTAGGCCAAATAACGTTCCATATAATGGAACGGGAAGAGGAGCATATGGTGAGGCTCCGCACACCCCATATCGATACACCTACCACCCAAAAAGAGCACAACAACAAAAACAATCTATATCAACCACCAACAACACCCCTCAACCGCAAAACCCCCAGTAAAACAACCATAACGCTTTCACAACCAATTACCGACCATACTCACAACCAACTACCGACCAACCAACGTACCCATGCAAACGAAACACCCATCACCACCTACGCAAACCTAATAAAAACGCACCAGCATACAATCCCCACGCAACCCAACTCCCCAAACTACGAACAGGGGCTCATATACGAGGCCATAGAGGGAGCAACTGACATCATGTACGCTATGGAACTGGGGAAAATAATCGGTCCAGAAAACATCACATTTATAAGTAGAATGTCGGGCGGCAGGGTTGGAGTTTTTTTCACCGCGAAAACACACGCAGACCATATAATGCGACACAACCCAACGATCAACATAAACAATAGCACTACAACAGCACGAAGGGTCAAAACCCCAACCAAAAAACTTACATTATCGGGAATCAGCCCAATCATGCACGCACTACACAACTGCCAAAAACCCATAATGACCGAACACCAAATACCGAAACAACCTCTGAAACGCGGGTACCCCCAAGGGTTCATGCCACTGCGGCACGTCAACGGGGGCCGATTTCCATCACACAACTCCCACCTCCGGGAGGCGATACACCAAGCATGGGCGCTCCAGGGGTAGAATCGGCCCTCAGTCAGGCGGTAAAGAAGGCGGACCGTACGGAACAGGACACAAGCGACAAAATAGATGAACCGCAATAAAATAAAAGACCAACTCCATCCGCTCCCACATCCCACACCCAAACAAACTCGGATAACACCGAAGGGGCGGCACGAGAGATGGCAACCAGGAAAAAATCCAAAATCAGAAAACACAACGAGACCCAAAAACTAAACATTGAAATAGAACTGGCCGGAATTAAAAACAGATACCCACAAAACAAATATCCACTAGAATACTTTTGGGAATGATCCAACGGCACTGGAATTTGGGAATGATCCAACGGCACTGGTGACAATGCTAAAAGAAACCCAAAAACAATTCAAAAATAGATTAATAAAAACACAGGTTACCAAGCAAATTAACAAAATTGAAAATGGAATGGAAACTGAAGAATCGGACTGCCTACCCCCTACATCCGACCCAGACACAGAAGACATCTAAACCAAACTGAAAACCACCAACAAATCCCATAACAAACAACTTATCAATAGAAATGGCTATAAAAATCTGTCATATCAACATAAAAAGTCTCCACAACAACAAAGACCAACTGGAACACTACGCCAAACAAAACAATATCGATATTATTATGCTAAATGAAACCTGGTCACGCGGGGGACAACACAATAATATCGCCGGCTACAACACACACACATACGATAGAAAAGACGGATATGGAGGCGTTGGTTTCTGCATTAAAAACTCCATAAAGATACATAGCAACCATAAAGAACCACCCCAAATACAGACCGCTGGAGGTCGCTGAAATGCAAACCTTAAATACCCATAGACTTTCGCTGGTTACCATATACATCCCACCCAATGCCGAACGTTTACAAACCATATCCAAATTCCAAAAACTAATAAATGATTACCAAAACACTAACAACCTAATAATTGCGGGTGATCTTAACGCATTAAACGACCTTTGGGACAAAAACCACTCAAACACAAGGGGCAACATCTTCGCAGACATCATAGAAAACTCTAACCTATTTCAACATAATACGGGAACCTATACCTTTCATATCCCCCACCGAAACTACTATGCAGCATTAGACATCACACTATCCTCAATAGACATAGCCAGAATTATCCAATGGAACATCGATCACACAGATATCGGGTCGGACCACTTCCCTACCATAATCGAAATCAATACCAGCCCCCACATTACCCCTACCACTACAAACAAAATTAACTTTCACCAACTGCAACAGGACATCAACAATAGCAGGCTCACCGAAACCAACAACATAGCGGACTTCGAGGAAACACTTTCAAACCTAATTGACCAGAACACCAAAACAATCTCGCTCCCTAGCAATAGAAAATACTGGTGGAACGACGAAATCCAACGCTTATGGAAAACCAAGCAAAACAAACTGAAGATACATCACAAACATAGAAACCAGTACACTCTCATAGAATACAAAAAGCATTCAGCAAAACTAAAATACGCAATAAAAACCTCTAAACGCAACAATTATACAGAACTCATAAATAGCATTACACCAAATACCAACCCAACACAGATCTGGAATTCTATTAACCTCTTCAACCGGAATAAACACAGAGATAGAGCTACCATCATAAATAACCCAAACAGCATGAATCAATTCCTCCAACACAACTTCGGGAGTAACCCAACACAAACAACCCAAATAGCAATAGAGAACCTTCCAAACCCGACTGCCCCACTCATCTCTATAGACACGCAAATTTTGGAACACACGATAAAAACAAGCAAAAACACAGCACCGGGAATCGATAACATCTCATACAAAATCCTTAAACTTCTCACACAGCCACAAATCCAAAAATTGGGTATGCACCTTTCAGATATGGCCCATAATAGAACTTACCCAGCACATTGGAACCACGTAAAAATCATAGCCATACAAAAAAAAAACAAAGACCCATCACAAATCCAGAACTACAGACCGATCGCACTCTTCCCAGTAATGGCAAAACTCTTCTCTAGACTATTGAAAAATAGTCTAGAAGAGGAAGTGACACAGAAAAAACTTCTACCGGACACCTCTCTTGGCTTTAGGAAAAACTACAGCACAAAAGATGGCATACTCCAAATCCTACATTCAATAGAACGGTACAAGAATCTCCACCTAAAAACAGCAATAATCTCAACCGACATCAAAGCAGCATTCGACAACACAAACACAAATAAACTAATAATAACTTTAAAACAAATGAACATAAACAGGGACTCAATATACTGGATACAAAAAATGTTACATAGGAGACAATACTCAATAACGCACAACAACCATCCAGAACAGATCAGCACCAGCAATGGCCTACCTCAGGGTAGCACACTCTCTCCAATCCTCTTCAACCTATATACCGCACATATCACCAACACACAAACTCCAAACACAACCATTATCCAATATGCCGATGACATAATCATAATTACAGCAGCACCAACCCTAGAAAAACTAAATAAACTAGCAGAAATAGAAATGAACCAACTCACACAAAAACTAAAGGAAATAGACTTGGAAATTGCAATAGAAAAGACCCAATACATGATAATGGGCAATAATAAAGACCAGAACAATAGCATCAAAATAAACCAAGAAACCATCACACAAACAAACAAAATCAAATATCTAGGATTTATAATAGACCAAAAAACCAATTTCAATTTGCACATCAAAGAACTGGAAAACCAATGCAGGAAAACCCATAACATAATAAAAATATTTGCCAAACCACATTACGGATCACACCCCAAAACCAACATAACCATATATAACGCATTAACCAATAGCAAAATCCAACACTTCACGAGCATCATAAACCTCAGGAAACATCACACAACAACCATTCAAAAAATTCAAAACGCCCACCTCCGCACATGCATGGGGTATACCAAAACCACACCCATATACTCAATCCTAAGTGAAACTGGCACCAAGCCCTTCCATCTGCAAAAAGAACTCACCGACTGCAAATATGTCCTCAAGCATTTATACAATAACACCCCAACAGGAAGTCAGATTCGGAACAACAGCAACCTAAAAACCCTGAACTACCTGGTACAAAAATATCCAATACTCAACCTCACCCCCACACCACAAAACAGTGTACAACTAACATACAAACCAAACATCATAACAGAAATAGAAACACCCGAGGGACTCCTACATAAAAATGATAAATCCACCGAAATATTAAGGCAACAAACACTAAACCTCATCAACACGAAATTCAAACACATCCAACAGATATACACAGACGCATCAAAAATAGAACAAAAAACGGCAATAGGCATCTACCTACAATATAAAAACGAAACCATATCAAAAAGGATCAACAACATACACTCAATCAAAGAGGCAGAGACAATAGCAATTCATGAAGCAATAGTACAGGCAATAGAAGACAAATTACAAGAAATAGTTATCCTCACAGATTCAAAGAGCTCATGCACCTCAATTAAAAACACACTCATTACCCAAAACAACAAGCTTTACGAAAACAAAATCCTCAACCTAATCTACACAAACCCTATAAAACTGCACCTGCAATGGATCCCCGGGCATTGCAACATCAGAGGCAATGATCTGGCGGACAAGGCAGCCAAATTAGCAACAAACCAACTACCTTATCCAATAGAACCAACAGATATACCCCCGAGTGATATATTGGCCAACATTATAAGCCAAATAGAGACGGTATGGCACTCTCAATATCGAACAGAAACCGAAACCAAGGGACGATGGACCAGAGAAATCAACGACAACAAACCAAACAGAAGCCCATTGTTTACAAAAACGAAGATGAGTGCCAAAGACACTAAGGCAATAAACAGACTACGAACGGGACACACTTACGATAAACACTTTTTAAAAACACTTCGAATCATAACAGACCCAAAATGCACAACATGTCATACCGAGGAAACGGGCGAACACCTACTGTTACATTGCAACAAATACAAAGACATCCGAAACAAATACCAATCCCTTAAAAGTTCAGACAAACTCACAGATATCCTAAAACACAATAATCACAAACCCTACAATGAAATAGCCCAATTTATAGCTGAAACAAAAATAACTATATAAACACCACCACCCTATACCAACTCACTCCGTATGGTGCTCTGCGCCGGGAGTAACATATAATAAAAAAAAAAAAAAAAAAAAAAATATATCTTTAAAATTCGACATGAAATCAACAGAAAATGTTATTGTATGTAGGTAATTTGTATTTTTTCCAACATTCACCTTTATTATTATATTGCAGAAGTGTATAGAAGATTATAATAAATAAATCAACAAAATTATATTTGAATTTAATTTCGTTATATAGGCTTTACTATAATAATATATGATGACCGCGCGTATATAAAATAATCAAATTTTTATTTCTTTTTAATATCTTTTTGATTTGATGTGAATGAATTTTTTAGTTATTATATTATCAATTTTATCGGTGTTTGGGTTGTTTGTTTTTTTTTGTTTTTTTATGAAAGATGCATGTGAAAAATAATGTCGATCATGGATTCTAAAAGAATTTCAAATTGATAAAATATAGATATAATAAATAAAAATAAATTTATAAATATAATTTTGAAATATGGAGAGTTGCTATACAAAATAAATATATATAAGAATCAATGTTTTTATTGTTTTGTGATAATTTCATTATAGTAAATGCGACTATAAAAGTTTTTTCTATTCTATTTTTAATACAATTAAAACACTATATAAAAATTATATACTTGATATTGATAAGAATTGATATATTATTATTTTTATATATATATAAAAAGTAAATAATAAAGGGTGATTTTTTAGCTATTATCTTTTTGGCAACACTGGTTTAAACAGCTGACGCACGTTTCGTGTTTTGTTTCACTGTCAAACATCTTCAGTTTCGTCTATAATTTAACCATGAATCGTCTTACAAACGAACAACGCTTGCAAATTATTGAATTTTATTATCAAAATGCGTGCTCTGTTAAGAAAGTTCATCGCGACGAAATTGTGTTCAGCGACGAAGCTCATTTTTGGCTCAATGGAATACGTAAATAAGCAGATTTGTCGATTTTGGAGTGAATATCAGCCAGAAGCATTTCAACAGCTACCAATGCATCCAGAAAAAGTCACAGTTTGGTGCGGTTTATGGGCTGGTGGCATACTTCTTCAAAGATGATGAGGACCGCACTTCTTCAAAGATGATGCGAATCGTAACGTAACTGTAAATGGTGAGCGCTACCGTGAGATGATATCCAACTTTTTTTTGCCCAAAATGCAAGAGCTTGACTTGCATGACATGTGGTTTCAACAAGACGGTGCCACATGCCACATAGCACGCGCAACAATGAACTTATTGAGAGGCGAGTTTTATTTCACGTTCGGGACCGGTCAATTGGCCGCCTAGATCGTGCGATTTAACGCCTTTAGACTATTTTTTGTGGGGCTATGTTAAAGCTCATGTGTATACAGACAAGCCCGCTTCAATTGACAAGACAATTGGAAGACAACATTGAAGCATTTATTCGTGAGATACCGGCCGAAATGTTGGAAAGAGTATGCCAAAATTGGACTAAGCGGATGTACCATTTGAGGCGTAGTCAAGGTCAACATTTGCGTAAAATAATCTTCAAACATTAAATTATATGGACCGTACTATCGATTTAAATAAAGATTTCATGCATTTTTGTGAATTACATGTGTTTTTTTTTTTTTAAAAACTTTCCTCTAGCTTTTAAAAAATCACCCTTTATATTAAACTAATTCAAGTGAACAAGTTTTATTATAAATAAATTATCGGCTGATGATGTTATTTATTTTTTTTTTCGTACATTTGAGTGATATATAAAAATGCAAAAATGCATTATGAATTCTAAACAAATATATATTTTTATAATCTTAGAATTTAGGTCATCGACAGTGTGTATTTGTATAACAATAAAAAACATTTCTATAATCATTATTTTTGTTTTTTTGCGTACGTAAACATCACAATAATAAAATAAATTTATAGAAATTTCAGAAGTACTATCTGAAGTTTTAAATATTATTTTTTTAATAAAAGATGCGATTTTATTGCCCTCGCTGCATTGTGGTGTTGACCTCAAATCAATCAAGTATTTTCTAAAAAAAAAATTCTAGCATTTTTTTTATTAATGACTTTATTGTATGAATAGTTATTAATATTAAAGTTTCACTGATAAAATAGACATATTAAATTAAATATAATATTAAAAATAAATTATATAATGAATTCTTATCATGAATATTCAACACACATAGACATAATTTTAAAATGAATTAATACAATTTTTGTATAACTTTTGATATATTTTTGAAATAAGAAAAAACATCTTCAAAACATATCTTCGAAAATTATTCCAAAACAAATACACTCTGCTTATTATTCATAGTTCATAATATACATATCTTAATCTTAATTATGATATTGACTTTCATTCTGAATATTATTGTTTTTTGTATTTATATAAAATATAACATTTTATTGTTACAATTTTATTGTTTCTTCTATATATATTATTATTATTATCACATTATTATTGAATGTACATAATACACACATTGTATGCATGTTTTATATATATTATTATCAGTTCTATATATGCGTATACAAATGTGACATATATATTATTATATATTAATTATGTCTTGCAGCCGACTGAAAATATAATAAATTGATCTCCGTTTAACAGAAAATAAACAGAAAAAAAAAATATTGTAACAATACTCTTTATTTTATATATACCATACATTCATCATCATAAACCCATAACCAAGTATTTTTTTCTGCTTTTTCCTATTTTTTAATTTATTTCCTATTTTGAATCTCGTGTTAATAAAAAATATAAAATAATTATCTCATTGATAAATAATAATTGAATACACGCATTTTAATATACTTATTATTGAATTATATTGCTATACTGACACCGACGCGATTTATTATTATTATTATTGTTGTTTATTTTCACCAAAATAATATATTCATATATTTTCTTTCGTATACATATTTTTGTTTTTTTTTTTATATATTCAACCTTTGAACAATTGCGTAAATTGTGGTGAAAATTGCATGAATAATAATTTTATATAAAGTCGTCTGGGATGAGGAAAAGGGAAAAGTGTCAATAATAAATATTAAAATTAATCACATGTTTTTTTTGTATAGATAATTACCATATAATATATGCGTACATAATTTGTAATACGTACATTATTCTTATATTATTATTGTCAGACAACTTTGACTTCATCATATATACACTTTATCATTGCATATTGCAAAATAATTGTTTTTATTATAAATATTATTATTTTTGTGTTTATTTATTACTGACCATTGACAATTTTCAACATATATATGAAAAAATAAATATTTTTCAATTGCGGAATTTATGGAATTTGAGATAAAGACAAGAATAAAATATACGCAATATACAAAAAAAAAGTGTTTTTACGTAGATTTTGTATAAAAATATCACATAAAAAAAATTTAGTAAAATGAAGTTTAAATTCGTCGATAAAAGGACACTTTAAACTTAAATGAGATGAAAACGGGCATTTATTTTATATACATTCTGTTAAATAAGTACCCGGAAATTCTCATTTTAAATTTTCCCGCTGAGAATATTTCAAACATTTTTTTTCTCCAGATTGGCACAACTGTCAGCAACTATTCTGTCAATTGTTATTGCTTTGTGTCATTTAGTTTGTTTACATTTAGTTTGTTTATTTTTAAGAAAAATGTTTCAGACAAAAATTGTTCAGTGGCTAGGAGGACATAAGATGGTTGTGTGTTTTGACCTTGAGGGGTTTAATTAAAAAATGTTCGGATACAAAATGGTCTTATTTTTTGATGTAGAATAAGAATCCGTGTCGATAAACAGGGGGTTCCATTTAAAAAAAAAGTATGTTTTTCGACATATCTTCTGTTTGACCTTGACTCAAGGTAAAAACACACAACCATCTTATGTCCCCCTAGCCACTGAACAACTTTCGTCTGAAACATTTTTCTTAAAAACGCGTAGTTGCCGAGATATTCAATTGTTTCACGTTAAAAAATTCACCCTGTATAAAGACTCATGAAAAATGTTTATAGATCGATACATTGTTAGAGTTCAGAACAAACAGAAATTATATACAAAATTTAAATTGATTTTTTATGTTCAACGATCCATAAATAATAATATTATATAAAAAATCACAATCGCTTCAACATGACTGCGCGGTGACTTTTTTCGCGAGTCCTCTTAAAAATTAAAAAACTTTACTAAACCATCATAATTAATAAATTAATCTACTATATATGGCATAATATGGATTGTGATAATTTCAATAGTGTTTTAAAATTACAAAAAAAAAAACAATAGGAAAATAAATCAATTATTATGAAGTATTTATGTAAAAAATTTATTGATATATCTTTGCGATGATATTCACACGTCGATGAGATTCACATTGATGCATATACCATATAAAATAGAAGAAAATAAAATAATCAAGTATTTCACTTGAAAATGTTAATTGAAAAGGAAAAAAAAAACTGGTATATTAATTATTAATTTATAGCTAAACAAAGTCCAAAGTAAAGCTAAACTGCGCGTACTTATTTGTTTTTAATTATAAATTTATAGATTATTATCGTATCACAAACAATTAATATATGATTTGGTTTTAATTAAATTTAAATATTATATTCTAAATAAATCCATTGAGGTTTTTGGTTAAGTATTTAACATTCATTCATTCATTCATTTAATTCATTTAAGCTTTAGGACAAACTGGACAAACATGAGATCCTTTTGGAAATCTTCATTTTATTATAGATCTTTTCGTTAATTATATATAGCTATTCATTATTATGGTTACCAATAAATCATTTGCGTCATTTAAAAGTCTGCGGATGTTGAGATTGAGACTATATAAATAAAAGCATTTTGATGAATCGAAATATGCGATTAAGATCCCGCGCAGGCCAATCATGCAAGTTATATAAAGGGTGGTGGTGAATACTTCGACCAACGGACCGAAGTATTCACCACCAACAGTTTATGATGAATAAAATAGTATTTCTCATTCCTGAATGTAAAACAATGTAAATCACAAATTTTGCAAATTTCGCAAATTTTGATATAGGATCATTGTCTATTCTATATCAAAATTTGCGAACTCAAAAATACCAAACAAAAAACGTCGTCAAAAAGTGTATTTATCAAAGCGACCTTGCCGACATTTTCTCAATTTTGACACGGCGGAAATACTTGACGGAAAAACCCCAAAAACTGGGGTCTTGGCATTGACTGTATAGCTATCGATTGGTAAAAGAATTTTTCAAAATCGAACTGGTGGATCTCGGGATAATTCTCGGACATCCATACACACATACATTAATCCGGACAGACAAAAATTTTTGTAAATTCGTGATCTGGGCACTCTTCCCGTTCAACTCAATACGTTTCATCATCATATAGGAATTTTAGAATGTTTCCCGGTTTGTCCAAAACACAAAACTTTCTTGAATATCTTGATTTTAACAATAAACCACATTTGAAAGGACCAATTGAAATACTTTTATTAACCCAAAAAAAAATTGTTTATTAGTTACCAATAAGGGCAAAAATGTAAATTATATTCAAAAACAAATAGATATTGTTACAGAAAACTTAACAAACTATAGCCTTCTATATTAATTAATTATAAGTTGATAATGATTTGATAAATTTAATATATCAATGAAAAGCGGTGTATTTAAACAATATTATATATATATGCGATATATAATAATCTCATTAACAATACAAAATTAAAAAAATAGGTCATTATACAATAAAATAATTTCATTATATATATTTATTTTATATCATTAAATATTTTATTTAAATGCAAAAAAAAAACTAACTTTATTTTATATGTACAGTGTATATATATGATTATAATTTAAGTATATATTCGCTTATTCATTTTCAATATATGTATACAAATGAAAATCAAATGATAACAAATATATTTATATAGTGATTTAAAAAAAAACATATATACATACAATGGAACAAGCATAAATCACTCACACCGGAGATTTTGATAATGAAGTTCATAAATCTGTGCGGTGATATAAATAAAAAAAAGAAAAGATTTCTATATAATATAAGAAATTTATTAAAAATACAAAAAAAGATTTAAAGAATTTATTTTCAAGATTAAGTATTTTTGTTTTCTGTTCATCATTCAAATTTATTTTGAAGAGTATTATACAATGTTTTTGTTTTTTTTTGAATAGATTATAATATATATATATATATATATATATTGGACATCGGACACGGTATTTAATAATATTTCTATAAAAGTATATGATGATGAACACCCGGCAACCCCATGCTAAAAACAGTTTTTCAGTTGCAATAAAAATATAGTAAAAAAAAATAAAAATAAAACAACTCCAGATAACACCATATATATTGTTTTGTAGATCTTTTTACTGTCTTTATCTATATACATATGAAAATATTTTCTTTTTTATATTTATTTAATTACAAGCTGATATTTATTACATTATATATTACTATATCTGATAAAATACATACAATATATATAAATTATCTATATAATACACGTACCATAAATCCATCATTAATATATTTACAAAACTCATATAATTTGTACGTACTTTACTTATATTAATAAGTAATTAATTAATGATTATTCATTTATAATTTAAAAAAAAAACACAAAATAATCCATTAACAATACATATACATACATGTTATTGTGATATAAAATGAACATTTTTATTGTCATTGTTAAACAAAAAAGGTTTTTTAAAAAACACCTTAGTTACAAAAAAATTATTTATTATATTGTTTATAATCGCATTTATATTTTAAAGAAATAAAAAATTATTATTTTCACAATATACAGAGAGATATGATAATGAATATTATATATCATATATACACTTATCATTGCGTTTTATATAAAATTGATTATTTCTATATGAAAAAAAAATAATACAATTCAAAAAACATTTCATATAATACTTGAATGAATACTCTTATGATAAAATAAATAAATATGCATTTATTTATAATAATGCGCGGTGCATATCACTTAAAAATTAAGGGCGACTTTAGTCGAATTTTTCAGGTTCGACAAAGAAATCTTCTTTACTTTGATTACATATAAATCAATACAAAATAATGTCATACTCTGACATCATTGAAAATTACCTTATTATTTCTTTCATTGTTTAAAAAGGTTTTAATTGATTTCAAGCATCGCAATAATCTATTTTAAATATAATTTTCTAGAGGAAATTCTGTATAATAATTATCTTAAGGAAATTGTGTTGAATTTTGTAAAGGAAATACGGCAATACTTTTTCTAAAATCAATCTAACAATCTAAGTGAAAATTCAATACTAGTTTCTAAAAGAAATTCTTTAAAGTTTTGGAGATGTAATTCTACATGATATTTTTAAGGAAATTTTTTATAATTTTCATACGAAACCATTCTCTATAATTGTTTAATTATCTTAAGGAAATTTTAAATAATTATCTTAACAAAATTGTGTATAAATGAAATTCTAAACCATTTTGTAAAGAAAATTCTGTTTGACTTTCTAAAGCAAATTCTGTATAATTTTCTTAAGGAAATTCTGTATAATTTTCTTAATGAAATGCTATAGTATTTTGTTCAGGAAATTCTGCATTACTTTCTAAATATAATTCTAAATCATTTTCAAATGGCAATTTTGTATATGTTTTTTGTCAATGAAATTCTGTCTGTATAATTATCTTAGGGAAATCCTGTGTTATATATAGATTCGTAATCTAAGTGGTAATTTTATATCATTTTATCTTAAGGAAATTCTTTACGATTTTGTATATGAAATTTTGTATGATATTTTTTTAGGAAATTCTGTATAATTTTGTAAAGGAAATTCTGCATTACTTTCTAAATTAAATACTAAATCATTTTGTAAAAAAAATTCTGTATGACTCTCTAAAGGAAATTCTATATAATTTTCTTAAGGAAATTCTACATTATTTTCTAGATGAAATTATTTACAATTTTGTAAATGAAATGCGGTATAATATGTTTAAGGAAATTCTGTATGATATTTTTTTTAAATTCTGTATAATTTTCTATAGGAAATTCTATATAGATCTCTAAAGGAATTTCTGTTGAATTTTCTTGCGAAAATTCTCTAAGTTTTCAATTTTCTAATTTACTAAAATTATAATCCTGTATAATTTCACTTGTAAATCAATAAGTACTTGAATTTAGATAGTTCTTGATCGTATCGAAATAGATTTTAGTACATGATTTATATTACAATCTCGTAAAGAGATGGATCAATGGATTTCTTTCAAATAAAAGTGCATTTATTGAAAATTCATAATATTCCTAAAATGTAATATGTATATTATTTATATTTATTGACCTAAATATTTTTTTTTTGTATTACAACCTAAATTTTAATTTAATTTGTTATTAATTAAATTACTTTGATTTGATGATAAATGACGCAGTGATTAGAATAAATAGAAGTTAATTTTCTCTATTCTATACACTATATTATAAAGATATAAATTTTTATTAAAAACATTTAATGTTGTTTAACCGTTTAACCAAGTTTAACTTAAATGAAATTTACACACAAAAAAAACGATTAATCTCTATAAATTTTGGGGATATCACCATATATCTATATAAATCCAATTGTATACTTTCAATTGTAACCGTTTATTTAATTTTTTTTTTATTCTCATGATAATCTGTACAATGAATTTACAAAATTAATTAACGGACATCAAAATAAAAGTTAAATTCATAAATAAACCGATATGGTGGGTCCTATATTTTTATTTATATTAACCCATAATACCGAAAAAAAAAACAATATATTTATATTTATTAGATGAATTCAATATACCAATTGGATTGAAAAGTTTCAAAAATAAATATAGATTTTGGAATAATAATTTTTAAATTGCCAGTGGGAGGAATGCAAGATTTAATGAATTTGTTTACTATTAAAAATTATTCCTTCTTATGAATTGATTAAAGTAAAAACTTTCTCGATAAAATGGTTAAACTATCCATATCATAAAAAATATTCCTCGCAAATAGTTGAAAATTGAAAGGGATTGATTGAACATTGTTTTTTGTTATTTATTCTCTTATATATTTGGAAAAACTTTTCCAAAAGCCCACTTAATTTTGAATTTACATATATTAAGTAATGAAAATATAATTTATTTATTAAAAATAATATAATAATTTATTTTATAAATCGCGCGGTCAAGTATATCATGTTTTAAAAAAAATTATATATATATAAAAATATATCAAAAATTAAATAGAATAATTGCATTGATAATAAATTGCACTTATATACGCAATACTCGATTTAGATATACCAAAAACACACTCTATTTTGCTATATATAGAAGTTTATTATAATATAACGTACTGTATTGAATTATTTTTGTTTTGTTATAATTTTGATTTTATTCAATTATATTCAATCATATATGATTTTGGAAAATATCTATCTATAAATTAAAATCTAAACGAATAGAAATTGGCGGATGTTTCGATTTTATCTATTTATTTTCAAGTGCAAAAATTTTTAACAAATTTTATAAAATATTTTTGATTTAAATTTATTTATATTTTTTTTTTTAAATTACCCCCCAAAATTAAAAATGATATATAGTGAATTAAATGAAATAATATGATATATAAAACTTTCAATATAATATAATAAATAAATTGGAATAAATTTTATAGGTTAAAAAATTAAAATAAAAAAAAAAGAAGAAAAGAAATCATTTAATGTTATCAATAATAGATAGAGATTAATGAGTTGGGTTTAATTAAAAGGATTCAAATAATTATGAAAACAAAATGTTACAGAGAACCAAAAAAAAACAATTTCTTTTGATAACAACTTTATTGGTTTTTATGGGGTGGATTATGATGAGTTCAGGAATTTCCCGGTCGATCGAATATAAAGAAAATAAACTGGATTATTTCTTTTCCTATACTTGATTTGTTTAAATTTGTTATTCCACGTCATCCCAAATTCTCCGTAGCTCATCCCGTTCATAAACCCGCCAATGAACCCAGAACCCAGAAGAATTCCATTTTCCCATATTATCTTAATAATTTCGTAACACTCGTATTCATATTAAATTTTGGTTAAATTTGGCAAAAACATGAACAATTCAATTGAATATAATAAATAATTAATTGAAATATATTTAATCATGCATTAATCAATCTTTGTATATATGACATTATCAGCGGCGTCATTTATATATATGTAGAAGATATATATTGTAGATAGTAAAGGAATTGTAGATATATACAATTAAGGTCAACATCAAAAGATTTTACTTACAAAATCAATTAATCCTCAAATATAATTATAATAGTAAATACTTATTTAAAATGCGCTTTTATTATTATTATGTATAAATTTACAATTATATTTAGAGGTACAAAACAAAGTTTGTGTATTTATTTATATTTATAATTAAATTATGAATCGTAGGTTGAATTAAAACAAAAAAAAAACAAACAAAAAAACGTATATTTATACGAAATACAAATACATATATATTTAATTAATTGTTTTTAATGTATGTATATGATTTATATTTTAATTTGATTTTATTGAATTATGCTTCTTTTATTATATCCAAATCGTGTATCGTATACCTTTCGTTCATTGAACCCTGTACACTTAATTACACTCATTGTCAGACTTGTTTTATATGTTTTATAGGTATATATAGGCGTATATATTATTATGAAAACAATGAATTATATATAAATAATTTTTGTTGATGCATTTTTATACTATCGAAATGTGTACAAAAATAACCATATAATTGACATTTTTTTGTTTGTAATTTTAAAAGGTATATAGTAACGCGATGATAATAAAATATTAACGTAACGTGATTTGGCTTCACTGTCTATAAACAATAGAAATGTATAGTTTTTTTTTTGTTCATTACTATTCGGCAGAATTGGTTTATGTCACCTGTATAAAACATCGGAATTCTATTGCCGTGAGAGCCCATAACAAAATCGCACTTAAATCTTATATTAACAATTAATAATTAAATAATCAATAATAAGAAAAGTTAATTACCAAAAATAATTTAAAATGTAATTTAATTCCACAATAATAATAGCATAATAAAGTCAAAATATCAATAATAAAATGTAATATAAAATCATCAAATGCAAATGAAAATAATAATATATATTATTAAATCACTGAAATTGATTTTGTCTTTTGTATATTTGTAACGACACATGTGTGTAAATAAAAAAGAAAAAAAAATTCATCAAGAAATAATTCAAGTTCAACAAGCAATATATAAATATGTTATAACCATATAACATATAACAACGTATATATAATTTATATTATATTGTTTATTTACAATATATATCGAAATATATATATATACTTATATATGTTGCGTTTATAATAAAAAGAAGACACATTAAAAAACGGTGCAATATAAGACAATATACCTAAATGATTAAACACTTAATGGATCATAAAATGTTACTATATAAAATGATGACATTTAATTGAATTCCCGCAATAACATTCCGAATTTTTATGCAAGCAAGATGTATGGAAGCGATGGGATCAGAATAAATTATTCAAAAAAACCTTTTTTTTCTTGAATTTTTCATCAACAAATTATCATGAATTTCAAATTGGTAAATTGGAGACACAGAACGAACATAAATCTTTATAATAACAACCGACTGGATTTGTGTATGGCATTTTGGGTGAAATCAGAAAAAATATCACATTCTAAATCAATTCAAGTTCATACGAAAAATATTCACTGTATGAAAACTTAATAACTCCGAGCTTATGTTGAAAAATCTAGCCAAATAACTTCAACATTTTCAAAACTAAACTAATAAGTTTCTTTATATGAATCGAAGGTGCTTAATACACTCGACGTTCAGGTTGTTTAGTATCAATTTATATACAATTATATATATATATATATATGTATATATCAGTTGATGGTTATCATATATCGCAAATATTATTATTGTTATTATTAAATCAATACAACATCAATATTTTTGCATAACATAAAACCCGATAAACATTCGAATTGTGTTTTTAAATGGACTGATGATTTTATAATAGACAATCATTAATAAAACTTGCATAATTTTATAAGTGAGTGAAAGAATTTCGAAATAAACTGCTTCCTCTCGCAATCCAATCAAGATCTGAAAATCAATATGTAAATATATTTAATAAAAAAAAAACAATTTAATTATAAATACCATGTAAATTTGTAGATTAAAACATCAAATTTAATTTTTTTTACTACATAAAGTATGAATGGAATTTGTAAAAGATCAAATTAGTTAATTATTAGATGATTTGTTACGTTCAATGGGTATTATGTTTGATTTCTTAAGTATATCACATTTCTTTAAAAATTCACGCGAGTATTTCAATCGTATCGTTGTTGAAAACTTGTTAAAATGTTACATCAGATTATATTAAATTATTTTTATATATATAGCTTTTAGTTTTGGATTGGATATTAATTTTGAATTGTTTTGATTTAATGATGTAATAATTATTATAATTGTATGCACACGATTTCTTTGTAAATCTTTTATTCGATTTCGTCGTCGTCTTCGTCGTCGTCTTATATTATTATATGATATTTATAAATAAATAATAATTGCATATGTTAAAAAAAAAAACTCTAAATAACGTTGAAATGATCTTGCCAGGTTTTTTATAATACATTAATTTATATATAAACATGATTTTTTTGTTTTTACGATTTTATTTTTTACGGACAGGTTTTAAGTGAATTAAGTGTATACAAAATCATATATTGAAGGAAAAATTAATAAAAAAATATTTATGTTATATAAATATGAAAAAGAAATGTACTTAAATTTGTTCAAAATCGTATATAGTGGAAAAAAACCATATCTTTCTGCTTTTTTACAAATATCTTACTATTTTTTTTTGATAATTTTTATATAAACCTATATTTTCGTGAATTGACCGAACCTCCCGCCGTTTGATATGACTTTTCAATATTAAATTTAAAGGGCACCTGTGAAAATAACATGAATAGAAAATATTGTTTTTCCTAAATGGAATTCAATGGAAACTCGCCAAAATATGGTATTGACTAATTCCAATCTCAATAATCATTCGTTTAGTTGTCTTTATGTTTTGTCGTTTAGTTATTCGTTAGTTTTTTCTAATCATTACTTATAGCGTTATGATAAGCATTTAAAATGATCAATATGATATTCTTGGATCCATAAATAAAGTATATATTATTTTAGTAAATCATCAAAGTATTAACAATTAAATTCCGCAATGCAATTTGTGATAATACGAAGTATGTCTTAATTAATAATAACAAAAAAATAATATTACAAAAATACCAAGGCGTAGGAAAAAACTCAGAAAATACATAACAACTTTTTTATATATAAAAACATTTACATGTTAAAGAATTAATTTTATCAAATGGATAATTAAATAAATTTTCAACCAAAAAAAAAAAAAAAAAAAAATAAGGAAGTAAACGATATATATGTAATTTTAATGAATCAACAACTGCATTAATAATATAGTTATTTTATATAATATTTTCATATTTAATTATACATATATAAATTTTTTGTTTTGATGTAAATAAATTTAAAAATGTATTTCACCCATATAATTTTTATTTTTTTTACCAATAAATACGGATTATATGTACATATAATAAATAAAGAATGGAAAATTTTCAAAATCATTTTACATTCACAAAAAAAAAAAAATGCAAAACAATTTACGAAAAACATAAATGCAATGTATTATTGTGTAAATGATAAAGTTTTTATTTTTAATGCATTTTTCACAAATTTATTATTGTAAAATGCATACAATTAATTATAGTAAAGTGCAGTCCAGAAGAAACATTTTAACGTATATTGAAATCATGACAGCGAAAACATTTTCTTATCCACATTTGAACACTTTCGACATCCCAGACTAAACTATTATTCAGTACTAATAGATTTCTAATAGAATCGCACACTATAATAGATTTCTTGTCCTGGTCCAGGTACAAATTTCATACTTTACGGAAAGTTGGACACATCCTTTTGCAATAAAATCTGGAGTCCCTGGCATTACGGGAAGCTTTAGAAATTCCATTTCACCCATTAAGATTTGGAAAAAATGAAAACTTTTTAATTTTTTTAACTTTTTGATGCAAAAAATCCATTTTTACTTCGATTTTTAAGGTATCAATTTTTAAACAGATTTTTTATGATAAGAAATTTTATGCATTAGATTCAAATGTTAAAAAAAGGGACAATTCAAGGATGTTATGAAGAAAAAATAAAATGCACTTATTTATAAAGAAAAACAAAAGAAGACTATCACAAACAAAGAGAAAATGATAAATTAATTATATTATTTACAACTCGAAAAGCTACACAACAAAAATATAAATTTTTTATTCATTTATATTTTAATTTTTTTTTGTTATTATTATTATTATTATTGTAGGTATTATATATAAATATTTAAATAATATATGTATTTAGATTATATGCATACATATATTGACGTGTATCGCCGCTCGTTTGACCGATATTTTAATTTTTTTTTATTGTCTGAGGTCAGTACCTATATATATCAATATGTATATATACATTTTTCAGTAATGATAATTCAATGAATTTTCTTACAACGTGTTTAAGCTGGAAAATTTTATGAAAAATAACAATGAATATAAAAATTATTAGTTATTTTTCTTTTAGGAATTCGGTTATTGGTGAATTCGGTGAATTCGGAATTCGGTTATGAGTTAATTTTCTTTTAGGAATTGTTGTTAAATTGTTTATTAGTTGGTGGCAAATATTTGTCTATTATTTTCTATATATATTTTTTATCATATATTATTTATAATAAAAACTATATAGGAATATTTTTTGATTTTTTTTTTAAATTAATATTACGTTTATTTCTTTATCATGATATTGTGTTTTGATTCTTTATCTTCTCTTTTTGTTTTTGTGTTTACAAATAATAAAATATCAGAATTATATATATATATATATATATATATATTATATTGTGTTGTGTTGTTCTTGATTTATTTTGAACCTTTGCCAAAAATAAAAAAAATAAAAATGTATACATTTGTATATCGCTGACATGATTTTCAATGTATATATATATAGTGTGGATTTTATTTCTTTGTGATTGCATATATATAGCAAATAATAATAATATTAACCATAACGAAATACATAATAACAAATATAACAAAGTAATTTGATTTTAAACAAGAAAATTATATTTTCTTTTCTTTTACAATACAGTTAGTTTCACGCCAATAATATTTCTTTTTCGTTTTCATTTATAAAAAAATTTTATCTATGTAAAAATATTTAAGCAAATACACAGGTATTTTTTTATGAAAATAAATATAAGACAATGATTAATTGATAATCAATAAATATTATAGGAGAAGGTTCGAGTTATTAGAATATAATTTTCAATATAAGTGATCGTGGACCATTTCAAAATCAAGAAAAACTTTGTGATAAAATCCAACATATTTTTTATAAATAATTTCTGTTATTCCAAACATATTTGTGATTATAAAAATAACTAATGATTTGTTATTATTGAGATTCAAAACAGAAACGCGTATTTTTTTATGATGATTTATTTAAAAAACAATAATTCTTTTGCACTTTCTTATCGCGGTTAATGAATATATAATATAATTTATCCCTTTGAATAAAAATAAATAATTATTCTTTAAAAATGTTTTAAAAATGAATTGTTATAATATAAAAATTTTTCAAAATTAAACAATGATTAGAAAAAAACCAATAGATTTATTGTTTGTCTATTAAACTATTAAAAATTGATAAATCTGATCACGTAATTTACAGATAAACTATCAAATATTTAATTGCTTTCAGATTAGCCGATATATTGAATATGGAACTTGAAATTCAGGATTATATTATCAAAGAAATGTATACAAGTTTTATATATTAAATATTTATTATATTTATTTATAGAAATTCTATATGATAAATAAATATAATTTACATGATTTTTACTTTAACAATAAGTATTTTATAATAAATAAATGAAATAATTAAATATAGAAATTCTGTATATATAATAAACAATAAACAAATACAATAAGCAAATATTATTATTTGTTATAAAAATATATTTTATATAAAGTTAATATTATCACAAGTGTTTATAATAAAGAGTTCATAACATATAATAAGAACCATATCAAAAAAAACTGATGTACAGCAAGTCTATATGTTTTATACAATATTATTAACGAAGGATGAAAAGGAAATGGTTTAATATATAGATCTTGTCAAGAAAGTGCAAGTTTCATTATAATAAATATGTGCGTAAACATAAACAATTATAATATTGATAAAGGAATGCCATAATAAATTAATTATATTAATTTAAATAACAAAATATTGTTTTTCTTTTCTTTTTAAAATGAATCACTCACTTATTGTGAATATACTCTTTATATATAATAATAATATAATCAGAAAGAAAGTTTTCTAAATTATAAATTTTATTTATAGAATATTAAATTTTCATTAATTATTGTGCTTTCTTCTTTCTATTGTTCATTGAAATCCATAATCAAAACCAAAAATATAAATATAATATTGAAACAATCATATTTGAAATTGTATTATATTAATCTTATCATGACAACAAAAAAAAAACGAATTATATTGAGAAACACAAAAAAAAAGATATGAATTACTCTGTCGCGTATAGAATAGATTATACATACTATATAAAATACATTTTATTTTATATAAATATATATAGAAAAATAAAATATGAATAAATTTTTACACGACCTAAATGGAAAAACAGAGTTGAAAGTACTTTCAATTGTGTATAATTATCATATTATATGTATATTTTATAAATGATAAGATCAATGATGTAGAAAGAAAAAAAATGTATGTATAATATATTTAAAAATAAAATGTTCAACAAGTTTTTTTTGTTATTATTATTATATTATATTTTCAGTATTATATTATCATAAATAACATTTTGTTTTATTATCAATTGAAATGTGAGACTGTAATATTATTATTATTATTATTATTTATTAATGCATTTTGTGTACTCAAAAATGATTATATCGCCATAAACGCTTATAATAACTAACTATAATAATGTTACAATTTTTATAAATAACTTAAAATCAACCCATACCTAAACATGTAAACATATATTAAAAATATAGTACATTAAATAAATTTACATTTTACTAACATGTAATTATAAGTTATAAGGAAGTTATAAATATATTTTTATGTTGGGTATTTTATAAAATAAATATATATAAATAAATTACATATATATATATATTTAAAAATATAGTTGGTTGGACTTAAACATTTTTTTTTTGGTGTTAAAATTAAAGTTAAAATTAATATTTTAAATTTAAATAATGAATAGAATAAATGAAATATATTTAGATCCTTGAGTTATCCTTTGTTAAGTCATCTTTAAAAGAAATTGAATGTTAGACGAAATTAGACAAAATACTGTTTTGTCCTTATACGTTTCTATAAAATTGGAATTTTAACCACTAAAAGTATAACTTGAATTTGAACCTCTAAAAATAAAACTCTGTGGTGTAAATGTTAAAAATGCCAACCTAAAATTCTAACGAAATTTTGGGGTCGTGGGTTCGAATCCCACTGAATTCATAAAATATGTTTTGCGTTTTCGGTTATTTTTCGAATCTGAATTTTAACACAGAGTTGTATTTTCCGCTTGCGGTTGTTCGTACGGCTAATTACCGACACCGTAATAGACACAAATTAAGAAACTAACAACAGTAGGCTGTTGTTGGACGCTAAAACCAGATTGTTGGTTGTATAGCGAAAAATTAATTTAATAATTAATTAAATTAATTAATTTAATTAAAAAGTTTATATGAGAAACTTTGGGGGGAGGTCAAATAATATTGGGTTTGTCCATCCGGTAATGAAAACCGTTTTATTTTACTAACAAATGAACAATTTTTATAGAAGATATTTTGAGTAAATTTGAAGATAAAACTTCAAAAGAAATGATAATTTTTTAAGGATTAAAATTTTATTATTATTTTTGTTTTTATAATAATTGAAAATTTTAAAGCACAACATTAGAATTTTCCTTTATTTTTCCCGCATTAAAAAAATCACCAACTTAAATTATTCCTTTTTTTTTTTTATACACACTCGAGTTTTTTTTAGCAGCAGTGATTGAGCAGATATTACACAATATAACAATAACAAAACAGAGTATTTCCATATATACAATATATTGTTTCATACGGCAGCTACTTAACCTAATTTGCCTATAATCTGATATCGCATCCATATATATATACTCATATATACAGATAGATAGATAGAAAACTGAACATTAAATATACAATTTAATTTATAAGTACATGTATTTAAAAAAAATAAAAAAAATATATGCTTTTATATTATGCGTGTTTTGTGTATACGTAATTTTTTGAAATAAAAAAGCATTTTTTGTTATCATGATGTGTGAAATAAACAACACAATAAAAAAATAAATAGTATTATAATATTGTTATCAAGAAAATAAAATGACGATGACGATTGGAAAACTTGCAGAATAAAAAATAATATCTTTTTTTATGGTTATTTACAAAAAATTGTTTTCAACGTTAAGAAATTATATTGTTTTCGTAAAAATGTGATTGTTTTCATGTATAATAATAATAATAATACGTATACTCTACGGTCGGCATTTTCAATAAACAATATATATGATGAAATGAAATCATTCACTTTATTGTTTGTGATCTATTTTCAAAATATGTCGTCATAATGAATCTACAAGTATAATATACAAATGTAGGTATTTTATTGTTTTTAACCACGGAAACGAAAATTTAACCATAAAAACAATTTTGAAATTGTGAATCAAGGAAGGAATTTCATTAATATATAACATATTCAGTTATCATATGCGGTCTGTTTTTAATTGGAAAATCAAAAATTTTAAATTTTAATTCAACCGGATTAGTGGCTTACACGTTTCAAGTGCCTCAGGTTTAGTAATTTTATCATTAACCATTTTAAAGGTATTCACAAATAACCCCCTTTTCGAATCTCATAAATATGTTTTCTAGATGGGTTTTCATAGATAATCACCTTAAAACATAGTTATATACCTTCCAACTTATGACAAAAATCAATTGATAATAAAACTCTACATCGATTCAAGTACCTGAACATCTTGGATCATCGTCTTGATCTTTTAGAAACGTGAGAATTATCTTAAAAAAATCTAATAAAAATGGATTTTCTGTTTGAAAAATCTAGAAAACATTCAAAAAATTTATACTCTACAATATATACTGTTGTAAATCTAACATTTAATTATTATTTTATATCGTTTCACTACACAATCACGTATAATATAATGGGTTATTACGTTATCGCAGTTTATGTTTATGTATTATATATGACATCTGTATATTTACCTTTAAATACTATATGGAAAATCAAAAAACACCTACAATCGAAAATACTGTTTGTTTTGTTTTTCATCCATATACACAATCCTACAATCAATTTAATAATTCTAAGAATACGTTTTGTTCTTTTTTGAGTCATAAACCAGTAATAACGATTGTATACTAAAATACTATATCTATATGGCTTTGTTTGTAGAGAAAATGTTAAATTTATTGTGTATATACAATCAGCTGTTTTTAAACATTTTGTTGTATTTTTGTTTACGCAAATTTTATTTATGTATACATATACAGAAAATTTGTTCATTAATTTTTTTATATATGGCACGCGATCATGTTGTGATAAATACATATAATGAATAAGTTTTTTTGCGATTGTCTATATAAATAAGAATAATATATACAAAATAACCGACCGCAATATTATTTTGATTTTTTTTCTTAAAATTATCCCATTTTCTTTACTTAAGTAATGCTTTTCATGAAATGCCGACGGCAGACGACGGCAAATGTCAAATTGAAAATACATGCATTTCAATGGCGGTGCTTTTTATGAATATTGGACGGCGGACTGACGGCGGACATTGATATTTTTTCTTCTATTGCCGTCGGCTGACCGTCGTACAAACTTCATTTTTCATTTTATTTACATTTTATTTAATTTTTATGATTTAATTTCATAATAATAAAATATCCAGTTAATTTACAAACTAATAAAAAATGGAATTATTTAACAGCAATTATTAAATTTCGGTTTTTTTATCCAGGCAAAATAAATTTCAGAAAAAGCACATTTTTTTTTATATCACAAATATCATATTTGTGATAAATAAAATATTTTCATAGAAATCGAGGCTTTATTGATATATTATAATATACAGCGTGGGATAATTTTTTGTTATCGGATTGTTCTTCTTTATATGATTTATTTAGTGCGACGAACGTATATACTCGTTGAATTGAAATATTTTTAATATATATATATTTAATAAGCAAAACAACAATTCAATATATTATGAAAAATAAATAAAATATAAAGTTAAATTAAATATCACATAAATATATATATACACGACCAAATCACGTGAACAAATTGTTTTTCTTATAAAACTGGATAGATAAAAAAAATAAAAACAACAATAAAATGAAAAATTCAAAGAAATTACAAAATTCAATTTAATGACAAATTTCGCTTATCTACTAAAATTTATATTATTTGTTTTAAGAGAGTTATTAATAATATATGCTGTATATAATAATTTAAAGTAATCCGATATACAAATACGGGCAATATATTCAATAATTTATTATTTGATTTGAATTTATTGTTGCGTTGTCATTTAAATGATTTTATAGAATTCGACTAAATAGTTATTTTAAAAAACCTGTAAGAAGTACTGCAATGCTATAGCGTTTGGTTTGTCCCCCAGTACGTTTTTATAACATTTGGAATTGAGATCTTGATGAAATCCATTTTTTCTATCTTACCTATATATTTTGCCAGTAAGTTAACTTTAACAGCAGATGCAGTAGTCATAATCTATTGTTTGTTTGAATTTCTTAATATAATCAGCAATTATACAGTAAAAAAAAAATTAAAGGACCCCGCACAGGCTCTATAATGAGGTTCAAAAATACAATTTTAATTTAATATATATATATATATATTTTAATTTATTTTGTCAAATCTTTTAGATATTTATAAATTTTACACATAATACATAGTAATAAAATCTCTCTGTCTAAATATACGTAAAAATATAAATTAAAACCAAAAAAAAAAAAAAAACAATTGATTATTAATATTATATATATTTTATTTTTAATTAATGATCTTTGGGTATACATTTTTTATATATATATATATATATCGTACATAATTAAAATTTTTTTTAATTAACATTTATTTATTTAAATTTTTTTTATAATGAATATATAATTTTTATAATGTTTTATTTATTATTAAATGGAATATTTTTTTTATATAGTTAATTTTATTTAATATTTTATAAATTTAATCCTGCACACATGCAGTCAAAAGAATCAAACAAATGAATTATTTAATAAATAAATATATATTATTATATGTCAATTTATTTGTTTTTATCACGATTTATTTTTTATTTTTATTAAAAAAAAAACATAAAATATAAAAACATAAAATATCTTTTTTTTTTGTTTTGTTTTCCCTCTTAATTTTTGTTATTTCCACGTACAATTTTCGGCACATATTATTTTATATTATTAAAAATAAATTTTTTATTTAATATATAACTTTTTAATGAAAAAATAAAATTAAAAAAATATAATTAATAATAATAACCATTTAATAATTTATTTATATATATTTATAAAACGTTTTAGTATATATTATTGATTAAAAATAAAAAGGTTTTTATTATCTTTATATATATATATGATATTGATATAATTTGAAAATTATGGTCCCTAATTAATTAGATATATAATTTCTATTAATGTTAAATCAATTGAAGTTTTTTGATATATAAAAAAAAATTTAAATCATTCAATAGGTGACCGCAAATATTATGAGAATTTCTTTATCCAATTTAAATAATATTAAAAATTTATACTGCGATAATTTAATCAATTATTTTAATTAAATTATAATGAAAAAAAAAATAATATGAATTTATTCTTTAATTGATATGTTTTATTTATACTCATATAAAAAAAAATTAATTAAAATATAAAAAAAAAAAAAAGGATCAAGAAAAATTACAACCAATTATATAGAAAATAATGTTTTTTTATTAGATGAAAAATTCGTTTGTTCCCACTTTTATATTATTAGTTTAATAACTCGCACAGTCTTTCCATATAATATATAATTATAAATTTTCATTTTCATTTTCATCATTCTCATTTCCATTTTAAATTAATCAAATTAAACGATATAGAAAAGTAATATTACAATTATAATTTGTTAACACAAAATACAAAAAATAAAAAAAAAACATTTTAATTAAATTAATTTTTCACACAAAACAAAATAAAAAAAAAATATGATAATTTAACTTTAATATATAATTGAATAATATACCAACAACAAAAAAAATTAATAAACTATAATATATATTATAATAATTATTAAAATGATAACAAAAAAAAAAAAATTATAAATAAATAATTAATTGGTTTTAAATCGTATTATATATAGACAATATATAACATTCACGTTGATTTTTTTTTAATTCATCTTCAAAAATAACAAAAAATAATAATAAACAAAAAAAATTATTAAACACCCTAGTAATTTGTAGAAAAATTATTAAAATTTTTCTTTGTCTCTTAAAAACAATTTTATATTTAAATTTTTCTTTTTTTTTTTAATCAATTTATATAATTGCAATTCAATCGAAAAATATCTATATATTATTATAAACATTAAACGCACAATTATAAAGTTAAAGTATTGTCTTATTATTTATATATTTAGTGAAATGATTAAATTATTAAATTATATGTATAATTAGAAAAAAAATAAATTTATACGGCTATATAACTGAAAAGCGATGGGTTGATCACTTTCTAATCGCATAAAATGTATTTTCACTTCATTTGATTGTATTTGATTAACGAAATATTTCTGAAATTGATAATAACAAATAACAAATTAAAAAATTAGAAAAATAAATAAATAGATAAATTAGATTGTTTTCTTGTTTTACATAAAAATGTGTTAATTATTTTTGGAATTCTTAAAATTATTTATGTGAAATTGTTAATGATTTGCGTTACAATTTTCATCAAAGGAAAATGATTTTTTTTTTTTGGTAGATCTTGCGGGAAAACTCCTACAGAAATGAGATCATTCATAAATTGGGGAATTAAATTGGAATCATCATATTTGAATTGATAGAGAAAATTTTGAATTGAAACATTAAGTAAAATGAATTTCTTTGCACGAACTCATTGAACATAGAAACTATATGATAAAATTAGTCTGTATTACAAAATTTTAAGATAGAAATTTTTTTAGAAAATCAAAAACTTGTATTTTTTTAAATAAAGTTTTAATTTAATTAATCTAATTTGGAATTTTATAATATTATAACTGCAATATATTTACTTAATAGTTTTCTTTACTATATAATAACGTGTTGCTTAATCTGATAATATAGTATAATTTCATAACAGAATAAAAATAAAAATACAAAATAAATCAATATATAATACAATTTGTTTTTTTTTTTTTTTTACTTTCGAGTTACATTCGCGATTTATTATTACTATTATTTATTTTATATCGTGAATATATATAAATAGCATTACCTGCTGTAATATTGAATAAAGAAAAATGCATTAAATCAAGGTGATTTACAATTTTATATATATATAGTTAAATAAAATTCAACATTTTTATAATATTTTTATTGAAAGTGAATTCTACTATATATTTATTTGCTAAGATGTAAAAATTTAGCAAACATGTTTAATATATAGATAGGTGGTGGGATGCATTGTAATATAGTTTTTGTATTGCATTTTTTAATAGTTAAAATATTTTATTGTACAGATTTATATATTGAATTAAATAATAAACAATATACTACATTGTATTATATTGAATTTGTGAGATGTGAGCTATGAGGAGGGAAATGTTTACTGAAGAAAAAATATATATTTTTTGCAATTATTTATTCAGAAAAGTTGCAAAACTTTGACTGATTCAAGAGAATCGTCAATAGGTCGTCTAGGAAGGGAATATTAAGACAACCCGTCAGGACCGCGTATTTCTAATTCATATTTTGGGGGATGAATCCAATTATGAAAAAGAAGCTTTGTCGATTTTCGTTGAAGGTTACCAAATAAATTGATGTTTTTTTCGATTCAGATCATTGCTATATACTTAAAAATAATAATTTAGGATTATTCATAAATCAGTTAACTTTTCAATCCATATATAGAAAATATATAAAGCTATATTACTTATAGACTTGAAATTAGACAATATAAACTTTCATGAACTTATATCTTTATCATGTATTATAAGCATGTAAATATTTTCTATACATTAATAATAATAATAATATAATTTGATGATAACGTTTCAAAATCATTATAAATATATGAAATGTTCGTATATTTGATAAGTACACGCACATAAATCATGTATAAATTATATAGGCTTTTAAATTTAACATTAATATATGCGTTTAATTGCGTTTAAAAAAGGAAAAGACGAAGAAATGCAAATGTAAAATTACCTTTTAAAAATAAATTAATTTATAATTAAAAGTTTCCAAATAAAGGTATTTTTATAATATTGGTTTTTTTTGTTGGGTTTGTTTTGTTTGTTATTTTGGAAAATTTGTTTGTATGCAGTTTATTTTTTTATAATCAATTTTTTTTAAAAGATATTTTTTTAATAAAAGCAAATGATTGTAACAGAAATATATTAATAAAATTTTATTATTGTATATAAAATAAAATTTACCTTTTAAACGTTAAGTTGCAAACGTCAACAAGTGAACAAATTTATTATTAATAATAATAATAATATTGTAGTTATTTTTTATTTTATTATTAATTGTAGATGATGCATTTTTATATAATTAACAATTTATATTATTTTTAATTTTTAATTTAATATATGTTTAGCAGAGAATTTTTATTTTTTCTATATAAAATTTTAATCAGCAAAATAACAAAAATTTTTTATTTATGTTTTTGGTTTTTTTTTTTTTATTCGATTAAAGTTGTAGTTAAAATGGCATTACAAACGGCATACGGATCACAATTGGATGCTGGACGACGATCTTCAAAGAATCCTTTACCAGCATCAGCAACTGGACGTGATACGCGTACACTAACACCACGATCTGCGATACCCCATGAAAATTTATCAATTGATGATGTTTCTAGGCGTCCCGATAATCGACTCTTATTATATTCACCTCCCTTTGGATCGTATGCCTTAATATGTTTATCATGCTTTAAGGCCAATTTTGCAATAGCACCTTTAATAATCTCAAGTCCACCATCTTCACGCATTGATTTTGTTGAAAAATTTGTATGGGCACCGGCACCATTCCATTCACCTGGTATCGGTTTCGGATGGAATGTTACACAAATACCAAATTCTTCAGCAATACGCCATAAAATGTATCGTGATACCCATAAATCATCGGCTGCCTTCATACCAATTGATGGTCCCACTTGATATTCCCATTGGGCGGGCATCACTTCCGCATTTGTACCGGCAAAATCAATACCTGCATATAGACAGGCAAGTGCATGTGCTTCGGCTAAATCACGAGCATACACACGATTTGGTCCAACGCCACAATAATATGGTCCTTGTGGTGCTGGATATCCATTGCTGGGCCAACCAAAGGGACGACCATCAATGTCCAACAGAGTGTATTCTTGTTCAATGCCAAACCATGGTTCATGGTTTAATGTTTTATCAACGGATTCTTGCATGGCACGACGATGATTGGTGGGCGTCGGTGAACCATCCGGTTTATATGTGTCACACATAACAATTGTATCATGTTTACCGGGTTTAAAGGGATCCCGATAAATGGCACGTGGAATTAACCATGTATCAGAATTACCACCGACAGCCTGATACGTTGAACTACCATCATATGACCATTTTGGTGCATCTTCTGGACATTTTATTTCTTTATTTAAAATGCGATCCTTTAGGCGAACATTTTCACCGGTACCATCAATCCACACATACGTTACCTGTATCTTATTATCTTGATCATATTTTAATTTTTGATAACGGTGTAAAATGGATTTGTCCAAATAACTATTTGGGACATTTTCCATAATTTTATGATGCCGTTGTGATGTACTAAACATGCGTGCGGCTTTTAATAATCCCAAACATGTATTTGGTGATGTTCCAATAGTAGCAGCCGCACTACTACTACTACCACCAACAACTGATATTTGTTTGACAAAAACTCCTATGCATCTTAGTGCCATTTTAGCTTTTTTTTTTGTAAGGTATATTTTCCTTTATATGCGTAAAATATTCAATGAATCTGTTTGTGTGGTGCGGTGCGGTGCGGTGGGTGTGCGGGTTTATATTTATTTATATATATATATGATGAATGTAATTGAAATGAAAAATACTTTTCTTATTTCCAAAATTAAAACTAAATATTATACTATGATGATGATGATGATGATGTTTATGTCTATAAATATATTAAATTCTATAAATATACGATTATTTATACTGTTTATGTTATGTTTAAAGCTTTTTTTTTTCTTTTTGGTTAATAATTTGTTGTTGATTTGGTTTTTTTTATTTTTAGTTGTTTCAAATCAAACTTCTTTTAAACATAATAAACTCTTGATTTCATATAACATGCATCAAAAAATATTTTATACATTAATTTATTTTATATATTTGTTAATTCTTAGTTTTTATTTAATGTTTTATTGTTTTTTTTTCATTTATTTATATATGAATATAGTTTATTCACCTTTTTTATCTTCTCTGTATATATCTATATGATTATATATATACAGATAATATTTTTTTTATTATATTTTCCAAAAAAAAAAATGTTTTTTACACAATATCTTTATCTGAATAAAGTTTTATTTTTTACACATTACACAAATTTAAGACAAAAACTATAATAATTTGGTAATTTATCAATGAGAAAACAAAAAATTGAATATAATAATCGATATATACGCGTGCAAACAACAGACTTTTTCTGACTTGAAAAAAAAATCGAAGAAAAACGATAATAGAAAACTTTTATATATATATATATATGTATTTATAAAAACTTTTTATCACTTTATTTTTATTTTTATTTAATTCTATAAATATAGTTTTTTTTTTATTATTTTTATAAATGTTTAACAGTCAAACGCTTAAATGCTTCTGATTATATTTGAACGGTTGTTTCACGTTATAAAATAATAAAATGCATTTTATTATCTGTTGTATGTGCGTTTTTGTTGTTGTTTGGTTTTATATTTAATATGTATATATTTATAATTTGAGTACGTTGTGTTGTTGTGATGTGTTTTTATTTTTATATCAATATATGATGAATGGAACAGAATGAAATATTAATTCTATATATATATATATATATATATATATATATATACGAGCAATAGTGTTAATATATACTTGTTTTTGTTTTTAAAATATATATATACAAGTTTGTTATTTGAACGAATTTGTATAAAATTCATACAAAATGTTGGAATTTTTTGTATAGTACCATAGTACATATGAATATAGATCGGTATTGCCTATATGAATATGTGTATTTATATTTATTTTATTGTTTAGTGGACGAACAGCTGATATTTTATATTTTTATCGCATATGAAATTGAATTGAATTGTGAATGTATATATTTCGAGTTTTCGTTTATATGGGAGAAAATAAAGAAATTTTCCCCCGCATATATATATATGCATCAATTTATTTATACATACATATGTATATGTATAGTTTTAAAAATACATATATATAATGGATGGATGGCATATATCAGAGACGGTTGATACATGAATTTCCAAATTATAGATAGAAAAAAGCATACGATTCAAATCATTATCGTTTAGATCGGAGCAACACGACCTAACGACAACTCGAGTTATCGACAATTCTCATGAGAGAGAAAAGAAAATTGAAACATTTATTATGGTTTGGCACAATTAAAAAATAACAATGGTTGATGAATTAGATAATTGCATTATTAAATTCACCAACCTGATTTACATATTTGTTTTGTTTTGTTTACGTTTTTTTTTAAATATTTTTTTTTATTACAATAATTTATTTTCTTCAATATTTTTTATCAATCGATCTGTTATCAGTTTTGATGGTAAATTATTGTTGTGATATTTTTCCATAGAAAAGTAGTTTTCAAGAGGAATTTTCTACAATGGTTTTTTATTATTTTATTTACTATAAGTTTAATAGTAAAACATCGTTTGGATTTTTTATCATAAAAAATGCCTATTTTATAGAAGAATTTTCTTATTATTTTATTTACTATAAAATAATAAGAAATTTATCTGAGATAACTTTTGTTTTTTGTGAATTTTATGAGGAAAAAGGAATTTTCCTTTTAAAAATTATTTCTAATCGAATGCTAAAACTAATAAATAATTAAATAAAATATATTTTTAAAAGGAAAATTGTTAAACAAAACAAAACAAAATATTCGCCAAATAAGGTTGGTGAATTTAATAATGCAAATTATCTTTGTTTTTTTTTTATATTTTTAGAATCATTGTAAATTCTCTCAATTGGGTTTTTTCGTCACTTTTCCATATATTTTCCATACATTTTCTTTTTAATATCGCTCTTCTCAATTGTCGACGACTCGAGCTTTATACAACTCGATTCGCACTCGTTTAGATTTGTTATAAAAATCAATGGGTCAGATAAGAATTTGGGTTTTCGTGTATAGTTCTATAGTTCTTCTTTAAGTATATAGTATCGAAGGTTCTGTCCTAAATATCCTGCTTTCTGATTCAGATTATTTTACAATATCGCTATTAATGTAACATGACAAAAAATCGAGGTATTCCATAGAGATTCGGTTTATTTTAACATAATATCCTGACTTCCCCCAAACAAATTTTTTTTGCAATTTCTATATGCTTACGCGTTTGGACCGTCATTGCATTGTTTTATATATGTATGTATATCCATTATATTTGTATATGCATAAAAACATTGCTCTATATTGTATATAAAAATAAAAAAAAATTCAATACACTGTTCGCGTTCATGATGAAAAAATGGGGATTTATTAATATATATACCATTTTATATATATATATGCATATAGATATTGTATATGTATAATATATGAATGGAAAAAAACACTCTCTATCTATATATACATTTTTTTTTGTTTATAAACAATAATATGATCCTCATACGCAGTGTATATATATATATATAAAAATTTGTATAAAAAATGTTTCATATCATATATTTATATCTATATATTAACATTTTGTTGGATGCTTTTTTCTGTATTTGTTTTTTTTATATATTCGTCTTTTTGTGCGTTACCAATTTTCTTGTTTTTTCATTTATTATGTTATCACATATATAGTGGCAACACGCTATGGATGTGTGATAATATATATGCATGTGATGATATGATAAAAATATCGTACAATAATAAGAGTAATATTTTACCGAATTATAAAAAGGTAGATATATATATATGCTGTTATATATTGTATACATAATTTAATATCTATTTCAAAAAAGTGTTAAACACAGTACAATATCAAATTATTATGGAAATAATTAAAAGTACGTGACAATTCAAATATAATGCTATATATAGGTATAGTAGAGATTAACACCTATATATAGAAAAATGCAAATCACTTATGTGCGATAACAACGACTTATGAATGACTGAGTTGTGGTTAAATTTATCATAAAATTATCACAAAAATTAGTTTCGGAACAATTTTCTGATACAAAATTATTTTTACATTTTTTCATCAAACTTTCATGTAGAGATTTTCAATAGAATTTCGGTTATAGAAACGGAATGAGATATCTCTCGCCGATAATCTGTTGGATACAGAAATAGAAATAGATACGGAAGCACGATGGAAAACAGAATATCAGAAATCTAACTTTTCCCACATTTTTTCATTTTTGTTCAAGTACATCACCAAAGAAGTATTTGTTTCATTCCCGCTTAAATTGTAGAATTCAGAATCTTTCAAAATTACATCTAATTTATCTAATTGCATAAATGACAAATAGATAAAATCAGTAAAAAACATTTGTCCTATATGATGACCCAAAGGATTTGAAAAATTATTTTTTTCGAACAAAATTTTACGGAAAATTTCAGTTTCAATAGTTTTGAATTATACAGCTACAGTTTTCCTGCAATTGTATTGCTTTCTTTTGCAATCATTTGAAAACGGTTAATTTTTTCAAAAGATATATAGAGTGTGAAAAGCTCACATACAATAATCGGACAAGTTTTCACCGACACTTAATGGAAAATCGGAAAATTGGGTTCAAAAACCATTTGTCATATATTCTTTACCGATTAAATTGATTCTTTTTTGATATAATCATATTATAATAATAAAATCCATAGGAAATGTTCAACAGTTCAACATCTTTAAATTGTTGAATGAGACAAACATATTTCTATATATCTATATATAGATGATCAACGGATATTTCAAAATTATTTAAACATCAATAATAATAATAATATCAAAAATGCGCATTATTACTATCCTTAATAATAAATATAAGAAAACGCATATTAAGATAATTGAATACAAACATATTTACAAATACAAATTATTATAGATGCAAAGTTCAAATATTTAAATTCATATATTATAATAATGATATATAATATACAAATGATGTTCATAAGATAATCTAGTAATTAATAATTAAATATTATATCAAGTTATATCAAGTGTAAAAGTGTAAAAGTGTAATTTTCAAAAGGAAATCATCAAAGTTTAAAATATTTCAACTTTCATTCAATAAAATATATATGCATTTATTTAATATATATAATTTACCATATATTTATTTATTTATTAACCATTTAAATATATATATATATATATATATGTATATGGATGCGGTCATATAAATTTACTTTATTAAATTGTAATTATTTATTATCTATAAATTTTTTTTTAAACATATTAAACGTGAAATATATAAGGATAATAACAACAACGTTTTTTCTTTGCTTACATTCTAATCGAAATATATAGATAGTAAATTTTAAATGCAATTAAATTGAAATGCATTTATTCACTCGTATATATACTCACATCACATATACTATAGTCTATATAATTGTTTGAAAAAAAAACGTGCGTATACATTTTATAAGTTTATTTAATTAATATAATTGAATTGCATAATTTATCATACAGACAATTTTTGTTTTGTCTATAATCAATATTTATATAAACAATAATATATATTTTCTAATTTTTTAAAGTTCTCTAACTATATATGGTATATACAATATACGAAATTCACATGCAATATAATAATTTTCCATATTATATAGATATTTCTTGCAATGTATATATGAAATTTATGATTTAATGATATCTTTTTAAGGTATTGAGTTTTATAAATTGTATATGAATTTATAATTTAAATTGTGCGATATAATTGTAATAAATTCATTAAATTTATCATGCATTTCACATCGTTTATTATTTGGGAATATTTCCATAAAGGACTTTTTTATATATATTACCATAAAGGATTCAATAATTCATATATAATTCATTATTAAATATTAGGTTGTCGAAAAAGTATTGATAATTTTTATAAATAGATGTCATTATAATTGAATATTTCAAGTAGTACTAATCTGATCAGGTAACACTAACATATGTTCGAAAGATGACATTTCGTAGATAAAAAAAAAAATTAAATTTGTTTAGTCATTTAAAAGTTGTAGTGCATTAAAGATGAGCGAAATTAGTGAAAAAATTCGATACATTTTACAATTTTATTATGAAAAAGGTGAAAATGCAACGCAGGCACATGAACAAATTTGTGCAGTTTACGGTGAAGGAACTTTATCAAAATTAACAGCCTATAGATGGTTTGCTCGATTTCGTTCCGGTAATTTTGATGTCAAAGATGCACCTCGTTCTGGTCGACCAATCACTGAAAAAGTCGATGAAATCATATCAAAAATTGAAGAAAATCGACACTTAAGCAGTCATGATATCGCTAATGAACTAAACATCCATCACCAAACAGTTTTAAACCATTTGACAAAGGCTGGATACAAAAAAAAGCTTGATGTTTGGGTACCTCATGAATTAACACAAAACAATTTAATGAACCGAATTTCCATTTGCGAAACGCTGTTTAAAAGGAACGAAATAATGTACGGAAAAGATCGTGGTCCAAGAAGGGTGAAGCTCCTAAAACAGTAGCAAAACCTCGATTAACACCAAGAAAGGTAATGCTGTCTGTTTGGTGGGATTGGAAAGGAATCGTTCATTATGAATTACTAGCACCCGGTCAAACCATTGATTCCGATCTCTATTGTCAACAATTAACAAGATTGAAGCACGAGATTACAAAAAACGTCCAGAATTAATCAATCGAAAGGGCGTTGTGTTCCATCATGACAACGCCAGACCACACACATCTTTGATGACTCTGCAGAAACTGAGAGAGTTTGGCTGGGAAGTTTTAATGCATCCACCATATAGCCCGGACCTTGCACCTTCAGATTATCATTTGTTCCGGTCTCTGCAGAACTCCCTTAATGGTTTAAAATTAAATTCCGCAGAGGACTGCAAAATGCACTTGGATCAGTTTTTTGCCCAGAAAACACAGAAGTTCTACAGTGCTGGGATAATGTCTTTACCAGAAAAATGGCAAAGGGTCATCGATCAAAACGGCGCATATTTGGTTTAATAAAGTTCATTTGAAATATATAAAAAAATCGTTTGAATGTTGTAAAAAAAATTATCAATACTTTTTAGACAACCTAATATATTACACTTTTTACCGCATTCAAAGAACAAATTATAATAGTAATTAACCAAAATGGAATTACATAAATTATAAATAAATATTTGGATCTGGTTCCATAGTAGTTTGATTCTCGTTGTCGCCTCCAAATTTTCCAATTTCTTTCGTCTAAATTAGTAATTAGAAAATTGCTCACATTTTCATGACCCAATAGATTATTTTGTTGGATATTCGAAATGTTGTTAATCATTTCAATCAGCGCTGAACGCGTAACTTCCATGTCTAAAAATTTTTGCATTTTTGAAATCATCCAATATTTATCATATATATACGAATGCAATGTTTGTTACAAAATCTTCTCGACAAACTCCTCGACATCCCCATCCGCATCCTCCAGAGGATTCGGAGGAGGAGGAGGAGGAGGTCTTTGAAACCGCAATAAATAACCATAGCGATTTCCAGGAAAAATCGAAAAACCCATAAAAAATTCATTAAATTTATAAAATAGTTTAAACGTGACAAATAAAATAAACCAAATTTTGATTCAAACTAAACGAATCTATATATCTTTTATCATAACTATATAATCTGTAGCATGTATAATTCTAAATAATTTTCCATCAAATTAGTATATGTATATTATATATGAAATTATACATAGGTAATTATAATATATTCACATTATATTATATATGAATTTGATGATAATCACATAACATTCATTTTATCAAAAACTTTAATTTATAATACAAATATATATGATTGATAACTAAAATGAAATCAACCAAACAAATAAATATCATCACGTTTCAATTTCATCATTGTCCATTGTCCGCATACATATATAATAAACATAACATATATATATATATATTAAATATATAAACAAAAACTCAAAAAATCTAATCTGATTGACCACACAAACACATTTTTCAATCACGATTCGATTATATATAGTGTATATAACTGCAGTATCATGCATTTTAGTATCGCAATAGTATACATAGAGTACTCATAATTTCTATATATTCTATAAAATTATCTATATAATTCACGTGCATTTATTATAAACAACAAAATATATATAAATGTATGTTAAAAATGCATTTGCATTTCACACAATATTTTTAGTCTATCTATGGTCAATATAAAAGCATGTTTTTTAAACAAAAGTGCTTACAAAAAAAAGGATTATATGAAATACGATAACAAAATTATTATAAATATCTCTAAACTAAATTATATATAATCAAAAGCATGTATATCTATATATGATATGATATACTTATACAAAATAATTAAATCAATAAATTATTTTCTACCATATAACATAATATAGTTCAAATAGTTTAAATATTTATTTATTATTTCATATATATATCTATATAATATATATTTTAAATTTATTTTGAAAAACGTGAATATTTTTAGAGAATTGATTTTTTTTTTGAAAACGACTGCGATAATATATATATATATATGAAAACTATTGACCGGCATCATTATGTATGGATATTTTTAAAACAAAATATGTATGTATGTATATGCATATGTTTGTTTTATGGTCTAATTAATTTAGTTTAACATATGCACGTTGGAAACGTTTTTATTTTTTTATCAATCATACACTACTCTGTTATATAGTTTGTCGAAAATATATGGCTATATTGTAATGAATATTATCTATATATCACATCATATACAGGAATAATATTTAGGACAAAAGTGAAAGGATATTTTTCTAGAGATTTTTTATTTTATAAATATATTGGAAAATTTTCCATATCAATTTAATAATACAAAGGAAAAATGATTTTATTTTAATAAGAAAGCCATAAGAAATTTATCAATTTTATAATCGAAACGCCTATATTCAGTTAAAAAAAAACAAATTTCTTTGTAAGTTTAAAATAAAGTTTAAAAACAAATAACAAAAATTAAATAAGATTATTAAATTTTCTTATTTGTTAAAATTTTAATATAGATAATTTAAATATAAGTTTTGTGTGTTGTTTTAATCGACTTTTAAATTTGATACAAATAAGCTCAAAGATTCAAATCAAAATCACAAAAACATCCGCATAAAGAAAAAGAGTACAGGTTCGGAGTTCCACGCGTCTTGGCTAAAAAATATACTTTTGTATGATAAACGCCAAAATGTATACTATTATTGAAATGAATTTATCCCATTTTTTAGGTTTTACGACAAAAATATTACATTATTTAATTTTTTTAATATCATTATTAAAAGGATAATACTTCCTTTCAATTATCCTGCTAGTGAAAACATTCCACAGTCTTTTAAACAAATTTGTATTAAGCACGTAAAAAAACCAAAATAAAAAAACTGTTTAGCAAAGACGCGTGGAACTCCGAACCCATGGAACTCCGAACCTGTTCCGAAGAAAAACAGTATTTATATATTCAATATATTATATACTATATATATAATAAGATTTTTTAATGAAATTTTATTTTAAACAATTTATAATTAACCGTATAACGATCCAAGGGTATACTTTTCTAATATAATTTGTAATTTTTCTTTCTAATTTCTTGAAATCTATAAGAAATAATCTATAATTTGTGTCTTGTTTAGTTTTTAACATAATTTTTCATTGAAGTTTATATAGAATTACGTACCGGAAGGGTAAGATTAGTCGAAAACTTAAGTATCGGCTTTTAGTTAGCCGTTGATATAGTTATTGAAGGGATCGATGAATTTTCTAAACTTATCTTATCATACAAATCCGGAATGGTTTATTAAGCATCATATCAACATATAGCAGAATAATTGCAGAATTCATAATGAATAGTCTATATACATTAAGGAATTGTCAATAAAGTTACAGTAATTAAGAAATGAAAGTATATGAAATCGATTTTAAGACACGCAGTCCACGGAGTTCTCGGATGTTATCAATTGAAATTTACTTTTGATCATTTCATTTACTTTAAACCTTTAAAAACTGCTTTTCATTGTAATTTATTTCCGATTGCATTGCTTATGCATTCTGCGTTCATTTTACTCCTTGGTATATTGTATTAGTTTAACAATACATTTTATTATGTAAAGTATTATGAGGAGTTATTATAAGAAAGGAATCTTTTCATAATTATATGATTTGCTTTTATACAATAACCTTAGATTCAACGAACCGTGTATGGGAAATGAGAAATTGATTGGTGAAAAATGTGTGATCTCATCTCAATATCTTGGAAGATGTGATTTTAATTTTACCATATCCTGGGTGTGATTTTTGAAGTATTTAATTATTTAAAATTCTTACAATATTTTCAATTAAATCGTCTCAATTGATTTCGTTGTCTCTATATCATATACAATATATATACAAAATCTTTGTCATGATATACGAACTTATGATTTCTTCTGAAACTCTCGTGATTTAAATGTATATTATATAGCATTAAGCAAAAATTAATATATGTGTATAGATAAAAGTCTTCTGATGAGAAAAAAAATCGATTAAAAAAAAAATTCCAGTTACATAATGAAATGTATATTCGTATATTTGTTATGCAAACTGCTTATGAACCAATACATAAATTTATTGTACCCATTTGATTCAGTTAAACTGACAAAAAATATACATGGTGTTTTTAGATTTTGGTGGTATTCTATATAGATCAGGATTCTATTGTATTTCACTATAAATAATAATTGCGATTCTTTTCCTATATTTTATATCACATACTTTGGTTTATTAATCCATTTAAATGCAATGGATCAACATTTTTCCTTAAAAGAATTATAAAATCGAGTTTATGTTCCATGTTTCATTACCATTTTAATAACAATATATCTGGAATCCAGCTAAAGAAACGTTAATAATAATCGTTTCTTTATAAGAACACCGAGTACAAATAAAAAAAATATTTTAATATATAATAATATTATACGATTGATAAATGTTAAATTTTGATAAAATGTCAATAGCATTTTTGTTTTTTATGTATTCGATTATATATACATCTTTTATTATATGTCACTTACAGAACAAAAATTTGTAAATTTGTTTTTATATAAAACAATAAGATATACTTTGAAATATTATGTATTATTATATTTTCGCGATATATAGAATATATATAACAATTTATATTGTAATTTAATTTCTATAACTATATATTATTATTGTTATATATCATAATATAGTATAATAGTATTTGACGATGAAAAAAAAAATTATTAATTTTTATATATTTAATAAATTTTATTCCTTTTTGCTTATATAGGTATTGTTTTTGTTTGGCCCTACAGGTGGTGGTTTTGTGGGTTCATCATCAATTTGATTGATATTATCAATATATTTTATAGATGATGCTATATAATATAAATAAATACGGTTTGTGGGATTAACGCATATAAAATTTACGTCATTTTGAGGTTGCAATATTGATGAAGTCTTTGTTATTGATTGATTGAACTATATAATATTATTATTATTATTATTATTATTATTATGTGTATTTGTAATCTGAAAAAATATATATATATGGATTGATTTGAAGTGTATATAAAGATTATAAAGAGGTATAGATAGCTTATATATATGTATTTAATTAATATTTATATTGAAAGCTTTTTGTAATTGAAATGTTATATAGATATACAAAAAGAATTTGAATAATTATTAAAAATTTTATTATTATTACTCTGGGCTATGGAATTACCCCTTTTATAGATGAAAGACGAGATGTGTAGGGTTACTTTAACACGCAGAGAAACCACGGAATATATTTTTGACAAATACAAAGCAATTGAAATAATTAATGTGACTTTTGACCTTTGGCATAACATTTCTTTGACACCTATAGAAGTTATGTCCTCACCCATGAGAAAATTTATCAAGTTTTAGAACTGTATCAAAGAGTGTTTGTAAAGACGTTGTAGAAACCAGATTTGAAACAATAATGACAAGGAAAGGGTCAAGTGTCATTGGGAACAAAAGACCGGCCCATAGAAGATAAAATTTAAATCTATCTTTTTTTTAATATTAATGCAAATATTGAAATTATCTTTTTTTTTTGTTTTGTTTTTGAGAAAAAAGAATATTTTTGTGACTGAAAACGATATAGGTTAAATTTTGAGGATTTACACCTGTAAATGAATGTTCAGGTTAGCCACACACTTTGCTCTGTTAAATTTACTATCCCGTTTAAAGTTATACCGTATAGATTTTCAATATCCGAATTATATTCGTATACAAATGAATGCCCCATCCTGTGAATAAATGCATAAATGTAATCATTATACTGGTAATGAATAGTTAATTAACCAGAAAAATTTCGCTTTGTTTGTCCATTTTTTTCTATGAATTTTTTTTTTCATATAATTCCGATATTTTCAATAGAAGTCCTTCGCATTATATATTATTAATATTGTATATAGAACAGTTTTATGTTTTAATTTTAAAATTTATAAAAGGAAAATATTATAAAAATAACAATAATAAACATTGAATAATATATATATATATATATATATTTCCAATTAATCGTAATCAGAGAAAGAAAACTTTTAATTTCTTTGCATTTACATATATGATATGTATATATTATTATATTTATAAATCAAATTGGTATATTTTTAGAAATATATGTATAAGAAATGTTATGATACAAATATTAATATAGAATAAGAAAATACAAATATTATATGAAATGTAATCAAATATTCTTTTTTTTTATCTTGGTTTTAATAAATACCCATTTTACATAATAAGCAAATAAGAAAAATCTATATATGAAAGTATTTATATATTATATATTAGGTGTAGGCATTAATAATACGGACTTTTTGGCTTGAAAATGGCATTTATTTGTATAACAAAATGTAAACGTTTGCCAATGGTTGTTTGGTCGACATTCAACGCCATTGCAAGTTCATGTTGCATTCTACACGAATTTTCATCCAATAACGCTTGCAATTCATCGTCTTCAAATTTTTTTGGCTGACCTGGCCGTTCTTTGTCTTCCAAGTCAAAATCACCATTTCGGAAGCGTACAAACCATCGTTCACAAGTTGCTTGAGCTGGAGCATGTCCACCAAAAACTTCAACCAACAAACGATAACTTTCAGCAGCGGTTTTCTTCAAATTAAAGAAAGTTATTAAACTTCCCCGCAAAACAACTTTTTCAGGCATGTGTTTCGACATATTCGAAGCAAAAAAAAGCTTTGTTGTTTACACTTCAATGAAATGACATATACTGAAATTTATAGCCTAATGACAGACAAAAAAAAAGAAAATGGCCGCGGTGTGTTGCGATACCTGTTATCTAAATCCGCATTTTTAATTCCTACACGTAATACATTATATATTTTTTTTATAAAACAAATATATAAAAGTTTTATTATTACATAATAAAATAATATATAATTTTTTATTCTTATTACAAAAAATATTCGCTTTATTACGATGGAATAATGAATTGTATATGTATATAAAGTGATATAGAACAATATTATCAATAATAATAATAATAATAATCATAACACAACAAACAATATATAGAATGAAAATCTATTTGTATACAAATAAAATATATTGATAATATTGAAAATAATATGTAATCAATCAGAATATTATGTTATGTAAAACATTTGAATTAAAAGTATTATATATATAATCAACCAAAAGTTTCAAGATTTATGAATATATAATATCATACCTGGATAATACATAAGAGAAAAAACTTTATTTTTTCTTTATAATTTCATTTATAATTTTATATATACAGATATTATAAACATATATATCAATATAAATGTAAAGAAAATGCGGATTTATAATAAATAATATAATGATAAAGTGTTATGCATATTATTATTATTATTATTATCAATCAATTTTGCGATATATATATATAACATTTTGGTTTATTTATAAATATTCATCAATTGTATTTCTGTACAAATGAATATATAATATTATAATATATTAATAAGAATCTTTTTCTTTTCCTTAGAAATATCCTATATATATAATGATTATAATTTAATTAATTTAAAAACTTTGAATACATTATTTAGTAATTATAATCTTAAAACAGGATATAGGCATAGCGTGCGAGGCAGGTTCGGATGATTTTTTTTTTCAAAGGACCTAGAAAGCACATTTCTTATTGTTTTTTGTTTTTTAAGAAAGTACCTTGTTAAATGATTTATCAATTATTTATCGTTAACGTTTTTTATTAGATTATTTTCTTCTTTGTTTTGGATTTAGTGCGTCGTTTAAAAAAGTACTGGATTTGTCCGAAGGAGCCAATTAGCACAATCACTTTTCACAATCACCAGGAAAAACTAATATAAGTTCATAAAGTATAGTTGTAGAAAAAAATGCTTTCAACGCGGTTTCCCGCCTACAACTGCTCAATTTTAATAAGTATATGCATTTTCCACACATATATCGCGGTTATTAATAGATCAACATGAAATATCATGAATCTATATTCGTTAAAAGATGAATTGACTAAATGCCGAATCTGTCTCACTCCACCCTATAATACAAAATTAATCATAAATCACAATGCATATAATGCATAAATAAATATATATACTATGTGTTTAATTGTAATAAATTATATATTGCTTTTCATGTTTTCTTATATCTGTATAGATGTGTTCATAATTAATAATTTATAATTATATTTATTTATATTTTCGCACATACAATTTTTTCTATAATGGTCGATAGTCGGATTCTTATTCAATATCCAATAGAAATTGAATTAAATTTACAGATTATGCAAAATAATTTTTAATTATTTATTAAAATAAATAAGTTTTAAAATTCATTTCCAGTCAAATGTAACTGGAAAAAAACTGGTCTAAAATAATTAATAATTAAGAGTTAGAATTTACAGTAACAAAAAAATTGAACGTAAAGCAATACATTAAAGGATTATTTTATATGATATATGATTTTAGAATATAATTTTTGTGTTTATATATCAATTTATTCATTCCTCCATTCATCCATCTATCCATAAACAGCCAAATAAACTCAGATATTGTTTTATCAGGCTCAAAGGGAGATCTTTTAAATGTTCCGAAAAATATGTTATGAATTTTATTAGATAATATAAAACCAGTTGGTTTTACCTCTATGATCTAGAATCCGAACTGCTCTTTTCAACTGGGCCTATGTTGTTCTTATCACTTTTCTAAAATAATAGCAACTTTAAATCGTGAAACGTGAAACAACAATGTTTGCATTTTCTTATATTAGTACACTAACATACAATTAAGTTTTCACTGAAACTAGTCGGTAGAGTTGGCTAAAATTATCAATATTAGTTTTATTTTATGTAACGCTGGTTAATTTGATCCGTTCTTATCACTTTTCTAAAATAATAGCAAATTTAAATCGTGAAACAATAATGTTTGCATTTTCTTATATTATATTATATTCTTATATTTTCTTATATATCTTATATCTTATATTTTCTTATATTTCTTTTCGTCCGTTCTTATCACTTTTCTAAAATAATAGCAACTTTAAATAGTGAAACGTGAAACAACAATGTTTGCATTTTCTTATATTAGTTCTAGCATACAATTAAGTTTTCTCTGAAACTAGTCGGTAGAGTTGCCTAAAATTATTAATATTAGTTTTATTTTATGTAACGCTGGTGATAAAGTGATAAAAATGTATGATCGCGATGGAATAACCTTTGATCTTGTCGAAATCTAAACCATTACCATATTTATAAATGATTTTTATAGGAAAAAGTCCATTCCAATTCAATGTGAAATATATTATTTTAAATTTTGCTTTTATACATAAATAAAACTGTAGTATTTGTTTCACATCACATTTATATACTAAAGAAATTTTATTATATACAAATTACAAACGTATTCATATATTTTTGTATTTGTGAAACAAAAACACCGAAGCTTTATGAAAGCTTAAAATACAATAAATTTTCTTTATATACTTTGTGAAAACACATAATAAATAAAATAAAAAACAGTAAATAATTTATGTATATAAATAATATATGTGGAAAATTAAAATGAAAATTCTTTCTATCTTTAATATATAATCAACCTGTTCTACATAAAATTCTTTAGTTATTATTCAGCAGCATTCAAATCGTTTACAAATAAATAAACAAACTTAACATATTGTTGAATTATTTTGCTTTTTTTTTTTGAATATATCACAGAAAAATACATTTGAAAAATAATTAATATAACTAAAAAAATTATTAAGTTTTTTGGTTTTCATAATCATATAATTAAAGAAAATAAAAATCTAATTGTCGTTAACACACCGTGGAAAATATATAGTGAAAAATTATATTAAATATATATAAATATATATATATATATATATATAACAAAATTGATGTGTTAAAAGTGTTAAATTAAAATAATAAATTATTAAAAATAATAAAAATAAAATTAATTTTATTTTATTTGTGTTTTTAGAACCGCAATAAATTGATATTGAAACAAATTAAAAAAAAAATTCTTTTTAAAATAAAAAGGAAAATTAAGTGAATTTTTAATTTAGATATATATATATAAGATCTGAATAAAATATATACATAAGGTGAAAAATTATTATATTGTGTGTGCGAGTGTGAAATTATTTATATAAATAAAATATATACTATATAAAATTTTTGTGTGTGTAATAAATAAATAAATATATATATATATATTTAAAAAAAAAACTTTATATATTGACACCAATGTGCTAAATTTTTCTCAAGGTACTTGAAAATTTCTTAAAATATTTTATTAAAATTATTTCATTATATACCAATCTCTATAATACTACAAAAAACATCATATGCATTATTGATCTATATATAAAAAATTTTTATATATATGCACATGTACTAATTCTAAATATTTGAATTTATGCGGTGAGATTTATTGTTTTCGTTGAGCAGTGTTTGTTTTTTTTTACAAATAATATATTAATGCTATATGTTGTTTATATAAAGAGATACAAAACGTTTTTCTTCTTGGTTTGATTTTGCACATATAAAAGTAATGCAAATAAAAATATAAAAAAATATATTATAATTAATTTATACGAAAATTCGATAAAAAAAAGTATTGTTAAAAAATGTTGTTAATAAAATAAACATATACAGTTAAATATAAAGTAAAATACCCGGCCATTGGTCTATAAGAGGAAAATTACCAGATAGATTTGTTTAAGGCAAACAAACTGAAAGAAACTTGAGTTTTAAGATGGTTTACTTAATTTACAATAACACCTCGCACTAAAACCATTCAGAAATGTACTAAACCGCATAATATTTGATCAATGATCAGTGATCTTCCCCTATTACATATATCTATATAAAGAATTTCAATAGTCATAAAATTTTGTATATTGTTTATATATTTGAATAAGAAAAACGATGAACATTTCGTCGATATATTTGTATAAAATAAAATAGCTAATTTTATTATTTTAATAAATTTTTATATACGCAGTAATTGTATAAAAAAAAAATAAATAATATATGCATATTAATTTTATTATGAGTGTTTGAAATTTTCAAGAGGTTTTGAAAAATGCTATACTTAAAATTAATATACAACAATCATTTGTTTATGTGTATAAATTGATCATGGGTTTACATTACATAGATTCTATATTAAATGAATATCAGGTATATTTGCGATTCATTAAGAATTTTGTATATTATATACTTGAATAATTCTTGGAAAACCTCTATATATTTATATAAAATACTAAATATATTTAAATGTTATGATTAATTGAAAATTGTAACTCATTTACAATTATTTATATATATACTGTTCTAAACACTTTTAATATTTTTATAAAACGTTTCACAATATAAATCCTTTAATTCTTCAATCAATCAATCTATATATAAATAGCTCTAAATAAGAGAATATCATCAATATAATATTGAATAATAACCGGAAATATTTTCCTAGAAATGGAGAATTTTCCTATGTAGGATTCGTTAAATATAAAATAATCTATAAAATGTATATTATTATATATTTATATTACCAAAAAAAGGTATATTAAAAACGGATTTTAAACAAACAATTATATATTATTAATATTTGAAATTGCATAATTATATTAAACAATATATAGAATTTTATTGTGTGTATATTTTTATAATTTTAAATTTATTATTATTCGTTATAATATCTGTCATATATAATTTTTATTGTAATTATTTTTGATTCAAAATCTTTTTAATTTTTAACACATGCATGCATGGATCCTACATGCATTTACCATAAATATATACTTATATAATAATCAGTCAGTATATATATATTTATTTTTAATATAAAATTATAAACAAATATTCATTTTTTATGTGTTTAAATTCTTTATTCATATATATAGCTATTATAATTTTATTTTTAATTTCAAATGAATATTTATATAAATATGTATATTAAATAACAATGTCAATATTATAAATATAAAATATCTTCCATATATAGTTTTAAAATAATGACGTTCGTATATTATTGTATATACCGAAACCGCAAAATATATAAATTATAATAAATTGTTTTTCGATATTGATTTTTAAAATAACATATTTCATTTATTATGTTGATTTTTATATATAGTATATGCATGCGGCTATGGTTATAAATATTTATAAATACACAATGTGTTTCAATCAGTACTATCTCCATAGATATATATAAAGTCTAACATCTCAAGTAATTCTTTTAGATTATCTCCGAAAAATTAATAACAATTAATAACAATTGGGTTAAAAGAATAATTCCATTAAAGGTAATTCATACCGAAATATAAAACAATATCATCAATAAGTTATATGTTATGATTATTCTATCTAGAATTTATAGACTCTACGAATACTTTACTTTAGTTATATGATATAGAAAAAATCCTACAATTTCGAAAATTTCGAATTTTTTTTAATGATAATATATACTATATATATGAGACACACACTGTGTAGATAGATATATGTATATATACCTATATTGATGTTTTGTGCTAAATACACAATTTAAATCACACATAGAGATAACGTGATATGTCAACGTGATAATGAAAATCAGTAAGGTTTTGTATTTATACATTTATGTATAATATTTTTTATATTTATTATTATTGTGTAACAAATCCTCAATTCATGAACAAAACAGAGTTTTTTGCTTTTATAAAACAATTGAAATGTATTCGATAATTTTTTTTTTATTTTTGATTTTAAGGTGATAAAAGGTTAATCTCTGTGTGTGTGTTGCGATACACCACCTACAATCCTTTATATATATATTATGTTATGATTCTATATTGTATATGAAAAACAACACCTTTTATATATTTTTGTTATATATAGTCAGTATATACATAAAAATTATAATAAAGATATGTTATGTATATATAGAAAAGGATTCCCACGGCAACTTATAACATTTATAATAACATACTATTATACAATAAAAAAAATCATACTTGAAAATTAACATTTTTGAGTTAAGTAATAATACAATATAAGGGCGTTTGTTATCTTAAAAAAAATAATACAAACATTTATCTTGAGAACAATAGACAGAATTTCCTTGAGAGAATTATATAAAGACGTTTTCTTTAGAACATTATACCGAATTTTCTTTAGAAAATGGTTTAGAATTTCATTTAGAAAATCATGCAGAATTTCATTAAGAAAATTAAACAGGATTTCATTAAGAAAAGTATACAGAGTTTTCTGTAGAAAATGGTTAAGAAATTCATTCAGAAAGTAATGCAAAATTTCCTTAAGAAAATTATGCAGAATTTCCTTAAGAGCATTATTACCGAATAAGCCATATTTTATGGATGATTTTGATGAACTTCTATCGTTTATATTTGTTTTATTTAATGAATTCTTCGCCTTTTAGTATTTATAGACCCTATACATGTATAGAATCGATAGATCCCGATAGAAATAATGGTGTCATAATAACCTACATTGGAAAATATGATCTAAATTGAAAAAAAAAATATGATAATTACTTAATCTACAATCAGTTAGTGTTATATATCGTATATCAGGCGAAGTTATATATTATCATATACGTTTATTTTACCGATTAAATATGGTATTATTTTACATTATAATATGTAATACAGATATATATAGAATATTTGTCCCATCAGTGGCAACCTACATTTATATATTATATATACATCATAAATCATAAATATATATATAACAATTTTTGTTGTAAAAATATTTACATTTTATAATATTGATATATTAAAACTTTTTTGTTGTATGTAAATAAACATTTAGAATATGTATATAGAAAATTTAATCGAAATTAAATATAGTAAAAAGCTTTTAAGTACCCCACAAAAGAATAACGTATAATTTTAAAATTATTGACGTACACATTTTCCATTTAACATATATATAAATTCCGTATATGTGGTTTGATTTTCCTTTTTTTTTTATAAATAAAATAATAAAACGAAGCGTGGGATATGTAATAGACAATTGTAAAAATAAAATAATTATTTATTTTCATTTCGTATATATAAAATATAAACCATATATAAATATTAACATTGTTATAAAATTGCAACGATACCAAGCCATATATATGTATTCTTAAAATAAATATATAGTGCGGTAATAGTTTTCTTTTACTACTATACATATATATAAAGTTCTTTTTTATTTAAAAAGTTTTTATTATTTATATTACAACTTTATATTTATATTATTTATTTATCCTTTATTTTTCTTATAATCCTTTTACAAAGTTTCTTATACTTTTCTATAGTTTTTTTTTTACAATTGTTTTTAATACCACAATTTAAATATATATATAGTTATATATTTATAAATTTTAACAAAACCACATTTTTATTAACAAAACCACAAAATTATTTTCTTATTATTATCTTAGATATGCAAAAGTTCTTATGTGAATATATATAGTTTATAATGCGTTTATTGTTATTTGGATTTGCGTGCGGTAATATAGAAATATATGTATATATGTGGGGTAATTATTTATATATTGAATATAATTAGCTATACATTCAATTGAAAATAAATACATAATAAGGGGTATAAATAAGTAATAAATTCCACTCTAAAGAAAAAGAGCTTAGATTTCATAAGGATACGATTTTATCGGTAAAAATTTGTAAGGAGTAATTAAAAAATGAATCATATCAAATATTTCAATTATCTTAATTTATTTATAAATCAAAATCTTCGTATTTGGTTTCTCTATATCCTGGTTTATTTATATACAATCTCGTTTTGAATACAAAATCAAAAAAACATGTTGACCACTAAAAATGTAACCTTCTTTCTACGCATTTATGTTATAATATATCCATGATTTGTGCGACACATAAATTAAAATTTAAACTCAATAAATTTATATATATATACTTTATACGATTCATTATTATAATTCAGAACAATATATCCGGTAAAAAAAAAGAAATCACCAGATGTTAACCGAATCATTTTTTTTTAATACACATATGATGAGATTCATATAATAATTTATAAATTAAAAAACCAAAAAAAAAAAAAACAAAAAAAAATGTACAGACACAAAAAATTGTAACAAATACGCGAACATCAATATATAACAAATAATTAACATCAATTAATAATAATGAGTGGTGGCGATACATATTTTGTCTATATATAAGAAGAAGTATATATGTATATAAAAATAAATAAATATATAAATTTAAATATAGACGAGCTAAAAAATAAATCAATATGTACTTTATTTTCTAAAAATAAAATCATTCATTTAAGTATAAAGCCGCATATATATTAATAATTAAATAATTAATCATAATATGCGCATTATATAGTAGATGTATAACAAACAATACAACTGACTGACGATTGGTCCGGTTTAAAAGTCCGACAATGTTTTTTTTTTACGATAATTAACATATGAGGAAATTTATGAGGCAACGCTGTTTGGGAAATTCAGAATCCACGATTCAAATCGACGTCCTCATACTTTTTTCAGCATTCTAATTTTCCAATTGTTCTTTTCCCAAGCATTGCTATCCAATTGATGCGACCAATATACTCATCCATTTGACCGTATATGCTAGGATACCTTGTTGTATAGAAAGTAAATGTAAAGAAAATATTTTATTACAAGTATTAGTTTATTTAATATATAATCGTAAATTGTTATACTATGATATAAATACAGCATTGTATATTATAAAACAATTTAAATGAATTATTTAGATTTGGTTAATTATATATATAAATATATATATATATATATATGTGTAAAAAAAAGTAAATAAATGTAAAAAAAGAGATACGATTTAATTTAAAAATAATATGAAGATCCCCGAAATCAAATATAAGTGCAATATAAAAGTTTTGTGAAAATGCTTTGTATTTCTTTTTTTTTGTAAAAATGTGTGTCGATGTGTCGCCTATGCGATGTCGCTATACAATTAAGTGTCTGCAATATCTCTTTGTTTATAAAATATATTATAAAATGTCTATTATAATTAATTATTACACTAAATTTTTTATATAAATTGTTTTCGATCACCTCATTTTATATCAAAACGAAAAATAAACAATTGACAAATCTATAGAAATTAGTCTTATCTTTTTGTTTATATAATAAACATTTTGAATCGGAAAAATCAATACGGAAAATTCATTTCAATATTTATACGTATTTCATTGCGATAAACGTTTTCCATATTAAGGATTAATAGAATTTAATTAAAAGAAAACGAGGACAGAACCATTATTGATTAAATAAAACCAATGATTGATTGCCTGTGTAATATTTATAAGATCTTAACAATTTCATATATAAATTCATTAAATCTTATATTTATATATAAATTATTCCACAAGTGTTTTCAAACTATATAATAATATATATTATATGCGGCCAACACAATTAAATTAACTTGTAATAAATGGATTGAATCAGTTAATTTAGTAAAAATAATAAAAGATTTTAATATAAGAATTTAACGTATCAAATAAATCTTAAAATTTCTGTATATAAATACAACACAATTTTTACATATATGATGATAACAATTTTTTTTTGTTCTGTCAACGCCGCATCAAATCAAAATGCTATTTAATTGTTTTTCTTTTCCCATTTTGTTTATTATAGAGTTTTTCTTTTCTTTTTACTATACATACATACTATATATATTTTTATTTATTTATTGAAATACCAAAAATGTGAGTATCTCTAAAACAAAAAGAAAAATAACAAAAATTTATTTATTTTATATTAAGAAAATTCGAATTTAACAAAAAAAAAAAAAAAAACACCACGCGTTAAACATAAATTTAAAAAATATTTCACGTATATATATATACAGGTTATTGAAACATTTTCGGTTCATTTGTTATTATAATATAGAGAATTTTTTTTAAAAAAACACTTAAAAAATGTAAAATCTTTTGGATGATTAGATCACCCTGTTGTTTGATGAATATAAATATAATATATACATTGAATTATATTAGGAAAATGTTTGTTGTTGGGCTGAATATTAAACAACACAAACAAAAAACATTGAATATATAGTGAAAAATAATGCATCGGCAGTCGCGTCTAATTTACAGATTTAAAAATAGACTAGTTTTACTAAATAAACTGTATATGAACTATAAGAAATTAAATGAGAGTATAAAACCAACCAAGAAAAATAGATATATAAACTGAAAAATGAATGTTTTTATATTGTATTTATTTATAATAAAATTAGAATATATTTTATGGAATGTTAAACGTTTCATAAAAACGTATACAAATTTTGCCATTCATATAATTAAAATTAATCTATATATATATACTTTTAATAGATTCATAATTGAATTTATCTAATATATAGAATTTTATAATAAAAAGGGGGTTTTTTTTTTGGTAATCGCAATTATACAATTCACAAGAATTTACTTATAATAATGGATATATGCATGATAGCGTTTCCTAGAGGTATTTAATTTTATATGACCACAGTCTATATAAATAACAATATATTAAACCATTTCAAATGTGCTAATATTTATTCAATATACAATTCTTTTATCTAATTTTATTATTCATTAATTTTTTTTTATATTAGTTATATAAAATATAATAACATTTTTCCAACAACTAACGCATTATATTACATTTCGGAGAGTATATAGTCCGATAAGCGCCCTTTCAAATACACTTTTGATGGTAAAAATTTGTCTTTATTTTTCAACTAATATTCAAATTCATTCCCAATTTTTTATGAAAAATATATATTAAATAATTAATTTTGATTTTTAATTTTAATTTTACAGATTTACAATATGAAAATGGATGATAAAACAAATTTACCGCGTGTACGTATTGCAGTTTTAGGAAATAATAATGTTGGAAAATCTGGTAAGTTAAAAATGCATTTTACAAAATTATTTATACAAAAACAAAATAAACTATATTGCGATATCTATAGCTATATGGCTATATCCATATAGTATTTGAACAAAAAAATATACAAGAGAGAGAATGTGCGTGATGCGTTGTTAATGACGATCGGATCCATTAAATTGAACTTTATTATTGTTGTTTTATAAATGCGTGCATGTAAGAAAAATGCAATTCTGAAATGTGTGTAACCCATTTGGAATTTAACATATATATTATTCTAGATATATATATTTTACTACTATGTATTGTATTGTATATATATATTTTGTTTATATTAAATATATATATATAAAATAGAATGAAATACGAACACACATGGATTTATAATAAATATTTATTTATTTTCATTTTGCAAATCCATAAAGAATTTTTGTGTTGTGAAATACATTATACAAATTGACCATTTTTTTTCTTTAAAAAAATTAAAAAAAAAAAATTAAAAGAATTTTCATTGAAAATTAAAATATTTTATTATGATTAAACTGGATTATATATACCAAATGAAAAAAAAAAAAAATAAATGTTATGATATTCAAAAGTAGTATTTCTGATGCTGAATGTTTCGTGTTGTGACTTTATATACCATATAGTACAGTTGGCGCCAATTATATATATATTGTTGTTCGGTTTTGTTTTTTAAATAGAATTTATATATATTTGGCATATCTTTTCTTTTCTTTTACACAGTCACACAAACACATTATTATAATTAATTATTTTGATTATAAAAAATTTTTATTTATAAATATTTCGTTTTTTTTTCATTTTTATTCCTTATATGATGCGACACTTAATATTATAAAAAAACAGCATTAACAGTACGTTATTTAACAAAACGTTTTATTGGCGAATATCGATCAAATACCGATTTATTATATCGACAGACAATACCATTAGATAGTGGTATATTAGATGTGGAAATTGTTGATATATCAGCTGAAATTGAAAATGATTTTCCATTAGAACAAATTCAATGGGCGGATGCATGCCTAATTGTTTACAGTATTACCGATCGTAATAGTTTTAAATATGCAACACGAAGTTTAGGCAATTTAAAATCATTACAAAGTAATTTATCAGCGTATTTAATTGGAAATAAATTAGATTTGGATCATTTAAGAGAGGTAGGTTAATTTTGATTTTATTTTTTCATAAAAATATATCTTCTTATATAAAATTTTTCACTTTACAATAAGATTTCATCATTAATTTTGTTTAAAAACAATTAATTAAATTTCTCATTATTCAAATTTTTACAATAACCCAATTTCTTTTTTATTCTGTTCGCATTAAAAAAATCGATTTTTAATCTTCAATAAATTCCAATAAAATTTTGTAATTTTTATCACATAACAAAATAATCTAAAATTTATATATTAATTATTAATAATAGGTTAGCGAAACAGAAGGTGCATCATTAGCCGCTTCACATGGTATTGGTTTTTGTGAAGTTTCTGTAGCCGATAATACACCAAATTTATATAAAGCATTTGAACGTTTATTAAATGATTCACGAGCACGACCAGTAAAACAACGTAAATTTTCCGTTAGCAAAATGTTAGGTAAGTGTCTATATATATTTTTATTATATATTTATAGTTTTCAATTGTCATATATACCGATTTCTGTACATAAATTATGTTTACCAAAACTATGTAAATGAAGAAGTTTCCCCATACAATACTCACATAAAAAGTAATGTCTTTTTAAAATAAAATATACTAAATACATAAAAATTTGGTAGCAATAACCTTTTTAGAGAAAAGGAGATTAATCATATTGTTAAATTTATCACTTATGGAATTTATGGAATTTAGTAATCCTTTTGTTATAAACAAAATAAGAATATAGCGCTACTTAAAAATAATATATTAATTATTTTTTATATAATATGAAAAAAATATTCGATATTTGCTTTGTTTCTCAATTTTTATTTTTGTCAACTTATTATTTTATTATTATTATTAATTATCATTATTGGTTGTGATGCATTTCGAATGCTGTCTCGAATGTACGTAATAATCATAATATTGCAAAGGAACATGACGTTTATAAATGGGAAGTTTTTTGCAAAGTTTATGATTGTATTTTTTCTTTATTATTATTTTATTATTTTGGCAATTTTTCTGTTATTTATTTTTTAACCACAACTTTAAATTGTATATATTTACAAGATAGATTATCACAGTATATAACCCACAGCCCATGTACATATAAACGATATAATAATTATTCATTTAGTATATATATTTATTTTTTTTTTTTGAAATAATGCCAAAAATATTTCAACGTGTTAAAGAATTTTGGTTTTTTTTACAATCAATATATATATATATATATATATATTTTGATGTTTGCGTTGTCACACAAAGTAAATTTTCAAATCTCTATAGGAATACACATAGATATAGACGCCTCTAATAATAATAATAATAATAATAACAAAAAAGAAAAGTACCAAGTCACATATCATTTTTTTTTAAATACACACAACAAAAATCATTAATATATAATGATTGGAAATGAGTCCAAAATCCTTAATGAAATATGTTTTGTTTTTTTTTTGTATTTCCAATTTTGTATTACGCGCGAAATCGAGAAAATTAAAAAAAAAACGGTATAATTAACGATCAATATACATATACGATGAATAATAAATTTTTGTATGCGAAATATTATCTATTTCTGTTAAGTTTCAAATAGAAAAAATAATTATTTAAAAATTTTGCTTATTGAATATATTCACACAAAATAAATATAAAAAATATATTTATATATAAAATGCTTAAGTGTACTGTATTAAAATATAATGATTATTATATGGACATTCAAAATATTAAAAATATGATGAAGAGTTTTTTTTTTTTCATTTATAAAAATAGAAAATTTCATATTTTTTTGACATTTTGCAAATGTAAAATTTCTTTTTTTTTAAAAAAAAAATACATTCTGTTAAATTATTAAAAAAAAAAATCCTATCGCGTATGAATGGATGAATGTTATACAAAAAAAAATGATTATATTTGCTTGTTCTCAATTTATCAAAAATATTCTGATGATTAATATTTATTATTATGTATATATTTATATTTACTTTTATATTTAGGTTAAAATAATATATGTATAGAAAGGCGAAATTGATTTTTTTTTACATTATTTATATATATATATATATACATGTTTTTAAATCAAATCAAATGAATTAAATCAAACAAAAATTATTGTGTATATATAGTTGAAAAATTGAAAATTGATATGTTTCTTCTCGCATCAAAAAAATATATATATATATATATATATATATACATAGATAATTTTTACTGTATATATTGAATTGTATATATCTATATAATGCGAACTACATAATATCTTATTTTTGTAGACCTTGCGGTTGTTGTATAACAAATTTGTTATGGTTTTTTGTTTCAATGACTTTTTTTTTCATAATCAAATTTTTTTATTGAACTTCAGGGTCTTAATATAAATAAAAGATATAAAACACCCGCATTAATTATAAGTATATATATATATTTTTAGTATATTTAAAAACAATATATAATAATAAAATTCATTATTGTATAGATAATTTTTTCATCAATTTTACAATATTCAATTTTGTATGATATTTTGTAAATATTTTCCTATATTCAATCAATTATTATTTTTTCTAAATAACCAATAATATGTTTTAAATATTTCTTTATCTATACCAATGATTTAAGTTAATTTTAGATTAATTTCTTAAATATTATTCTAGTAATTTGATTTTTCTATCCGCTGACGTTACAAAAAACGTCTTTATATAATATCTATATATATATATATAAAAACAAGCCAATTTATTTTCCTTTCTCTAAATATCATTGACATCATCCAGAAATATATACAAAAAATTACATTTACACCTTAAAATTATAGATAATAAATTTTATTAATTTCACTTCACCATAAATCATTCAAAATTATTTAATTTCAAAAATGTAAAGTCATCTAAAATTTACGACAATCATCAATTATAGAAAAATGCAAAAAAAAATAAATATTTAATTGATAATTTTTTGAATATAAGATCAAAAAGAAACTATAATAATATAAAGACGTATAATTTTTTATTTATCTTTTAAACTTTCATTAATAAAAAAATATATAATATATTATTAATATTAATAATAATGAATAATAAATTATTTATTTTATTACTTTTTAGTGTGTATGTATATAAATTATTTATTTTTATAATTCATATATATTTTAATATAGATATTTTCTATATATGAAATTTTATACACGCGCGTATAGATAAAAATATTAGATATATTTTCCTTAATAATTATCGCAATTTTTTTATATATTTAATGAAATAGCAGCCCAATAATAATAAAAATAAACACTCGCGGTTCTATAAATAAATAAAATTATCAACAAAAAAACTAACAAAATTTGTTATTTTTAGAAAACATTTTCAAATATATATATATATATATATAAATTGATTAAATATGTCGCATATATTTTATATGTGCAAAAATTATATAATTTCATATCCTATTTACTATACACAATTTCTTTTTTTTTATTTATGTGTATGTATATTTTATAATAATTAACGTATATTATTGATTGAAAGATATTACTTCTTTTTTTTTTTTTGATTTGGGACATTTTATATTGGTGTATAAAATATCATATGCTAAAGATTATGAAAAAAATCAATTCTTTTTCTGGTTACGCGTAAAAGATAATATAATATTATAGATAGATAATGGCTTTATAGATAGTAAAAATATTATATTTTAGTTAGATAATAGAAATCAATTCGGCGTAAAATTCAATCTTTCAAGAGGAAAACTAACGGATTTTTCCTTTATCAATCGGTCAAATTTTCACAAAGTTTGTTAAATTTTCACAGAATCAATAAAACAATTGAATTTTTTTTAATTAATAAATAAAAAGTAGGTGGTGTTTAATATATTGTAATAACAAAATAATAATTTAAATATTATTTCAATTTAATTTTAATCCAAAATAAAATTGCTATATATTAAATACAATTTATCAAAAATAATTTAAATTTTTCCCACACACAAACACACAAATACTGGAAAATTGCAAACAAAATATTAATATAAATAATAATGCGATAATGCCGCCGGATAAATAATGAAAATCTATATATAAATAAATGTATATATAAATTTTTTTCTATATAGCGTTTTAACTATAATTTTATATATATATTTTACGAGCTAATAGAATCTTCTTTTTTTTTTCGTTATTTTTTTTGTGTTTGTTAATTATTTTATATTTATCTATTGCTAAAAAAAATGTAAATGCAATAAAATGCCAATATATATATATATAAATATTTTTATTGATTGATAAAAATACCGATTTGTTGAATCATTTATTCAATTACTTGTATTAAATGTATACAAAGAAAATGTATATTGCGTATACTAAAATGGTACGAAAAAATATAAAATATTTGTATTTTAACACCCATCATTCATATATATATATAAATGTATCTATATATTACATATATGATTAATTAAAATTGTATAAAAGAATTTAAATTGTATTTATAGAATTGTAATTCTAAAAATAATTTTAATCTCAAAATAGATTTGTATATATCGCTATGATACTATTTGTACGAAAAATAATGTAACTTGTCGAATATTTGTTTGTTAAATTGGTTTTACGTACAACGCATGAACGGACTTGTCATTGACGGACTTAACTAAGATTGCAATGACACAAAAAAAAACGAGATTCCTCATATGCTTGCTGACATTAACCAAAGTAAAAATGCAATGGATTTCTTAAAGAAGATTTGATTAGAAAGAATTTTTCAGTTGACTTTAGGTTATATGTAGTAATAAGTCAGAATTTCGAATTGCAATAGAATTTACTTTAGAAAATTAGAAATTAGAATTTCCTACTAGAAAATTGTATAGAATTTGCTTGCGAAAATTACACAAAATCCCCTAAAAAATTATACAAAATTTCCTTTACACAATTATGTAGATTTTGCTAAGAGAATTACACAAAATTTCCTTTATACAAGTATGCAGACTTTCGCGAGAAATTTATGCAGATTTTCCCAAGAAATTTATACAGAATTTACTTTAGATTTCTTTTAGTCTTCAAAATTCGCTTCAGTAAATTATACAAAATTACACCCTTCAAAATTATGCAGATTTTCTCAAGAAAATTAAACAGGATTCAGAATTCCGAAATCAGAGAAACAAAACTTATCAAATGGGTGGAATTGTCAATGAAACATTTACCGGACATATAAATGTGTATACATATACATTGAACGGGGCACCCGAATCATTACGATCGGCTCTGTGAAAAAGAATATATCTATATAATACAATTTATAATACATTGAACTCGTTGTAAATTGTGATGTGTTTTGTGAATATAACTAAACAAATTAATGAGATACAATAACATATATAATTGTATATTGTAAAATGTCAGTTGACAGGGCAATTATCTTTTGTATTGGTGGAAGGACTTTTACAAAAAAAATATATAATTGTATAATAATCTCAATACAATTGAATATATATATAAAGTGTATTTCCTTGACTTCATAACTTTTTTTTTGTTATACAATCAATTTGTGTGTCTTATTATTATAAATGTATGTCTGATGAATAGAATAGGTCAATAACTGTATTCAATAACAAATTTTTACATAATATAATATATCGCATTTATATTCAATTCAATTGCATATCGGATATGTTTTTTAATTTGTTTTTTTCCTGAAAAATGTCTCTATATTATACAATTTTGATATAAAAAAACTGAATAAAATATATTATTTGATATATAGAATTTTATTATATAATGGTGTAAAACTAAGAATTTTAAATTGCACAGGTGAATGAAAATGTATCTTATATATGGGTTATATTTAATGATAAATTGAAATTTTTTTTAAGATTTTTTTAAACATTAACTATAATTTTCATAACTTTTTCTATTAATCAGAAATATTTATAAAAATGGATATTGAATAGTAAACGTCAATATATTGTCGTAAACAATAAACACAATAAAATTGTTGTTATACCAATTATGGATATACGCAGGTATATTAAAAATTATATATAATAAAAAAAAACTATAACCTCATATCAGACAATTTTCCGAGACAGACAGATGTATAAAAGTACATTGTTTCCCAATTATTTGTGAACCTTATTTATACTAAAAAAAAAAAAATAAACACAGAAAAACAACTATATTATTATTATGATTTTTATACGCAACGCACTTCTCGCAATTATTATCGATTATTTTTTCAAATATATAGACAAAAATATTGAAATTGATTTACTTTCCCTATCAAATTGTAAACAAACGAAAATGAAATGATATATAATAATGTACCTATATTGTGTGAAGAAAGATATGAATCGTGTATGTATATACATTTTTATGCCTAGCTGTTTTGCATATTGATATATAGTTATTGATAAACAATAAATATACGCAATATATACATAAAATAATAAGTAAATATTTTGTTAAAGTTTATTGTACTCATCGTGTATTATATACCTAAATATATAAATAACAACTACTAAGGTTAACAGCTCGCGATATATATATATATATATATATACATTTGTATATATCCTTTTATTTGATATACGATGCGATTTCAAGGATATAAATCACAATATATGCTCATAAAATTTGTTTAATATATGAAAAACTCATATATGAATTATAAAATCTTTATATTTAATTTTTTTTTTTATTTTAATGGTATCAAATTAAATAAAAATTTATAAAATCCCCGCTTTGACCTTTGTCAATCATTAATTAATAATTAGCTATTAATTTTTTTAACTTTGCTTGTTTTATATATATGCGAATGTTTATGCGTAAAGTGAATTTTTATATTTTAGAAGTCCTTCAAGATCGCACAAACAACACACACGCGTTATATTAATATTTTTTAATAATATTATTTAATTGGAAATTTTTTTAATGGATATTTTGGCATATAGAACAAAAAAACTATATAATTGAATGATTTCGTTGATTTATTTGAGTTGTCAGTTGCGGTCATCACATTTATACAATCTATTTGAATTACATAGTAAAGAAATTAATGAATAATATTTACATCTATATTATAATATAATATTAAATTAACAGACAAAAATACAGAAACAGAAATACCTTTAGAAAATATTTAGAATTTCTATAAGGTGATTGTAAAGAATTTTCTTCTGAAAGTTATACCAAATTACCTTTAGAAAGATGTACAGAAAACTTTATAAAATTTTACAGATTTTCCTGTAGAAAATTATAAGGAAATTACTTTGTTATAGTTTATTTTAAATATATTAATTGTTTATTTTGAAAAAAAAAAAAACATTCACTAGAACACCCAAATACTATAAAATAATACCAAATACTTATCATAATCATCGCGGGAGTATACATAAAAATATATATATGAACAAAAGAAAACTAAAAAAAAAAACAATTTATATATATTACAAATAAAACAAAATTTATTAATTCCATATTTTTTTCTTTTTTTATTTTTACTCAAACAGGTACATTAATTGGTAATAATGATTCAAAACAAATGCCATTAAATCAAGGTACAATGGTTCCTTGTTGTAAAGGTGAATTACATAAATCACGAGTACTCAAACGACGTCAAGGTTTTACGGCAACAGCATCACTTTGACATTTATCGAGTTTATCAAATATTGGAAATTAATATTTGATATTTGGAAATATATATTAATATTATATATGAATACTCAATACATTTCTTGTGCTGTATATATATATATATATATAAAATATTTATAATCCGCAGACCATCAGCGCCCAACACATTACCGCACCATATAGAACTTATGATATATAGAAAAAATTGAAATTTCACCTATATATATATAAGAATCTGTGGTAATCGCGTAAATATAACATTTATATATAAATGCACATTATTACCAAAAAAAAAAAAAACAAAAAAAAAATTAAATAATATTATAAAATAATCCGACGAGGTATTATTTGTATAATATTATAAATAAATATGTATATACATACACGTATCGTATTTAATTTATTTAAAAACATTATTATTATTGTGTACCAAAAAAAAAAAAACAAAAAAAATTTATATGAAAACTGAAAATTTTTATGTGATTATATTAAAATGAAACATTCTTTTATTAAATCATCATCGAATTATCATCAAAATATCGCTGTATATATAAATATATATGAAGAAAAATGAAACCATCACACCGACGAATTAAATGATCATCTTAATCGCACGGCATCCGCATCCACATATTATTATATATATATATATATATATATATATATATAGATATAAAGTTTTATGTGAGAAGAAAATTTACATATTAATATATATACATATATATAGGTAAATGATGAAAATGATTTTCATTTATATATATATATATATATATATATATATATATATATATATATATATACAATACATTACATGAAGAAAATATGTGATGAGGAATTTCTCAATGTTTTATTTTTGTGAAAGAAAAAAAAAATATGAAAAATTAGTTTATATTAAATATTTATGTGTTTGTTTAAAACATAAAACTAAAAACAATTTTTAGTATATAAAAGTATTAAAATATTTATTTTAAATTTTAAAAAAATTTAAGTATATGAACAGCAGCAAACACGCGGTTGAGGTTGTTGAAGAAGAGGAGACAGAAGACTAAAAATATTTGATTTTTTTTTTTTTTACTTAATTTTTATAAATATATATATAAATTAATAAAATATTTATAACGTATAATAAAAATATGAATATATAATATCAAAAATGATAAATTTGTTTGTGATGTAAAAAAAAAAAAAAAAAGTTTGTCACCAAGAGAAAAAAAAAATACTCAATACCAAATTTTGTGGCGGCGCCGAAATCAAAACCAAAAAAAAAAAAATTCTTTTGCACTTAATTTCAAAATTTTTTTTATTTATTCATTATTATTATTTATTTATTTATATTTATCACTACCTAAATAAATCAGTTTTTAACACATATTTATTAAACCAGATTAAAACATATCACATTCTGATCTGAGATATATAGACGACATTTTAATATTCGCAAGGCGTCATATCGCATATAGAATTTTTTTTTGTTTAATTATATATATATATATTAGTAAAATTTTCATTTCAAAAGGACGCGTAGTTTGTTGGTTTTTAGTTTTTGTAAAATGCAATGATTTTATACCAAATCAAAAGACGTAAAATATAGACTTTTTCTTTTTTTAATTCGTTGTAAAAGTAATAAATAACAACAAATTAAACATAAACAAAACATAACAAATTAAAAGAAAATTGGGGAAATTTTAAGTAAAAATATACTTTGTATATGAAAATGCGACTGTTTTTTTATTTTTTGATAATGAAATCTTTAATGAAATATAGAAAAGAGTTCAATGAAATGATGTGGATTCGTGGTTTCGATTTAATTTATTAAACCTATCATATATATTGAATTTAAAACGGAATTTATTTATATAGAACACTATAATTGCATATTGCGAATATACGCCAAATAATGAGCTCTGTTCTGTTGAACGTTTACAGAAAATACAGATATACATTGCTAGAATGTAAGTTGTTGTATAGCAAAAGATTAAAAAAAACTGATTAAATAGAATATGGGTTTTATAAATATATATGGAAAAAACAATAATTAAAAAAAAAATGGAAAATTATATTATGAATACAAAAGAAAAAATTGTATAAAAATTATCATGGCTGTGATTATATAGATTTTGTTTTCCAAAAAAATGAATAAAGGATTGATTTTTCATATATTTACTTTAACAAATAATGAGATTCTATATATATAAATAAATTTAATAATATTTTTGAAGAGATTTGATTCAAACATAATATTATAAAAATTGAAAACTAAATCAAAATTATTTATAATAAATTTTATAAAAAGTTTTAAAACAAAATTTTTTGCGACCTTATAAATACAATTATATAATTCTACATCGATTTAAATTGGGTGAAAAAAAAAAATTATTTAACCTGGAACAGACTTTATATTTTGCATTGTATAGATATACGAATATATTTTTATATTATATAAAAATATACAATAAAAAAATAATAAATGAATATCTTTAAAAAATTTTATATATTATATAATAATATTATAATAAGTATTAAATATATTTATGTTACATAATTTTCGTGATAGATATTTTATATACATATATATATATATATATTCGTTTTAAACAAATATAATATATAAGGAATATAAACGAATGAAAAATGAATAATTCACACAAACAAATTAATACAATAAATAAATATATTATAATCGCAATTGAATATATAGTGAAAAAAGAATAACAAAATTGTAAGAAAATTAATATATTGCATAATAATAAATGAAAAACACTTTTTATATACTAAAGTATATAATAGAAAATTATTAGCGAAATTTGTCATTATATAGATAGATAAAAGAAAATATATATTTTCTTTGAAAATTATTTAAAAAAAAAACATATACAATATTCTTAAGAAAATTATAATATATATTTTATATTATATACAAATATATAAGCAAACAAACACATATATTAAATAATATATATATATATATAATTTTAGATTATAGATTAGTTTTTATGAATATTATTATACATATATATTATAGTTAGTTTTTAATAATAATCGATTAAGTCTTTTTTACCAATAATAATATTATTAATAATAAAAGAAAAATTTATATATATGGAAAACAATATAATGACTTGGTATTTTTATAATTTATTATATCCATGTGGTTTCTAATTTCTATATATATCTATATATATAGAATAAGGAAATTTAACGAAATTATCTATTCACATTCTTAAGATATCATTTATTAAGATTATTTTTTAGGGACATGTTGTCGTTTGTGGTAACTCTTAATACATTTCTGAGAAAATTTTTGATACATTTCCGAGGAAATTCTGGATAATTTTATGATGAAATTCTTGGAACATTTCCGAAGAAATTCTGTATATTTTAATGACGCAATTCTCGATAATTTTATGTGGAAATTCTGTATAATTTTATAAATGCTATATGCTGTATAATGTTCTAAATGGAATTCTGGATAATTTTCCAAATAAAATTCTGTGTAATTTTTCACATCACAATTCTGTTTATATGTTTATGAAGGAAATTCAGTATAATTTTCTGATAGATATTTTGTATATTTTCGAAAAAAAAAAAATTCTGTACAATTTTCTACAGTACATCGCCCGTATAATTTTGCTCGGGAAATTCTGTCTAATTTATTCGGTATAATTTTCTTAAGATATTATCCGGCATAATTTTATAAAGGAAATTTTGAATAACTTATACTTGTAGTAAATTTTGTATAATTTTCTTAAAATTCGCTGGTAATTTTCCACATATAGATTCGGTTCTGTGTCCGTTCTGTTAACTGTTCTATTGATGTACAATTATGTAAATGAAATTCTTTATATAATTTTCTGAAGGAAATTCTCTTTTTTATTTAATTATTTTCTAAAGGATATTTTGTATAATTTATTTCCAAATAATGTTTTGCATTATCTTTTATAAAGATTCTTTTGAGAAAACAATCGATAAGTTTGACTGTTCATCAACAAAACAAAAGTCATTTATTGTTGTTTATGTAATATAATTCGTTCAAAATCAAATCCCAATGAATAAATTATATGCTTTAGTTCATCGATTCAAAGCGCAATGGGTAATATATGAGGATGGATTAAATAACCACCAGCAAATCGTTTTTTTTTAAATAACATCATCCTTATAACATTTCCTCACTCAATACTTTATTGCATAAATATACTAAAAATACCTTTGCAATTAATAAATTTATTTACAACAATTTGATTTCTTTCATCAATACAACGCACACTATATGTTAATTGATTTCATTTTTTGGTGGCTCGTGTATGTGAGACGTTTTTAAAAAAATTATATGCAAAATACTTATACTAAACTACAAAACATTATAATACTACATTATAATAAACAAAATGCACGCGCCCAATTACAAAACGTGGTATAGAGAGATTATCTATATAGATAGATATACATTTATAATATACAATTTATTTTGCAAATGATGAATAAAAGATAATTAAATAAAAGAAGCTAAATTTGTCTATATAATCTCTCTATCTATGTATAAACTTTTAAATGTACTAATAAAATGTGTAATGGATAGCATATGGGTACTATGTTACTATATAGAGCCAACACAATATTGTAATATCTGTAGAATAATCTCAACATGTAGAATAAATATAAATATAACACTTCGTTCAATAATGTGTGTGACTGACACATAGATGGCGTCCCTAGAACTAAATCAATATTTTTTTTCGCATTTGGCAACCTTTTTAGGCTTACTGTCAACATCATATGTTAATCAGATCATTTGTTTACAAGTTACAGTGCTATAAGTGACGCTATTTTTGTGTTTTAAAAAAAAATGAATTCAAAGCAATTCCGTGTGCTGATTTATCATTGTTTTTTAATGAAAAAAAATACTGTTCAATGCCAGGAATGGCTTGAAAAACATTACTCGGACTCTGCTCCATCAAAAAGAAGCATTTGTTATTGGTATGCCGAATTCAAACGTGGTCGTACAGACACCGATGACATTCCATCTACTGGAAGGCCAAATGACGCTGTTATTCCGGAAAACGTTGAAAAAACACTGAAAATCATTATGTCCAACCGTAAAGTGAAAGTGAGGGAGATTGCTGACATTCTGAAGATATCAGCAGGCAGTGTACAAACCATAATACACGAACATTTGGGTATGAAAAAGGTGTGTTCCAAATGGGTGCCGCGTTTGCTCACACCGGAGCAAAAACAACAACGAACCGATGATTCAAAGAGCTGTTTGGACATGTTTACGCGCAATAAGTCGGAGTTTTTGCGACGGTACATCACAATGGATGAAACATGGATCCACCATTTCACTCCAAAGTCAAATCGGCAGTCTGCTGAGTGGCATGCAGCCGGCGAAAGCCGCCCAAAGCGACCAAAGACGCAGCAGTTGGCTGGCAAGGTTATGGCGTCTGTATTTTGGGATGCGCATGGAATAATATTCATCGACTATCTCCAGAAGGGGCAGACCATCAACAGCGACTATTATATAGCGTTATTGGAGCGTTTGAAAGTCGAAATCGCAAAGAAACGGCCTCATATGGCGAAGAAAAAAGTGTTGTTCCACCAAGACAATGCACCGTGTCACAAATCAATGAAAACGATGGCAAAATTGAACGAATTGGGCTTTGAATTGCTTCCCCATCCACCGTATTCTCCAGATTTAGCCCCCAGCGACTACTGGCTCTTCGCAGACCTCAAAAGGATGCTCCGTGGTAAGAGATTTGGCTCAAATGATGAAGTAATCGCCGAAACTAACGCCTATTTTGAAGGCAAAGAAAAATCGTTTTACAAAGGCGGTATCGAAAGATTGGAAAAGCGTTGGAATGATTGTATCTCCCTAAAAGGGGACTATCTTGATGAATAAAAACGAATTTTGGCAAAAAAATGTGTTTTAATTAATTAGTCACACACATTATTGAACGAAGTGTTATATATATATATATATAGTATAGTATATAATACATGAAACACGTGTACTAAGAACGAATCTATAATTTTCACCTCTATACAACACATATATTTATGCATAGGTTACCTGTTAATGTGTAATTGTATATACCTGCTATATATAAGTATATATAAAGCATTTAGAAAAAGTGTGCTAAATATTGTGCAATTTAACATGTATATATGAATGACGATATATAGTCACAATATATACATTTACCTTTTATCTATCGATATCATCCACATCCTACATATATCTATATGAAATACATCCTTAAAAGAGTTCATATACCATATGTATATATAACATCCACATGCAGGTACGTTTTGATATTGTATTTTTTATTTGTTTATCAATTAAACAATATATAGATATAAAGCATTTTCTCATATATATATATATACATAAATATTATGGACACAAAATAAATATAAATATAATATAATGAAAAAGCCTCGTGGAGAAAACGCATCTATATAAATTTGAATTTATTTATAAATTTTTACAAGAATTCCTTTTCTGTGTATATATAGTGAGAAAAATAACATAAATTCATATGCGATGAGATAAACAATTTATTAAATATATACCATTTTTATAATTATATATAGCACTCACGTATATAATCAAAATGCAATACGGTTTTCTATTAACCTTTTCGATTTTCTTTTTCTTTTTTTTTTCTGGGTAAACAAAAATATATATATAATATATATATGTAGGTAAAGGTATAGTAAAAGCGCGTGTAGTATACAATATATAAGTAAGTAAATTGAATATACATTACATTATTAGATACGAATAAATTCGAACACAAAAAACATATAGAATACATTAATATTTGTATTTTAATCTATATATAAAACAATTGAATTTTATTCAAAAAAGTATTAAATTAAATCTATAACATTTCAAAATATATATTATATGGAAATATTTTTGATAATTTCGTAGGCATTTAAATTATTCATTATTAAATATATAAGGGTTTTATTTATAAATAATCTGAATAAATTTATAAAAAAAATATGGTTTTATACCGAATTTTGGTCCATTTTTCAACAATTTTATAGAATTTTTAGAAAATTTTTAAAATTAGAAGAAATGATACAAAGAAAATGAAAATTTAAGGAAAAAACTATTGGGAAATTTCAAAATCTGGAAAATTTTGTTCAAAAACATTTTTTTTTTTGTACTATAATTCATTTATTTTTATGAACAGCTTTCAGAATATCGGTTGTGTCGGTTAAATTACCTTCAATCATGATTTGAAAATGTTTTTATTTATATTATATATAATGCATTACAAATAGGATATTGGACAGTTGGATTCTTGGAATGGAATATCACTATTTTGTTTTTGTTCGGATGTTAAAAATGTTTCTAACCTCCAAGATTATAATCATATAAATATTCGTGGGGAAATAATAAATAGACTTGTTTGAATACAAATCAACAATTTCCTTAAACAAATATAATTCATTACATATTATTAGTCTGGGATTTCTTGGAAGGACTTGAGGTTTCTTGAAAGGATTTTGGTTTATATAAATAGAATTTTTCAAAAATTTAAAACACATTTATTACATTACAAAGTTCAATATTCTATTGTTGTCGTCTTATCTAGGTAACATAAGTTCAAGGAGTTGCCGTTAATTCAATGGTTACTTAGAAATAATAAACAGTTAAATTTATTACAGTCATAAATTGATTCAATTCGTTTGATATTTATGCTGCATCTCTTGACATTTGTACGTTACATTGCTTAACCTTTATTTTTGTTTAATAATCATTAGAAAATTAAGTTTGATTAATAAAGAATAATTTGAACGTGTTCACCGTTCACACGTATACAATTAAGAACCGCAGTAAAAAATTAATTTAAAAGGTGCATAGTGGTATAGTAAGTTTAATTTAAAGCAATATGCAGTCACTTTCAAATTGTGAATTAGCGGATTGGTGTATGTTTATGGGTATTGTTATGGTAACGCTAGCAAAGCAAAGGTCGAACACCAAATTCGATTTCCAAATCGACTACAACCATCAAGGAAATCATTTTCAAACTTATTTAGGAAACTAACAACTACTGGTACCTTTGCAAGAAAACAAGAACGGTTACGTAGAAATTCTCGCGATGTAGATATTATGGATCTGGTCGAAGCAAATCCAAGAATAAGCACAAGACGTGCAGCCACCCAAATTGGTGTAAGTAAAAACTATGGCTGCCGTATAATAAAGGGTGCTGGTTTGCATCCTTATCATTTGCAAAAAGTAAAAGCACTTAAAGAAATACACCAACCGATAAACTTTTTGTGTTTCAAATTTTTGAAAAATTTGCATTTCGATGTTATTTTTGTCATATCTCTAAAACGAGTTGACACATGTTAAAAGTTTGTACATCAAATTAAAGCTAAAACATCAAAGAAGTTTTCCTAAAAACCAACCACTAATAAACCTAAAAGTCCTACAGTTCTAGGCTTTCAAAATAACAAAAATATTTGAAACCGTTGAAATTTCTTATATTTGACCAGCTATAGCATGAAAACCGGTTGTCGCCGATGTTTATGTTATTAGGAAGAGTTAAAGATAGTTAAAATACCTTTCCAACAACTTTATAATTATTGGATTCCGATAACTGGTTGCTGAGATATGGTAAATAACATCTACGTACTACCATGAACTTCAACGAAATCGTTTTTTCATAGACATGGGGTCGCATATTTTTTGATTGGAAATGAGATGTAAAACCTGCCTGTTTTGGGTTGGCACCCTGTACTGGGACACCCTGTGTAAATATTATTAATAATAATTTGAACATTTTCCCGGAAAATTTTGTTAGGTTTTGTTGGGAAAACTTGAATAACTGTATATATTTATTTGCAATATTGCAACGCGATTGATTCAGATTCGAGAATTTTATTATCAAAATGAATTATTTAAATACGAAATCAATTTTTGCGATAATGCGATTTAATGAAAATTAGCTAATAGCTTTAAATTGTTTACAAGTGCGATTTATATCTGGTTTATGGTATATATTTCTGTAAATTTGGAATAGGTTTTCTTGAGTCTTTTGAATCATTGACTTTCCAATCAATTTACAAGCGTAATATATGTGTATTGGAAAAATACATGAACAATTATTTTCCCTTACCTTGTGCCAAATTCATGATACGCTCTATATAACAATAAAATATGAATTTTAATTGTATATATATAAGTTAAACACAGATTTTAAATCGCATAAACATATATATAATTCTTCATATAAGGTGCGTTTTATATTTTATTTCATTATAATATATATTAAAATTTCGTTTCATTACTGGTACGATGACCAACTATATACATGCATTGCATTGCTGTTTATCAATAAAATATATAAATTTATATCGTTTATGGCACGTGTATAGATTATATATACTCTATTCTGTTTTTCGTTGAACTAAAACACAGATCGCCGATATATATATATATATATATATGATATATAGTATATATATATAATAATAAAATTTCAAATATTTACCTTATTTATTTACACAAAATATCCGATAAATGTGGGTGAATATAAAATTCTACGCTTTATATATTCCAACGAAATTGTATTGAATATATATAGATAAACCTAAAACAATACAATAATTGTTTGTAGCCGCACATGATTTGATTTTATACAAATTTTGCGATGTATATATTCACTTTTAATACATATTTTTTTTTTGTATATATTTACAATTTAATTCTTTTAATTTATAATTATTATATTATTATAAATAAATGGAATGCGAATTTTTAAATTTGTTAAATAATTAAATTAAAATGTATTAAAAATCTAAAATTTTCCAATAAAAAGCATATATAGATATCATTAATAGAAATACAATTTCATTTACGAGTTTAAAGAGATAATTTTAAAAAGAAAATTTTTTTTTATTTTATTTTAGAAAAATTTGTGAATATGTTAATAAAATCAATGGATTATTGCATTTCAAATATCCTATATCTGCGAAAAAATTAATTATATCCAAAATATCTAAAAAGAAAAACATTTTACATGTCCATCGCAATATCTCTTTTCCATGTCAATAATCACATTTGGATAAAAAATCTATACATAAGGACATTCCTCTATAATTATTATTATCTCTACATGCAATTATTTTATTTTTATTTTTCTTATGCTGCGGTTAGTAAAGATGTTTATTGAGAAGTTGAATGGATATATTTATTTATAAATAAGTTTTTCTTTTTTACTGAATCGCTAAGATTTATTTTCGCATATCGAAAAATTTTGTAAAAAAAAAAATATCAATGAATAATTTGCGATTGTTTTTGAATGAAACAAAAAAAAACTTACGTAGTTTTATGAGATACATAAGAAAAAAATGTTGGCGTTCGTTCACTTTTAAATAATAATATACAAACAAAAAAATATGTTTAAAAATCATCATATCGAGTAGATTATTTACTGGTAGGTATAGATTTACAGGTAGAGGTAGATTTTGTATATATACATATATTTTTTTATTGAAATTATATAAATAAATATATCATATAAATTTTGCTTATATAAGCGCAATAATATAAATAATAATATACGCATATAATATATAATATTTTGGAATGCCAAAAACAGATTGGGAAAATATTATATATATATTTTTCATCAACATGAAAATCTTTCACTTGAAGGTTATATTTTTTTTTTGTATATATAAACATATATAATATAATAATATACAAAACTCGTACGAAGAAAATAAATATATTTTTGAACAAAAAATATCAATAGGTTAATCCGGTGAAAATATTACAAAAAATAAAAAAAAAAACAAACAGACAAATTATATATCTATATATTGTGAAAAAAGTAATTAACGTGTGTTTGTATATAAAAAAGATAGCGATTTAAATACGCATGCAAATAGGTGTTTTGTATTTTTTATACATCTGCCGTGTTGCATTAAATTATATATTTGGGTAAATTATAAATAAATGAATAAAATTCTATATTTACTTCTTTTCTGGACATTTTTCTGTTATACTTTTCCTTTTTTGATACTTTTTTGATATTTTTGATATTTTGATACTTTTTTTTAGCATCATTGCGTTTTATTTTACAGTTGAAATTGTAATTTTAAATCTAAAATCTCGGAATTCTATTGCCGTGTGTAAGCCCGCGCGTAACGAAATCACTTAAACAAGTCATGAACCTAAATATATTATTGAATACATTTAAATAAGTGATCTTGGATTAAATGATTAATATAGTAATAAGACGGGGGAACGCCTAGTTATGGGATACTGTTCTATAATTTGGATGTCCTTTAACAGTCTCCAAGAGATAGTTCTAATTCACAGGTTTGAATGTTAAAAAAAAAAATGTTATTATTCAGAAAGGGCTGTAGTAAAAATACCATAACTTGCGATGAGTTAGAATCACGAACAGATAGGCATTCAATGGATAGATAACTAAATTCTCTAAAAAGTTTCCTTACTGAGCAAATTTGATTGTAGAACAAATCTATAAAAAGAATCTAAAAATGCCAAACATTGCGTCAATTTATCCGTATTTTTCACTTAAAGAGATCACTTAAAATATTATTGTAAATTTAGTTTAAGCTATACAATTCTCATCATGATTCCAAAGCATATTATGTTACGAAATCTGCAAGATTTGGAATGTATCAAAAGTGATCAGAAATTATCAATTTAATATAGTTCGGTTAAATAAGTTTCATTTTTTTTTGCCAAAGACACATCCATAAAAATTCAAGTTTTATTAATGAAAATTAAAAGACAATAAACAAAACAAAAAACCCTTTTCATAGTTCTTATTCACAGGTTATTTGACCTAAACCCTAAGACCTAAACAAAATATCACAAAATTGTCCCATTTTCATCAGGTACATTGAATTTTATTGAAAATGGAACCATTATTAATGTTGCGTCATTTTATTTTGTGATTTTTAATTGTAATTTGATTGTTATTTTCTTCACTAAAGATATAATAAATGAATATAGCGAGGTAAATAGAATTTCTGGCAGAAGAACTTTCTAATAGATTAAAACAAGAAACTATATACATATCTACTGTTGACTAATACAATTAAAAAATAAGGATTGATTTAAGATACATTTTCAGTCTCGTCTTATAATCCTCGGCTTCGTCTTTTTTTTTAAATCAACCAATAACAATCGATTATTTGTTCAGAGAGTCTTATAAGCCGTGACTAGGATTATCTGTGTCTTTTTAAGACGCAGCCGAGGCTTAGGCGGCCATTTTTGTGAAAATTCATATAAGATACAAAAATAAATATAAACACAATCAAACACAAACACATCTTTAAGCCGCGGCTTATTAGAATGGACTGAAAATGGTGTGTCTTTTTCTGTGTCTTTTAAATAAAAAAAGACGAAGCCGATGCTTATATGACGAGACTGAAAATGTACCTTAAAATCAATGATTCTTTGTAATTTTTTTCTATACAAATTTCCACAATATGCACAAAAAACTATCGAGTCATTTTTCAAGTGAATCACGGCTGTGGACGACAATTACCTATACATAACAAAAGATGAAATGTCCATATACCTCAAACAATATTATTCATAATGAATGACTAATATCTCATATTTTTAACCTACTTTTTCTAATGGGGCATATAAATTTTGCATTCAAAATATCATAAATTATGGTATCAATCAAAGAAATTCGCAAAACAAAACAAATTTAATAAGATATACAACATTATATAAAATAACACACATTGTTTGTACATAAAAGAAATTAAAAAAAAATACTATATATACAAATTCATTATGGAATGAGGTAAATTCTAAAGGAAAAATTGAAACAGGTCTAGGCCAAAACTGCAGTGATTCAAAAAAAAAAAAACATTATTTTATTTGTTTATCTATATATCGTCGTCGTTTCTGTATATTTGTATTCCTCCGCATAAATATATATGTATATACGACGCGATGATAAATTAAATGATAATAAAAATACAAAAAAAAATTTGTTATTAATTTACATTTACATGTTTTATTTATTATATACATAAATAACAAAAAAATGTATTCAATCTTTTTGTAAATTATAAAACGCGAATATATATAATTTAATTAACCATTATATTCTTTGGGGTTTTGGTAAAATTTGAATATCATAATAAATGTTATAATCAAAATAATCAATGAACGGTGTCCTATAATATGAAGGTTGAAAAATATATGAATATGGGATAAAAAGTAAAAGGATTTCCAGCAATAGATATACTTATAGTTAAACTAAACCGCTCATTCCTTCAATTGTAAAATATGAAATTAACTAAGCAAACGTTTACCGTTCGGTTCAATACTACATAATTCAAACCAATATAAAACGAGACCCCGCAGATAGCGAATGCATCAGCAATTTACAAAGGGTTAAAAACGCATTCGCATATATAAATTACACATTCAATTTTATACTATATATTGTAATGTAAACAATATATTTATTTAAAAATTAAAATCAATAATTTTTTTTTTTTTTTAATTAAAATTATATACAAACAGCAACAAAAAAATATTATTGAATGTAATTTTTATAGTTATGTATATCGTCGTTCGCGTTATATATTTACTAAATAACGTACGAAATTTACACACAGGAAAAAATAAAACAAAATAAACAAAAATACTAAACGTAGTATTTCTTATTTTGTTTTATTTTTTTTTATAATACTATATATAATATACTATATTGGGAATTATCACGGCGCGGTATTTCATTCATTAATAAGATATTTTATTTAAATTTTTTTTTAACATTAAATACATTATTTATTATATTATTTTAATTTTATTTATATCGCGTTTGGTCCTTGTTTTTAATTCTTTTTAATGTTTACGATTAAATGCTTTTTTTATGTTGTTTTGGTTCCAATTTTTACGATATGAATTTCACAAAAATTCAATAATATTATTGTACAGAAAAAAGTGTATATGTAAATATATTAATTAAAAAACATTTATTTATTTTTTTTTTGTATATGCGGGGTTTAATTTATGGACTTCTGATGGAATCGCTGAAGGAGTATCATTCGATAGATATTATATAAAAACTTCCCTTGCGGAGTAAATAAAGTTGTGGAACAAATTCTAGAGTATAAATCTAAAAATGTTAAAAATTGTCAATTTATCAATACTTTTGTATGGAGACCTCGTAGTATTATTGTAATTTCGTAAAACTCAACTTATTTTACTCAAGTTTCACCCTTAAAATCAATACCAATTTATGGAAATTTCACCCTTAAAAATTGAATGACGAAAAGTTGATTTTGACCAATTATAGGTAAAATAAAATAAAATAAAATAAAAAATTAATTTTTTATTGCGTAAGGGGTGTAGTAAAAATGCCATAACTTGGGAACTCGATGAGTTAGAATAACGAGCAGACCGGCATTCGATAGATCATTAAATTCTCTAAAAACTGCTCTTATAAAGCAAACATGGTTGTTGAAAAAATTGTTTAATAAAAATCCAAAAATGTGAAAAATTATCAATTTATCCTTACTTATTGTATGTAGATCACTTATTATTATTGTAAATTCGGAAAATTTAGTTTAAGCTACAATTCACATGATTCCAACCGACATTTGCAAATGCCTTAAAAATGGTTATTAATAGAATTACCATATATTAGGTTGTCGAAAAAGTATTGATAATTTTTATAAATAGATGTCATTATAATTGAATATTTCAAGTAGTACTAATCTGATCAGGTAACACTAACATATATATGTTCGAAAGATGACATTTCGTAGATAAAAAAAAAATTAAATTTGTTTAGTCATTTAAAAGTTGTAGTGCATTAAAGATGAGCGAAATTAGTGAAAAAATTCGATACATTTTACAATTTTATTATGAAAAAGGTGAAAATGCAACGCAGCCACATGAACAAATTTGTGCAGTTTACGGTGAAGGAACTTTATTAAAATTAACAGCCTATAGATGGTTTGCTCTATTTCGTTCCGGTAATTTTGATGTCAAACATGCACCTCGTTCTGGTCGACCAATCACTGAAAAAGTCGATGAAATCATATCAAAAATTGAAGAAAATCGACACGTAAGCAGTTATGATATCGCTAAAGAACTAAACATCCATCACCAAACAGTTTTAAACCATTTGACAAAGGCTGGATACAAGAAAAAGCTCGATGTTTGCGTACCACATGAATTAACACAAAACAATTTAATGAACCGAATTTCCATTTGCGAAACGCTGTTTAAAAGGAACGAAATCGAGTCATTTTTAAAGCGAATGATTACAGGTGATGAAAAATTGATCATATACGATGAATGTACGAAAAAGATGGTGGTCCAAGAAGGGTGAAGCTCCTAAAACAGTAGCAAAACCTCGATTAACACCAAGAAAGGTAATGCTGTCTGTTTGGTGGGATTGGAAAGGAATCGTTCAGTATGAATTACTAGCACCCGGTCAAACCATTGATTCCGATCTCTATTGTCAACAATTAACAAGATTGAAGCACGAGATTAAAAAAAAACGTCCAGAATTAATCAATCGAAAGGGTGTTGTGTTCTATCATGACAACGCCAGACCACACACATCTTTGATGACTCGGCAGAAACTGAGAGAGTTTGGTTGGGAAGTTTTAATGCATCCACCATATAGCCCGGACCTTGCACTTTCAGATTATCATTTGTTCCGGTCTCTGCAGAACTCCCTTAATGGTTTAAAATTAAATTCCGCAGAGGACTGCAAAATGCACTTGGATCAGTTTTTTGCCCCGAAAACACAGAAGTTCTACAGTGATGGGATAATGTCTTTACCAGAAAAATGGCAAAGGGTCATCGATCAAAACGGCGCATATTTGGTTTAATAAAGTTCATTTGAAATATATAAAAAAATCGTTTGAATTTTGAAAAAAAAATTATCAATACTTTTTAGACAACCTAATATTTCGGTCAATATATTTCGGTCATAAATTATCTTTATGTAGAATACGCGAAAGTTATATGAAACTTCGGATATTGAAAAAGCAAAATAAATATCATTTCTTTTGCCAAAGAAACAGCATAAAAATTCAAGTTTTATTAATGAAAATTAAAAGACAATAAACAATACAAAAAACCCTCTTCTTTGTATTCTTAAAATATGTTTTATTGCTTTGAACTAGATATATAATAAAATTTCAATCATAAATTTATCAATGAGACAATTAAATTCGGCTATATATAAAATTCGCATATATATATTATATTAATAAATATATAGATAGAAATGAAAGGTCGGATATTTTTATAATATTATTTATAATCTACAATAACACACTATTCTACAACTATATATTTATTAATATACTTTTGATTTTTCCTAAAAAAAGGTTAATGACTTTTATAAAATACGCATATATAATAATAATAATAAAAAATAATTTGTAACAAATTTTTTACAATATTTAGCAAGCAAGCATTTAAAAATATTATTTATTATGTTTTATGAAAATTATTTATAATAACAACGATTTGGTTTTTTTTTTTTTTAAATTCATTTAATTTTGTTGACAAATTTCAAATTTATTTGTATAATTTTGTGATACAATAAGCGGAAGAAAATTTTCTATATATATTAATAAAACGTTTAATTCTATATTTTTGCTCCTGCGAGAGCTCAGATTAATTTATGATTATTATTTTATATGATTATTATTATTATATGAGATAATTTGACCGACTGCGGTGAGTTTTGCGGGTGTTAAGTTGGCGTCAGACGTGTATGGCGCTTTAAAATTACCGCACGTTAATTTGTATATTTTTTATTATTATGACGAATCCCATATGAGATATAAATTTATTTATATTAATAATGGTTAATATATATATTGGACAAATGAGGACACAAATAATTAAATAATAATAAAAAAAATCTTAAATAGATAAAATACAGCTTTTTTTAATTGATGTGTTGAAAATATGGTCGTTTTGCTATACCTATATTTAAATATATATATAAATATATTAAATATAGCATTTATTTTTTAGTAAATATTTTTTTAATTCATTTGATGACAGGCTTCATGATGGTTGCGAATATACAAATATTCTTTATTTTTTTTTTTTGTTTTCCTGGTGAAATATTTATAAGATATTCTATACATCATGTATATATAGAACACACGAAAGATTATTATATAATAATGCGTTCTTATATTTTTATATAATAAGTATGGGGATGATAATTATTGACATTGTTTATGTTGTTCGGAAAATCCAATAATGGCCAATTCAATAGCTGTCTATATAATATTAGAACCTGCTCAAAAACATTCACGTTTTAATTTTATATTATTGCTCACCTGGTAAATTTTCATAAAATAAAAGTCATTTCCAATTTTTGAGCTAGAATAATATAGAATAAATGTGGTTTTATTTAAGCAACAGCAAGAATATTTCTGCACAAAGAATGAATTAAAACACAAAACTTATTTATTATTAAGATATTCTATATTTTTTGGAAATTGTAAATAAATGCGTTCTGTAAAGAAATTCTTTATGCTTTTCTAAAAAAAAATTCTGTTTACTTTTCTTAAGAAAATTCTGTATAGTTTTGTAACGAAAATTCTCTATAGTTTTCTAAAGAATATTCTGTATAGTTTTCTATAAAGAAAATTCTGTATAGTTTTCTGAGCAGTAAAAATTGGAATCCATAATTTAACTATAATAAAATAAAATCTGAATGTAAACAAAAGATTCATATTTTAATTCACGGTGTCATTATAGTAAAATGGAAAACACCCCTGGAAATTTAAGAATAAAAAGTATGGTTCAAGAAGATAAAGAAAATATTTACGATGGTCCACAACCCTGCATTGATCATCATCCCCAAAACACAGACAATATAATAAAACAGAGTTAATATAATTTTTATTAAAAAAATAGCATAAATCCTTTTGAATTATTATTACATTTATTATTGCTTTTTTTAATCAACTAAAAACTAAATACATATTAATTAATTATAATAAAAATACATACTACTTAAAAAATACTGTAAAAATATTAATATACAAAAAAAATAAAACAACAACGAAAATAGAATCATCAACATTCTGGCTTTTCCCAAATGAATACACAATTTTTTTTTATACAAATTTAAATAATTTATAATATCAACAGATAATCTCTTAACGTAATTTATGTAAAATAAAAAAAAAATCATAATTTTCACTAATAATTATTATCATTTTAAAAAATTCTAGGGAATTATTAATATTATATATATATAATTAATTTATGGATCAGGTTTACCAACTAAAATATCTAAAATATATTGAACAATACGTTTATCACTTAAAATATTCATATGATCAACACCGGGCAATTCTAATGTGGAAATATTTTTTTTATATTGTTTTGTGGTAGTACTCCAATGCGAACATGCTTTTAATGAACGTGCATTTACCGTTCCATCACCATCACCATTTATCAATGTTGGTGATCCATTTAAATCATCCGATTTTGCATAATCTAACATTTCAACGGTACTAATATTACCACCATACAAACAATGAATTTCAACACCTGGTGCTGTAAAATCTGTGTATTTCATTTGATCTTTACGCATTTCCCAACCGGTTGTATATTCTAAATCACTGTGTTAAATAATAATTTACGATTTAACAATACTTTCGCAGAGAGTAAACAACAATTTCAATTAAAATTTTATTTCATTTCATTGTTATACCTAAAAAAATCTTCCAATTGTGACATTGTATATGTACGTGATTTAGTTTTCACGAGAATTTCATCGGGTTTCCAAAAATATGGTGATGGCAGGAGCCATGCCAATGATGGATTTGTTATTTGTTCTTCACGCATAACACTTCCACGTAATGCAAATGATCCGAGATCATCACCTATACATATTATTATTGTCAAATATAAAATAAATTATTGATATATTTCGTTATTTAAATCCCTGCCTACATTGTTGTGTGAAATGCCCTATACGGAGTCCATAAAAATACAACGGAATTTACCATCAAATTTTACGAACTGAAGAGATTTAACACACACCCTTTGCGCATAATTTTTGTCTAAATCACGTTTTCATAAAGCCTTTTCTCATATAGGTGGTCTGACAAGAACCGCATTTTACCAAACAAAGGATAAAACTTTCATTCAACGGAGTCGTTATTCCCTTCACACAAATCGATATATATCACACATACCAATTGCAAATACTTTAACAGCTTTTGCACTTCCAGCCCAAGCTCCCGCTAACGATATAACACGTGCAATATATTTTGATTTCCATCCCTTATCCTGTTGTTGTAGAAAAACCAAAGACATTGGTGCACCCATACTGTGAACAATTAACGTTACCGGTGTTTTTCCATTATCTTCATATGTTTGTTCTACCAACAATTTCATATCCAAAAACCATTGTTTATTTTCATCTGAATAGATAAATATAAAGTATTATGAAAATGTATTTAATTGATTTAAAAATTATGCACATATTATTCTTACTTGGTCCTTTACGAAAATCAAATGGTGCACCACGTATCGATATGTTACGTTGATAGCCAACGCTAACCAAAGCATTACCAATATCTTTAAAATAGGTACCGGCCGATGCATGACTCGGATCTAACCATTCAACAACTTCTGGATTACCCCATCCGGGTATTCGTGTTTGTACACCCGGTGAATTTTCTGTTTTTCTCGTTACATTATTGTAATACAATCGTACGTTATCGATCCAACAATCAATGACAATCGGTACAAGTAATTCTAAATTTAACCATATATTAAACCAATCTTTTGTTTTCTTTTGACAAATATAATGTACAACTTCGGGTTTATCAAGCATTGCGTCCACTTGACTTCCGCCATCGCCTGGAACTATGTGGAAAAATTGATAATTGATTTAAAAACAAATCTAATCATAATTTTTATTTGAATTCTAATTATTCACTATAGAGGGTGATTTTTTAGCTATTATCTTTTTGGCAACACTGGTTTAAACAGCTGACGCACGTTTCGTGTTTTGTTTCACTGTCAAACATCTTCAGTTTGGTCTATAATTTAACCATGTCTTCTTCTCTTACAAACGAACAACGCTTGCAAATTATTGAATTTTATTAACAAAATGCGTGCTCTGTTAAGAAAGTTCATCGCGACGAAATTGTGTTCAGCGACGAAGCTCATTTTTGGCTCAATGGGTACGTAAATTGCAAGAGCTAACAATGCATTCAGAAAAAGTCACAGTTTGGTGCGGTTTATGGGCTGGTGGCATCATTGGACCGCACTTCTACAAAGATGATGCTAATCGTAGCGTAACTGTGAATGGTGAGCGCTACCGTGAGATGATATCCAACTTTTTTTTGCCCAAAATGCAAGAGCTTGACTTGGATGAAATGTGGTTTCAACAAGACGGTGCCACATGCCACAGAGCACGCGCAACAATGGACTTATTGAGGGGCGATTTCGGTGAAAATTTTATTTCACGTTCGGGACCGGTCAATTGGCCGCCTAGATCTTGCGATTTAACGCCTTTAGACTATTTTTTGTGGGGCTATGTTAAAGCTCATGTCTATACAGACAAGCCCGCTTCAATTGACGCATTGGAAAACAACATTGAAGCATATATTCGTGAGATGCCAGCTGAAATGTTGGAAAGAGTATGCCAAAATTGGACTAAGCGGGTGGACCATTTGAGGCTCAGTCAAGGTCAACATTTGCATGAAATAATCTTCAAACATTAAATTATATGGACCGTACTATCGATTCAAATTAAGATTTCATGCATTTTTCTGAATTATATGTGTTTTTTTTTTTAAAACTTTGCTATCGCTCTTAAAAAATCACCCGTTATTTTTAGCACGTAGTTTTAACCTTTTAGTTCTTTTTTAACTGTTTTTGTCGAGTTTTTGTTTGTTCGTTAATAAACGGCAGAATTGGTTTAACCGCGTGTAACGAAATTACTTGATCAGGCGAAGAATTTATGATGCATTGAATACATTTACGTGACGTTTGCCCAAGTTAATAATACGTGAATTATTTTTATGAGATTATGAGAAAAATAAAAGCGAACTTTTGGGGGAAAAAAACTTAATCTGAACAGAGCAGTAAGAAAAAATAACTGATATATGTTTTCAAACAATTGTTTAACTTGCACTATTTTAGGTGAATGATTTTTTATAGATAGGAAGAAATGCTTAAAGTTAAGTAATTGATAGTCATAAGAAGGGGGAAATATTAGATCAGTGCGACTGTTTCGTATAGCCTTGATGTTCTTGGAAAAAACGAATTTCTAAATCCGTTTAATTAATTAATTCCATAATGGCATTTAAAAAAACCGCGGTTTATTAGAGAATAATCTATATAGTTTAATTAAATTAAATTGTTGATTACCGCACTTAATTTTAACAACTCGCACTTAATTTAAAAGTGAAAATTCGTTAGAATTCTATATATTATATTGTTATATAATTCGTTACATAAAAGATTTTGATGAAAACTTTATCCTTTAACTTATGAATTATTATTATACTAGAGATTGCTTAATTATGCTAATTTATGTTGATAAAACGTCAGCGTAGTTCTATATTGTGATTATAATAGAAAGGGTTTATTCAAAAATATATTCATTGTGTTGATTAGTAGACGCGCACTAAATTAAATTTAGTTGATTTGATTAAATTATTAGGTCAAAAAACCATTACCAAATCAACTATATATTAAATGAATATAAGGTTCGCATGAAATCATCATCGTTTAAAATAAGGAATAAATATATAAAAATAATTAAAAAGCAGATAATTTTTTTTTGTAAAAACGAAATTCATAGTACATTTAATTGATTTTAAATAAATAAAAACAATTTTTTTTTGTTGTATTTATACACATTTTATATAATAATATTTAATTGATAAACAAAGTCAAAAAGGTCATTTACGCGAAAATAAAAATTAACAAATAATAATTTTATAATTTTGTGTCGTTTTATTTTCTTTCTATTTATATGTCGTATTTTAAATTCAGAGCTATTTATTTATCCATTTGATCCACACATAGAGTTTAAATATATCCATTTATATTGTGATATTGATTAGAAATATATATTTATAGTAAAATCCGAAATAGATTATTTATAAATTGCATATATAGGCTGCGATATGTTATTATAAAATAGCACACACGTTTTTTAATATATGTTATGCTAATGATAAGGATTATTTTCAAGGTAAACCTTTTATTTATATATATATACTATATGCATACAATACACACGATACGATTCGCATTCATGGTCAAAAATGTTTAATATGTAGGTAGATTAAAAATAACAAAGCACATGCATAAATATTTATTATTATAAAATCATTGTAAAATCAATAAGATGCGATCTTTATTAAAAATAAATAAATAAATATTTACCAAAAATGACTGGCGATAATGGTTTATCTGATGGTATTCTATTATTATAATATCCATAATCTATTGATATTTCATTGTCGTCTACTGCTTTATCACTATAATTAACTTTACTGAAATTAAAACCAAGTGCATTACATTTATTAAAATAAATGTAATTAAATATTAAATAAAGTAAAAAATAAAACTTCATTATTTATATATAATTTTACTAAAGATACGTTTAATTTTTCAAAAAATATTAATTTTCTTATTATTAATTTTTATATTATTATTATTTTATTATTTTTATTTATATTAAAACAGAAAAGGCTATACGCAAAAAATTATTTAATGTTATACTAAAGAAATATATACTGACTGATGCTAAACTGAATGTACAATAGAATAGACTCTATTTACATCGTCTGTTTAGTTGTTTATATTGAATTTTTTATATGAACTATATACAGCTACGACTGTGTTTAATAATTTGTATATAGAATTGTGGTAGAATAGAACGATAGATAGACGCGATATATATATATAGAATCAGAATTCAGTACGTTATGGATATAGAATAATTGAAAAGAATGTTTGTGTGAAGTGAATATTCTTGTCCTTTTTATTTTGTGTATACCAACACAAAAGAATGTTGTACGTAATGTTGTAAATATAATGAAATTCCTACGTCTGGATGGAAAATTAAAGAATTTTGATTGAAAAGTTTCCGCAATATTAAATCGTGATTCTTAATATTTTTGTCAAATATTCATTCAAATTAATATAACACTTCAATGCGAGAGATATAATCACAATTTTATGGAGACATGGAAAATTCTTTCTATAGTCCCCTAAAAAATATCAACAATATAATTGAAGTGGTAATAAAACTTATTGATAGCTGCAAATCTGATGTTAATTTCGTAGAAATTCAGTTTCGTTTGTTTGTTTGTTTGAAACAGAATGACAGATATCTTTAATAAACCCTTCTTGAAATTTTCTGCTGGATCGAATGGGATCAGAAAAAATTCAACGATATAAAAGTTATTCCACTTTTAAGCAAAGCTCCAGATGATATAATGTTTAATCTAATTGGTTAGAAACTAAGGACGAGATATCTTTAATAAAATCCTTTTTGGATTTGTATGACATTTTCTGTTTGGGAAAGTTTCAGGAAAACATTTCGGAAATGTAATGTTTTTCATATTTGGTACAAAAACAGTACATGCAAAATTTCTAGTCAATTTGGTTAGAAGCAGAACGAGAAATCTCAAAAAGTTCCTTACCTTTGTATTGGATCTCTTGAATGGGAGGATGGGATTAGAAAAAATTCTTCGATATAAAATGTTAACATTGATGATCTATAATCCTATAATCCGTATTCGTTTTTATTTTAAGAATCAATTGCTAATTAAATTTCTGAATAATTTTTCTATATTTATAAAGTTCTTCAATTATACCGGGTGTCCCAGTACAGGGTGCCAACCCGAAACAGGCAGGTTCTACACCTCATTTCGAATCAAAAAATGTATGGCGACCCCATGTCTATCTCGCTTGGATTTCGAGTAGATGTTATTTACCATATCTCAGCAACCAGTTATCGGAATCCAATAATTATAACATTGTTGGAAAGGTATTTTAACTATCTTTAACTTTCTTTCTAATCACATAAACATCGGCGACAACCGGTTTTCATGCTATAGCTGGTCAAACATAAGAAATTTCAACGGCTTCAAATATTTTTGTTATTTTGTAAGCCTAGAACTGTGGGACTTTTAGGTTTATTAGTGGTCGGTTTTTAGGAAAACTTCTTTGATGTTTTAGTTTTAATTTGATGTACAAACTTTTAACATGTGTCAAGTCGTTTTAGGGATATGACAAAAATAACATCGAAATGCAAATTTTTCAAAAATTTAAAACACATTTATTACATTGCAAATTTCAATGTTGTCGTCTTATCTAGGTAACATAAGTTCAAGGAGTTGCCGTTAATTCAATGATTACTTAGAAATAAAAAACAGTTAAATTTATTACAGTCATAAATTTATTCAATTCGTTTGTTATTTATGCTGCATCTCTTGACATTTGTACGTTACATTGCTTAACCTTTATTTTTGTTTAATAATCATTAGAAAATTAATAAGTTTCATTAATAAAGAATAATTTGAACGTATTCACCGTTCACACGTAAACAATTAAGAACCGCAGTAAAAAATTAATTTAAAAGGTGCATAGTGGTATAGTAAGTTTAATTTAAAGCAATATGCAGTCACTTTCAAATTGTGAATTAGCGGATTGGTGTATGTTTATGGGTATTGTTATGGTAACGCTAGCTAAGCAAAGGTCGAATACCAAATTCGATTTCCAAATCGACTACAACCATCAAGGAAATCATTTTCAAACTTATTTGGGAAACTAACAACTACTGGTACCTTTGCAACAAAACAAGAACGAGTACATAGAAATTGATGTAGATATTATGGATCTGGTCGAAGCAAATCCAAGAATAAGCACAAGACGTGCAGCCACCCAAATTGGTGTAAGTAAAAACTATTGCTGCCGTATAATAAAGGCAAAAAAAAATCATTTGCAAAAAGTAAAAACACTTAAAGAAATAGACCAACCGAACAACTTTTTGTGTTTTAAATTTTTGAAAATGTGAATTTCAATATTATTTTAACGAGTTGACACATTTTAAAAGTTTCTACATCAAATTAAAGCTAAAATATTAAAGAAGTTTTCCTAAAAACCGATCACTAATAAACCTAAAAGTCCTACAGTTAAAGGCTTTCAAAATAACAAAAATATTTGAAGCCATTGAAATTTCTTGTTTTTTCGGGCTAGCTCGAAACCCAAGCGAGATAGACATGGGGTCGCCATACATTTTTTGATTCGAAATGAGGTGTAGAACCTGCCTGTTTCGGGTTGGCACCCTGTACTGGGACACCTTGTATATAAAAAAATGCACACATAACAAAATTACGTATAATTCATTTAATTTAAAATTAATTTAATCAATTTTAATAAAAAAAAAACAAATTAGGGTGTGTGATTTTGTGTGTTGATTTGTGATATATAAATTTTCATATTGCACTGTATAAAAAAAAAAAAAACACACACACACACACACGAGAGATAAAAATTAACTAAAACTACAAATTAAAAATACATTTATCTATTTATTTATTTTTAAAGAAAAAAAAATGAAAATTTTTCTTTAGTGTTAATTTTTTTCTTTTATCCATATATAATTAGAAAATTTGAATTTCTGTTTTCTAATCAAAACAATTTATAAATTATATAGATTAATATATAGTATTAATTAAAATAAAAAATAAAATAAAAGAAAAATAAAAATTATTAAATCTATAAATGATGGAATTTTCAAAATTCTTTATTTAAAAATCTTTATTTTTTTTTTAAATTTAATTTAATTGAATTGCAATTTTATTTTTTTTTTTTTAATTTTTTTATTTACCAATAAATTTTATTAATTATTCTGTTTACAATCAAGTAAATAGGATAACAAAAAAAAAACAAACAAATTCTTATATACATTTATAATATATATATAAAGATAGAAGAGAAACAAAAAAAACAATAATATAAAATTCATATAATATAATATAAGTCAAGATCAAATTCTAATTGATTTAGAATTCTTTAAAAATTTATTTATTTATTTATATTTTTTTTTCATTATTTTTGTGTGTGTTTTTGTTTTTTCTTCTTATTTTATAATTTAAATATTATAGTAAAATGTTTTAAATAGTAAAAAGGAATACAAAAAAAAAATTAATAACGTTAATAGTAAATAATAATAATAATAAATTTAACGTTTTTTTTATTAAAGTTAATTATTTAAGTTTATGTTTATTTATTTAACACATAGCTATGATTTGATATCGTACGAAACATAATCATCATAGAAATTCGCATCCTTTTTTTTTTTTTTTTTGGACGATGACGAATAATAAACGAATCAAAAAAAAATAGATCGAAATGTGAATTTTTCTCATCAATATCAAAAACTAAACAATTCCATTTAGATTTTTGTTTTTGTTAGTTCTTTTGATAACCTCATCAAATCAATGCTAATAATTGTCTTAATGGTAAAAAATTATTATAATAAAAAAATACGTATGAAATAATTTTCATTACCACGACGTTACATGAAACAAATATACAGGAATTTGAATACATATTTTTTATAGATTATTAAAAAAAATAAATATTAAATTGGATTATATATTAAAAAACAAATTGTGCAACAAGTTGGGTTTGTTTTAATAAACAACTGAATGTTGTTGATCGGCGATTGCCGTTGTTGTTGTTTGTTGTGTTACCAATTGATGCATTTGAATATTATTGTTAATTGATGGTTGATCATCTATCGTATTAATTAAGCTAACAACATTTGCCTGATTTGTATGCATTATAATTGGTAACGAATCTTGTCTCGTTTGTCCTATGGTTTGTGTTTGCATATTTAAATTAATTTGTTGATGTTGCTGTGGTTGTTGTTGTTGTTGTTGTTGATGATGTTGTTGAATATTCAATTGTTGCAATTGTTGCGGTTGTTTTAAATTTTGTTTCTGTTGGGGTTGTTGTTGTAATTGGCGTAATTGTTGTCGAACTTGTTGCTGTACATGCTGTTGATTTTCTTGTATTGATTGCTGTGCTTGTATTATTGCTGGTTGTACAGTTTGTAATCTTTGTTGTTGGTGTTGTTGCGTTCCTCCAGGCGATGGTGGATGTATTATTCGAATTATTTGTTTTTTTGTTTTTGGAATTTGTGATTGTTTCGATGGTCGTGATTTTGATTTTAGATTCATTTGTTGTTGTAGTCGCTGTTGTTGTTGTTGAATAATTGCAATTTGTTGTTGTTGTTGTTGTTGACTTTTTTGAGACATTTGGAATTGTTGTTGTTGTGGTAATGATTGTTGTTGTTGTTGTTGTTGTGGTAATGATTGTTGTTGTTGTGGTTGTATTCGTTGTTGTTGGTGTTGTTGTGATTGAGGTCTTTGGATAATTTCAATATGTGGAGACTGATGTTGTTGTAATTGTTGTTGTGGTATTTGCATCATTCGTTGTACAGGTTGTACATTGGATTGTATTTTTTGCGGTTGTGGTCGTTGTTGTAGTTGCTGCTGCTGTTGTTGTTGTTGCTGTTGCATTGGTACATTTTGTGGTTGGGCTTGCTGTCTTTGGATTAATTCAATTTGTTGAGGCTGATGTTGTTGCAATTGATGTTGTTGTTGTGGTACTTGATTTCGTTGGGGTTGTACATTGGATTGTATTTTTTGTTGTTGGGATTGTTGTTGTTGTTGCTGATGCAGAATAGGTTGATGTGGTTGTGGTTGGGATTCAAGCTGTTGAATAATATTTCGTTGGGGTTGTAATAATTCTTGTACCTGTTGCTGTATTATTTCTTGGGTTTGTTCTTGGATTTCTTGAAGTACTTGTGCTTGTTGTTGATGATGTAATTGCATTTGTTGTTGTTGTTGTTGTTGTTTCTGCTGTTGCTGTAATTGTAGCTGGAAATGTTGTTGTTGTTGCTGCTGCTGCTGCTGTCTTTGCTGTTGCAGTTGTTGCTGTTGCTGCTGCTGTTGCTGAGGGGCTTCTTTTGGAGCTTCTATTGGGTTTTGTGCTACCACGGTTATCCTAACGGGCGAAATAACAGTAGATGCAGCTTGAATACCTTGTTCGACAGCATTCGTCTCTACTTTTGGCATAATTGGCATGATATAACGAGCCACTAATGACAAAATGAAGCGATTAATTTAAAATAATGTTTGTACAACATGAGAAAAAATAAAATAAAATCACACAAAATACTTACTAACTGATACAGCATCAACTTCTGGATGCATTTTCTTAATGTGACGCAATAAATTACTTTTGCCAGTGAATGCCTTAACACAAAAGTCACATACAAATGGTTTATCCGGTTTTATACCAGTATGAGATCGTTGATGTGATGCCAAATGTCCTGTTTCAATTCAATATATCGGTTATATTTCCATTGATTTTAGGTAAATTATCAATGTATAACTTACCTTTTGATATGAAATCTTTCGGGCAAAGTGTACAATGGAAATTACGTGGAAATGTCATTCCCTTTTGATGGCTACGCTGATGAAAAAGTAAATTACCACGTAACGCAAATGTTTTCTGACAGATATCACATTTATATGGTCGTTCACCGGTATGGAAACGTGTCATATGATTTATAAGATGTTCTTTTTTCGTAAACGGTTTACTACAAATGGTACACGATAGTGGATTATCAGCGGAATGATGTCGTAAATGATTTGCCAAATGTTCTTTGCGCGTAAACGTTTTATTACAATATTCACATTTATGCGGTGAAATTCCCGTATGGATAATCAAATGATTATTTAAATGTTCCTTTCGTGTAAATATTTTATCACAATATGAACAACGAAATGGTGAATCACCGGTATGCTTACGCGTATGATTTGTTAAATGTTCTTTACGCGTAAATGTTTTCGTACAATATATACATTTATATGGTGATTCGCCCGTATGCTGTCGTACATGATTTACTAAATATTAAATATTAAATAAATACATTTTCAGACATACAAATTTTCGAGAAACACATTAATCAAAAAAAAAACAAAGGTACCTAAATGATCTTTGCGTGTAAATGCCTTTGGACAATATTCACATTTAAAGGGGGTTTCGCCGGTATGCTGACGAATGTGATTGACTAGATGTTCTTTTCGTGTAAATGATTTTTCACAATATGTACAACGATGAGGTGATTCACCGGTATGTTGTCGTACATGATTTAAAAGATGTTCTTTACGTGTAAACGTTTTCGAACAAATATCACAACGATGTGGAGTTTCACCCGTATGCCATAATATATGATTGGTAAAATGTTCTTTGCGTGTAAACGCTTTACCACAAATTTCACAACGAAATGGTGTTTCATTCGTATGCGAACGCATATGATTGGCTAAATGTTCCTTGCGTGTATACTTTTTTTCACAAATCGTACATTGATGTGGTGTTTCACCTATAAAATAATAACAATTATTATTTATTATTTAGTATTGGCAAACATTTTAATAGACATGGACATGATTTGTGTTTATTGCACACTTACCAGTATGCCACATATAATGATTAACATAATGTTCTTTACGTGTAAATGATTTTTTACAAATATCACAATGATGTGGTGTGTCTCCGGTATGTTTTCGAACATGATTTTGCATATGCTCTTTTCTCGTAAATGTTTTTGCACAATATTGACATCTATATATTAAGAAAGAAAAAAAAAATGAATGAATTTAATAATAATAATGTTGAATAATAAAATAAGATTTCCTTTACCAGATTAGGTTAGGGATATGGGACTTACTTAAATGGGGTTTCACCCGTATGACTTCGAAAATGATTATCTAAATGCTCACGACGGGCAAATGTTTTTTGACAAATATTACAACCGTATGGTTTATCCGTTGAATGACGTTTCATATGACGTTCTAAACTTTGTTCATTTGCAAATACATGATAGCATATTGTACACGTACACATTTTTAATCCAACATGAGTTTTTCCATGTTCCGTTAATTCTATAATTGATGTGTACGCTTTACCACACACTTGACATACAAATGCTTTACGTTCCGTGTGATAACGACGATGTACAATTAATTGATATTTATATGTAAACATTTTATTACACACTTCACATGTATGTTCGGCTAATGGATCGATAGTGAATTGACAAGTTGATTGACCCGTTACATTTGTATCAATTTCAATTTTTGGAATTAAAATTCCGGTCGCCGCCGCCGCCGCCGATGAATTCATTGCCATTGTTGATGTAGTTGTACCGGTTATTGGCGTTACTACAGATGACATTGATGCAATAGCGGTCATCGTAGTAGATGATGATGATGTTGTTGCTGTTGGGGATATCGATGATACATTTGATGAAATCACACTAATTGAATTTGAAGGATTCATTGAATATGAAGTAACCGAAGTAGAAGCGGAAGTAGCAGCGGCAGCCGTTTCTGTTTTATTATTATTATTAACTATATTGGTTGAAATGGTATTATTAACCATTGTCGGTTGAACATTTATCGGTGATGTATTTGATGATATTGTTGTTGGCATTACCGATACATTAATTAAATTGTCATTTGGTATTCTACCAAATACTTCATGATACGTTAAAAATTGACTTAAATCTTCTACATTCATACGTATTATTTGACCATCAGAACTACGTACATCAATCAGTTGTGATAAACCCAATGATGATAATTGATTAATACTATCAATTTGTTCATCATCGGTTGTTAGATTATCGCATGCATTTGTCATCATCATAACATTAGACGAAACAGTACCAGAAGGTGTTGTTAATGAATTTGATGTGGATGTGGATGTGGATGTGGATGACGTTGATGATGACGATGGGTGTATAATTTTATAAGTATTAAGATGTTCTGATTTTATAATATCTAAATTTGATTTTACATTTAAATCACTATTCATTTGAATCTATATTAAACAAAAAAAATATAAATATAGAATTCATCCATCGCAAATATATAAATTTGAATTTATTTTATTTTGGTTTTAAATTACTTGAATCTGATTTTCATTATCGAATTCTGGTTTTAAATCATCATTTGAATCATTCGTCTCATCCATTATAACATCGTTTTCATCAACGACAATTCCATCTTCATCGACATGCAATAAAATATGATGTTCACCATCATTATTTGGATCACCTTGTGAGACCGTACCATCTGCATTTAATTGAATACTTTCTGAATTACCTATGACATAATAATTTCATTTATGTATTTGTTTATTGTAATTTAAAATGGAAAATTTTCAAATACCGATTAATGATGATGGTATCGTTATAGTATTATCACTATTTAATGTTATTGGTATTGCCGTATTTGTACCACTCAACAGTATTTGAGAATCACCTGTTAATATCGATGATACTCCATCGTCATCATCATCATCATCCTTTTCTGGTTTTGTTGAATTGTATATACATTGATTTGGATAGAAATTTGTAAGAACATAATACTTTCCAAGCTGAAATGAAATAATTATTATTGTATTATCTTGATAACTATATTGGATTAATAGATCTAATAAATTAAATTCTACCTGTGTAACACTTGCCATTGATGACTGATTAATACGTAATTCATCGGCATTAGTTGCCGTTCCTATTTCAACAATACGATTTTCATCGATTTCATCCTATACATTAATTGCATTAAAATTGTTTCAATACCAAGAAAACAACAAACAAAAACATTATGTAAATAAATTTTACCTGTGTAATATCATCAGTTTGCATTTCCGTTGATTGATGTTGAATTAAATGTGGATTATCATTCATGATTATTGTTTTTTATGGTTTACAAAACACTTCGGAGTCAAATTTTCCAAATTAAATTTAGTTTAAATTACATGCATTTTGATTTGATGGGGATTCTTCATAATGTTATAAGTAATTTTGGGCTTAACTACGTGTTATTATGGTTATTAGAGCTCTGTATTGAAAAAAATAAATAAATAAATAAATAAAAACAAATATGCCTATAATAATTTTGTGAATACCGCGACGATTCGACAACGTCACCCACCGACAGTCTGCTGCAATTCAAACAATCACACACAATTATAGAATTTATATAAATTTAATGAATAAAAAAACAAATTTACTAAATTATTTAATGTGCATTTTTTTGTAATTTAACCATAAGTTATTTTTTAAAAATTATCAATAAAAATATTTGGAAAATAAATAATCAATTAAATTTTTTTTTTTATTTTTATTTTTTTTTAATGGCATGTAAATCGGCAGCCATTATTGTTTTCGATAAATAAAAGCAATGAACCCCCGCCCGGCCATACCCCGTTGATAAAGAAAAAAAAAAACGCAATAGATTAAAATTCACTTTAAATTTGTTTTTGTACCAAATTCAACTCAGATTTTAATTAATAATTCACTATTTATAAACAATTATTTACACAATAATTATTAATTATTGAAACTTAATTTTTTTTTATTTATTTTTAAAAACAAAAAGATTTTTTTTTTCGATGTTGAGCATACCATTAAAAAAAAAAATTTTAATAAAATAAAAAAAAATAAACAGAGTGACAAATAAAATGATTATAAAAAAAAAATATGGGATGCGTTCAATTTTCATGAATGTTCGCAAGGTGTTTTAAGAATATTAATTTGCTTTAATAATGATTATTAATATTTTAATGATAAAAAAATAATTAATTATAAATTATAAACAACCTGTCAATCAATCAAGATTAAAGTTACAATTAATTATAAAATTAATAAAAATAAATTATATAAAAATTAATGTTTCTCCATGGTACTATCGATAAAGTAATCATAACATTTTATTTGACATGTCGACATACAATTCAATAATCTCCACAACAATAATCTGATTTCAACAACAAAAACCAAAAAAAAATAATAAAAATATTTTTTATTTTTATAAAAAAAAACAAATCTCAAACAACACAAAAATTATTTAGTTTTTTTTATTTTAATTTAATTTAATTCAATTAAAAAAATTCTAAGTGGTTTATCATCAATTATAGTTCTGAGAAAAGTATTAATTAATTACGTTGTAAGTATTTTTTGTAATTATTACTAATAAATATAATTTTTTTGTTGATTTCTTTTGTTTTTATCAATTTTTAACTTTTAACCTATAAAAATTTTGGTCCAAATCGTTTAAGAATTTTGTTGTGAAAATAATTTTAATAATATATTGATTTTATCCAAATTAAAATATGGGCTTTGTTTAAAAAATTGTTCAACAAAAATATTTCCTTGTGGGAACCGCAAAATCCTTAAATTCTTTATTTGGGAGTTGACGAACTGATCATTTTGTACTTTTTGGTTTTGTTGTTAAACATTTTCTTTACTATCATTTATAGGTGTTCATGCTGTAATAACAACAAAACAGAAAATGGGAAATGATAAAAAAAGACGCTCACGGTCAAGGGAACGTACAACAGATCATCGAGACAAGGGCAACCAAAAAGATCGATTAGATTATCGAGATAAAGATCGTGGTGTTGGTGATAATCGTGATAAAGATCGTGGTGGTGGTGGTGGTGATTATCGTGATAAGGATAAAAATGATCGTAATGAATACAATAGAGATAAAGAAAGGGAACGTGAAATGGACAGAGATCGAATGTCATATCAACGTCGTAAACGATCAAGATCAACAGAAAAATATAATGACAGAGATGGAGAAAGAAATTTTAATAATAGTAACAATAATATGAATAATAATAATAATAATAATAGTAATAAAGAAAAACGAGGTGGTTCCCGGGAACGTTCATCAAATCATTTAAAACAGGAAAACAATAAACTCGGAAGAAGATCTCGTTCGCATTCACCAACAAGAGATACCACTGGGAATGATTCGAAATCATCGAATATCAAACCGGAAGATTTAAAAAATGAATTAAAAGATGAAAAGAAATTCATGAACGATGATAAAAAATCATTAAAAATGGAAAATAAAAAATTGGACAATAAAAAACCAGAACCATTATCGTTAGAAGAATTATTAGAGAAAAAAAAAGCTGAAGAAGCGGCACGTAGTAAACCGGTGTTTATAACGAAAGAGCAACGTGTTGCCGAGGCATTGAAGAGGCGACAGGATGAGGTGGCGGCTATGCGAGCCGCTCAATCGTCAACACCGAAATTCGGTAATATACCGGTTTCGAGTATTTTGAATAAAGAACGACGTGATCGTGAACATAATGAAAAAATTGATCGACGTGAACGGGAACGGGTTAGACGTGAACGTGAACGGGCCAACGATAAAGATCCGGATGGTAAAGAGAAAGAACCCGATCTTAAGGATCCCGCTACCACAAAACGTATGGAAAATGAATTGACCGTAAAGGATAAAGCCAAAGAATTGGAAGCAATTCGTGAACGATATTTGGGTATAATTAAGAAAAAACGTCGTGTTCGTCGGTTAAACGATCGTAAATTCGTATTTGATTGGGATGCCTCCGAAGATACATCCGTTGATTATAATAATTTGTATAAAGAACGACATCATGTACAATTTTTCGGACGTGGTAATATCGCGGGTATCGATATCAAAGAACAGAAAAAGAAACAAAGTCGATTTTACGGTGATCTATTGGAGAAACGTCGTACGGAAGCGGAAAAAGAACAAGAAAAAGTACGATTGAAAAAGGTAAAACGTAAGGAGGATAAACAAAAATGGGATGATCGTCATTGGTCCGAAAAGGATTTAGATGAAATGACGGAACGCGATTGGCGTATATTCCGTGAAGATTATAATATTACAATAAAGGGTGGTAAAATACCAAATCCTATTCGTAATTGGGTTGAATCTGGATTTCCAAAAGAATTACTGGAAATTATCGAAAAAGTGGGTTATAGTGAACCGACACCAATTCAACGGCAAGCCATATCGATTGGTTTACAAAATCGTGATATTATTGGTGTTGCCGAAACTGGTTCAGGTAAAACATTAGCATTCCTCATTCCGTTGTTGGCATGGATTCAATCGTTACCGAAAATTGAACGATTGGAAGATGCCGACCAGGGACCATATGCAATTATATTGGCACCGACCCGTGAATTGGCTCAACAAATTGAAGAGGAAACAAATAAATTTGGACAACCGTTGGGTATACGAACGGTTGTTGTCGTTGGTGGGTTGTCACGCGAAGAACAAGGTTTTCGTTTACGTTTAGGATGTGAAATTGTCATTGCAACACCGGGTCGTCTTATTGATGTTTTAGAAAATCGTTATTTGGTATTAAATCAATGTACGTACATTGTATTGGATGAAGCCGATCGTATGATTGACATGGGCTTTGAACCGGACGTACAGAAAATTTTGGAATTTATGCCAGTGACAAATTTGAAACCGGACACCGAAGAAGCCGAAGATGCAACAAAATTAATGGAAAATTTCTATACGAAAAAGAAATATCGACAAACTGTGATGTTTACGGCAACTATGCCAGCGGCAGTTGAACGATTGGCACGTACCTATTTACGTCGTCCGGCAACCGTTTATATCGGTTCAATTGGTAAACCGACAGAGCGCACAGAACAAATTGTTTATATGATGGGTGAAAATGATAAACGTAAAAAACTCATTGAAATTCTATCGCGTGGCGTTGAACCACCAATTATATTGTTTGTTAACCAGAAAAAAGGTGCCGATGTATTGGCTAAAGGTTTGGAGAAATTGGGTTACAATGCGTGTACATTGCACGGTGGTAAAGGACAAGAACAAAGAGAATATGCATTGGCATCGCTTAAGGGTGGTGCTAAAGATATATTGGTGGCGACGGATGTTGCCGGTCGTGGTATTGACATTAAAGATGTATCAATGGTTATCAATTATGATATGGCCAAAACAATTGAAGATTATACACATCGTATTGGTCGTACGGGTCGTGCCGGTAAAACGGGTATTGCCGTTTCGTTTGTCACCAAAGACGATAGCCACTTGTATTATGATTTAAAACAATGCATATTAAATTCACCGGTATCCGTTTGTCCACCGGAATTAATGAATCATCCAGACGCACAACACAAACCGGGAACCGTTGTTACAAAGAAAAGAAGAGAAGAGAAAATATTTGCTTAATTTAAACATTGTTTTATCCTTTGTTTGTAGTATTAAGATAATAATAAAATAAGGTACATTTGTATAATTTTGAAGTAATAAATTTAGAAAAAAAACCTCAAAATATTTTATTTTTTTTTAATATAAATGCTTAATTTCTATTTATATCTAATAATTTACTCTATACATTGAATTTCAATTCACTTACCAATTATTATTGTATAAGACACATTAAAAATTAATCCTTTTTTATTTGATCCATACTATCGGTTAATTGATCAATTGCTGTTTGACAGATTTTCGTAAGTGTTCCCTCAGAACTCAATGGATCTTCCCATTCTAAAATTGATTTGGCTTCCGCTAATAAATCTTTGGCTTCTTGTAATGATTTACGTAGTTCAACGCCCAATGAATGCACACCCTGTGAATATGCCGATTTTGCCAAACAAATAATTGGAACATGCATTTCATATAGTAGCATTGCTCGAGCTCGTGTTTTACCTGGTTCAAATGTATCTAAAATTTTTAATACATGTTTACATAAATCTAATTTACGTTCTAATAACACATCTGGTAATTCATCAATTTCATAGCCTTCAACACGACCATACATTTCCAATAGATTTTGTTGTAAATTTGTTTGTATAAAATGATTTGGATGTAAAACACTACGAAATTTATGAAATAATTTTTCACATAAATGTAATTTTTCTGCATTCACTTCCATTTCTTGCATTTCATCGATTTCCGATTGTATAACGGATAATGCCGTTTGGATCGCCCGGCCCGATGTTTGAAATTCACAATTTGAACATTTCCAAATGGCTTCAAGATCTATATTATATAAATAGAATGTTATAGAGATTAATATACAAAACCGTTAAATGTTTATTGAAATTTTGATTTGTCAAAAGAAAAATATTATTAGATTATTTTACCTAATGGATCCGTTGACGTTATTATTCCTGGATCACATTTATTACACTTAAATGAACTAAAATAAGTACCCAATTCAGTTGGATCTGTACAACGTTTACATTGACATGTGAAAAATTTTCCCGATTTTAAATGAACTTGACGGGCCATCGTTCCCGATAATGTATAAGTGTATGTCGCAAATAGATTTTCACCCTTTGGTATATCAACACTTGAACGTGTTTTAATCCTATATTTGAGTTTTTTTAACATCATTATAACCAGTACATATCATTAAATAAATTATACAAATGCGATATATATTTACTTAAAATTATCACTGGGTAAAATTGAATGCGTTGTATTTGGTACACATGAATGGGCCATTAATGCGGTAAATGGAAATACACAACGTATATTAAAACCATTAAGTGTACGCGCCTCAAATGAATTCACTTCTAGGATACCGCAAACTTGTTGTATTAATTCGGCTGAAAAACGTTCTTTTAATTTACACGGTCCTTGTAAATATCCAACAATATTAATTTCATCAGCTTTCCATATTGATGAATTTTTCCGTGCCTCAGCATGATATTCCATTTTTGATAATTCCGCTTCCCATCGTTCCGGTTCACATTCTTTTTGAAGTAGAAATCTGTATCTCATATATACAGATAATTCTTAATTTATTATAGATCATATAAACAAAAAAAAAAGGAATAACGCGAATATGACGAAGATATATGATACAATCAAAGAAGAAGCGATTTCTTTTGGATTAATCCAATTTAAATATATTTTGTGATTAATTAATTTTATTTCAGGGCTCTTTAATTGTTCATTTTGAGAATTATAAAAAAGTATTTAATAATAAGATTCTTTATAGTTATAAACCCAATTGAAAATTAATTTTCATAATAATAAGGTCAAGTCAATTAGAAGACAAAATTGAAAAAAATGTATATAATAATAAGTTAAAAAATAAATAATTAACAAAAAATGCCGTTCTCTTAAAAACGATACAGTATCCGTTTTGTTAAAATATAGTTATATTATATTATAAATCTTTGCGTATTTGTGTACCAAATGGAACGCGAATGAATAATTAAAATATGTAACATACATATATATATTAAAGATATTATACTTACGAAAATCTAAAAAAATATAGGTTAAAGAAAATTCAAAATCTGGTAATGACGCAATTTAAAAAGAAAAAATGAAATTTAAATAAATATTTTTACATTTTTATAATCAATAGAAAAATTCTATTTGTTTTAAATAGCATATGATTTTTTGTATTAATATTATATAGATTCTCTGGTAAAAGATTGAATATTTATATAAAATCATATTCCTAATTCTAAATTTATTGGTAAAAATCTCGTTTAGGAGCTGCGAGGGAAAATCAGTTTTAGGAGCTGCGATGAAGATCAAAATATTATTGGATTTAAACTTAAATATCATGACAACTTAAAGTGTTTTCTGAGGCATAATTTTTAGGTAAGCTTTCGAGATATTAATACTTGAAAGAAAATCATCATCATTTCCATTTGCGTGCGGTTACAAGTTAGTTTTTATAGTTTAATTTTAATATTTTAAATGATTATTATATTGTCGTTTAGATTATTATATAGATACAAAAATATTTTGATTCAAAATTCTAAAAATTTTCAAGGGCTTCAAAATAAATGACAATGAATAAAATGTTGCCATTGAAATACAAAATTATATATGAATATAGATATCCGTATCCGGTTTGTGAAAAAATACTATTTAAAAAAAACGATATATATGTTATATGTACCTTAACGGTGTTATGCAATCCAATTGCATACAAACACCATCACTATCATTTATCATATTATGAAATTTAACTTTATTCTGTACAAATAATTTACATTCCCGTTCATGATGATTCAATGGATTCAATTCCAATTGACTACAACACTCCGAACATAATGGCCATCCACATTTTGGACAACGTTCAATGCTGCCATTATTAGGATCACCATTAACATTTACTGGACAATAACAACCTAAACAAATGCATATTGTATTTGGTTTTGGTCCAACAACATACGGTTCTTCTTCGAATATAATTTCACCACATTTTATATCCTCTTTTGCCATAATATATCGTCCAAATTCAGGACTTTCCCTAATTTCAACTTTATCATTCATAATAATTTTTTCAATTAAATATGAGAACACGCGAATACCGAAAAAACCCACTTATTACTAATTATATATAGTTTAAATATAACTTTTTACAATTTTTTTTTTTTTTGAATTAAAATACACTAAATTGAATTAAAAAATATATCAAGAAAACTCTGCTTTTATACTGTCGACGACTGAGGATTATTTTAGTCTCACGTTAATGAGAAAAAAAAACTATAACATTATATTAGATTTTAAGTAAATTATTTATATTTATTATATATTTAATGATTTTTAACAGAACACAGAATAATATAACAATAATAATAATTCAATATTTTAAGCGAAATATTTTCAAAAAATATATAGACTCGACCATGCACGAAGGAAATGTTTTTTTAATACTGAAATGTTGTTGAATAATTTTCATTAAAATGCAAAAGATCATAGGATTTTTTTTTTATATACTCGTATATAGATTTTGAAAATATAATTTATTTTAAGTTTTAGTTGGTTGAATTTTCACAAAAAAATAAAATTAAAATAAACTAACACACTGTCATATACATATATTTGAAAAACTATACACTTGATTGTGAAAATATTTGTATATAAAGATTTTAAAGAATATATGCTTTAAAATCTTATATTGTGATCCTTAGATAAGTTTGATGGGAAATCAAATTTTTATTAATCTAACAGGAGCTCTTATTCTTATAAATAATTGCCACCCAGTTATTCGGAAACTACAGAAATAGTGATTTTAATCCATAAGAGAATATTTTCTTAATTTAATTGAATAGATAAATAATAATGCGCATTTGAAAACTGACAAAGACCAACTACAGAAGAATGTCATATTTCAATGATGCTAAATTTCAATTTCGAATTCAGATTACATCATTCTGAACGAATAATTTATTGAATACCTGTATTTAGATGATATTTGAATGAATTAAAATTTTAAAACAGCAGCCGCTAAATAGACAAAATCTGTATAATTTTAATTTATAAATAGCCAAACATATATATGTATAATAACAACAAGTGGTTGTAAAAATTTACATATAATATATATATATATATATATATATATATAGACGACGACGACGTAAAACAACGCGCTTATATATACGTTATAATATATATAGCTTAATATAAATGATCAGCATCATTTAAATATAGATGGTATATAAAAATAAAATGTTATACATTTAATTTATTTATAATGACATATTTTATTTTATGCGGTATATTAAATAGAAATAATGATCTGGGTGATATATGTGATCAATATATGTTTTAATGCAATTTAAAGGAAATTTCTCGTATATATGAGAAAAACTTGTTAAATTTCTATTACAATATATGCAATTTTTGATTAATCGTCGTGAACCATATCATTTATGTATGACATGCACATAAACCATTTTTCTAATAAAACCCTAATGAGTGTAGAGGTTGTTAGATTTTCGCGGTTATAGTTACAAATTAGAACTTGCTGAGATACTCGTAAAATTTCAGGTGGTTGCTGTAAAAATAGAAGGTTAAATTTCTTATTAAATTAATGAAACTGAACCGAAATTGGTAAAAGGCTCTCATAAAGTTGCGAAGAAATAAGAATATTTTGATCGCAAAATTTACTTTATGTGAGTGAGAATTTACGTCTCACTGGCTAACGTTGTTCCGGAATCCGTCCCCTGAAGGATATAATATATTTAAATGTTTGCAGCGAAAAAGGACATCTAAATCCTGCGAATATCCTAGGGAGAGCTTTTAGTGTGTTAGTTTGGTTCAACGTCATCTGCATGTGATGGAAGTTTAATCCGTAGTGTTTTTCTTGTATAGTCATATTTGAGAAAATCCTTTAAAAAAAATATCGCCATTATCAAAACGCCTAAATAAGACGATTATTGAAAATTATAAACCATTATTTTATTTTATTTTATTATTTTATATAGAATTCTAAAATTTCTATAAAGAAATTGCATTCAAATGATTAAAATAACTATATGCGGTATTGAAATCATTACTATACAATTTTAAACCATATTTTTTTTATTTAAAATGCCTCAACAAGCTCTAGCCGTTTTAATGATTTATAGAACAAATGCTTCAGTGACACCATATAGAAGATGATTTCACTTCTACCGGATTGAGATTGGGAAGCATAAACCTTGTGGAATTTAATTCAGCTAAAAAGTCGCATTGGATTTTTAAGAATATCCACGTCCATAATTCTGAAAATTTAGCACTATATCCGGATAACCAAACGTTATCGATAACGTCGAAGAACGTTATAGATTATGCGTTAAAGACGTGACGAATATCTTCACGTTTTTGGTAAAGATCGACATCATTACCTTTAACGATAACGTTATCAATAGTTAATAACAATAGTTAACGTATAATTCTATAAATTACTTTAAAGAAATTTCTATTTTTTTTTCATTTATGTATATTATTTTTTTAAATATATTTTTTACCAATAATATCGAGAAATTTAAATAATTGTTTTTTATATTGCAACATATTCCTAGAGGAATCGAACTCGAAACACTTACCAACATTGAGTAAATTTTTTGCCGTGCACTTTACCAACTTAGCTATATATGGTGTATACACGCAAGATTCTCTATTTATATATTTTCTAGTTGTAAAAAAATATTTCTTGATACTAACGATCGTTAAAGTACTACGACGATATTCATCGAAATAAAATGTCAGAATTAAACATAAAATGTGAGAATGTGAGAATGAGGAATGAGAATTATATTTCTTTAAATATCGTTATAGATAGTTATCTATTTACCACCGTTTATCATATATAGAAAACAAAGGTCGTTGCAAATCGATAAAGGCAGAGAATTGAAAATTATTACGTTGTTAATCGTTATCGAATGCCCTTTTAGAAACCTTTAAATGTAGTTATACATTTTTTAACAATATTAAAAATCCAAAAATTTAGTTAAATATCTGTAAAGATCGTTATGGAAGAAACATTTTAATGTCTCGTTTTCTAACGATACGTAACGTATGGTTTCCCGGGATGTTATAAAGCATTTATAAAACCACTGCTGGAGTACAATTCTTACATATGGGCAGGTTCACCCATATTTCATTACACTATATACAGTTTAGAAACAAGATCGAAAAACATGCGTTCTAACTGATCAGAAATGAAACTATACCGAATTCGATTGAATTATTTGATCATAGACGTACAGCAGTAGGTTCATTATGCAAATTTTACTACCAAGAATGTTCTAATGAAATTTTCAAATTAATGCATGACCATGACATATATTAATTTCTCTTATAGACGGTACGACAATTAATATTCCGGACCCAAGCCAATAGCCAGTGTGACGATCTATGTGATGGAACAAGAGTTTTGAAGCTTGATGTTTTCTCTATCGTCTGTTAAAATTTCATTGCATCTGGTTGACAAATAAAAAAGTTATGACATTTCTTGTGAAACAATATTTTAGTTGAAGTAGAAATTTTAACATGGAACAAAGAGCAGTCATTAAATTCAACGCAAAGCTTGGTAAATCTGCAACAGAAACGTTCAAGTCGATGCAGCAAGTTAATGGTGATAATTGTATGGGTAGAACACATGTTTTTGAGTGGTATAAATGTTTCGTGGATGGCTAAAATGCAGGCTAAAAAAAACAAGAAAAGTTCTATCGAAAATCAAGACAATGCTCGTAACAATCTTCGATAGCAAGGGCATTATCCATAAAGAATTCGTTTCAAACAGTCAAACAGTCGGTAGCGCATATTATATCGAAGTTTTGAATTTGCGTTTGATGGGCAGGATTCGTCGTATTCGACCTCAATATCGTGAATCAGATATTTGGCGTTTGTTACACGATAATGCACCAATAAGTGACACTTCACTTATTGTTCGTCCGTTTTTGGCTCGAAATCAAGTCTGTGTGTTAAATCATCCACCGTATTCACCTGAGTTAGCACCATGTGACTTCTCCTTGTTCCCAAAACTTAAAATGAAATTGAAAGGATATTTTTTTGAGGATATTGAAACCATTCAAACAGCATCTACACGCGCACTACAGGCAATACCACAAAATCAGCTGCGGAACACGCATTATTAAATCGATGTAACAGTTGTATTGAATCAGGAGGAGAATATTTTGAATAAATGAAAAAAAATAATTTCAAAAATCGTGTTTTTAATGTATTTCCTAGGACCAGTCAGGAATATTAATTGTCGCACTATGTACTTCAAGAAATTCTCCAATTTTGCTATTCTAATGACTATAAATCATTTAAATTACGCATTTCACCATCTAATCCACCTGAAGTGCAGCAGCCAGCAGGCAATTGTCCAGAGACCATACACGAGCTATTCTTTCTTTCAACTTTTCGGTTTAAGTTTTTTTTACTCTCATAAGTTTGCTTTTATTTTCAAAATTTCATAAATTAATTCACATATTATTAAAGTTTCGCTATTCAAAATTATTCAATGTATCATATATAGGTTCATCACCTGATTAAGTGATTTCGTTACGTGGGCTTACTGCAATACTGAGGTTTTACGGTCGCTAAACCGATATTCTATCGTATAGTAACGAACAAAAATATAATATATAATGTATATAAATAAAATAAATTTATCAAATAAAGATTTAAAAAAAAAAATAATCTATCTTATTTATTATCTATCATACCTGCTCCTTTTTTATTTCTGTTCTATAAATATATATAATTTACAGAATTCACATCTTTTGAGAAAATTTTAAATTAAAAAAGATTTTCATATATATTAATGCTTGGTGCTATTTCACATAATATATAGAAAACGAAATATAATATAACAAATGTATATTATATATTTTGATAAAGAATATTTATAATTATGGGAATCGGATTTTTTAAATATAAAAACAAAAAAAAATTTTATAGCCACGCGACCTAATTTAAAATGATGCGTAACACATAAAATAAAAAATATAGTTCTATGGATGTTTATCAAAATATGTTTTTCGATTTTTGAAAAATGAAAATAAATATTGGCAATGAAGCTATTTATTATTATTGTTGTTGTTGCGGTTAAAAATATGTTTATATAATAAATAATAAAATACGAAATGTTGAGAAATAAAAAATAGAAATCACCATCAATATATATATAACTCCTACACTATAATTTGGATAAATTAAATATAGAGAAGGTTAAACGATAGGTTACAACCTCCTTTTTATTTCTATATAAAAATGCGATCCTTAATTTTGTTTTTTTTTTTATATATAGAATAATTTTTTTGTTTTTATTTTACTCATTATTATATTTTAAAGATGCGGGGTATGTTTGCGGTGTTTTGTGTTATATTGTAAAATTTAATATAATATAGTTTTATAGCACCGGGAAAATAATTTTTTATTCACACACCTGCGATAAGAGGAAATGCGATGGTGTGTTTTAATAAAAATTTATAACGTTCCAATTTTTTTAAATATAGTTCTTTTATTTCACTTTCGAAATCTACTTCAATTGCTTTTTTTAGTATATATGAAATGAATAAAATTCTATTTGAACATAAACGATATCATAAACAAAAATTGTTTTAGTTAAATTATCTATAGAGAAACCTGCAGTAGTACGTATTTATTATAAAAATAAATAAATAAAAAAAAATACATCTTTTTTATAAGAAAATTTTACCTGTTTCAGGTTTTATTTTTTATTTAAAAATATATAATAATGTATTTATAAAAGTAATTCAAGTGTTTTATAAATTCAAAGTGGTAACAATTTATAATATTAATCTACATTTTATTAATTTCATTTATCACTATATCTATCATGAATGAATAATATATACCAGAGAGAAATCGTGTTTTTTTTGTATAAATGTGATATGTTATTAAACGAATTTATTAATTATATTTTAAAGAAAAATAAAAACTTAAAACATCCCTTTTAATATATTTATATATTTTAATACTGTTTTTTGTATATTATAAAAATATATATATAATCGCACTTCAAAATTCAAAAGAAAGCCGCAATAATAAAGGAAGTATTTTTCTTTTTCTTTTTTTTTTCTCTGTTTTGTTATTCTGTTTTTCTTTCTTTATATTGTTATTATTAATTTATAATAAATTATAAATAATAAAATTATATTATTATTACAATATAATAATATTTATAATAAAAATTAATATATATTTTATTTGTATTTTATTTTATATTATATTTTTGTGGTTTGGATATCCAATTTTTTTTTTTTATTTGGTTTAATATCATTTTAAGACTAACAAATAATAATAATAAATTGATATTCGAATTTTTGATTTTTCAAGTAGTGCGAGTTATTATTATAAAAAGTACTTTTGGATATATTTTATTTATTATGGACATATACTTTATTGTAATATATAAATGTTTACTGTATTCCATTCATAAATTACAATAGAATTAATATTATTTAAGAAAAATTTGGTAATTTTATATACCAATCTATATAGTTATATATTTGTTATATTATTGAAGGACCTTAAATTTGTACGATATCCGTTTTTCAAGGAACTTCGAACAAATAGTTATATATTATAGTAAAAATTATAAATACTCATCCTATTCATTATATACTTATTATTATACCAATTTTGCTTATAGGAAATAATTAAATATATACAAAAAAAAAAAAATTCAGCTACTGTCCTATAAAATCCATTATTAGTATTATATACGCGACGCGATGTCGTCTATTAGAAGATTTTATCTATTTGAATGATTTTGATTTTGTAATTATCCTTTTGCATTTGGACAATTTATTCCTTTTATTGCTCAAAAACATATGTTAGTTTTAAACACAAAAATAAAACGTTTCCATCGCTATTGTTAAACATTTTATATCTTTCATTTGTGGATGCCAAACCGAAAACAAGATATCCGAAATTTGTAGCAATTTAACAAAAAACCTTGGAAATCAAATTTTTCTAATTTTGAAACTTATATAACTTTCTTGTTCCACAGGATAAATTAACTAGACTATTTACGTTTTCTGACGACTTTTTTTATACCTTTATTCAAGTCGTGTAGGTTTGATAATATCCTAACCCTAACTGTTTTTTTAAAACATTGCCAAATAAAGTCTTTTAAGAAATTCCAATCAGTCGGAATTCGATTAATAAATAATAATTATCTATATAATTCTAAACCGATTTAAGTACCTGAACATCCTGGTGGACATCGTCAGAATCCTTTTTGAAATAATGTCATTTACCTTGGAAAAAATCCAATAAAAAATATACGTTTCTTTGCAAGTAAAATGAAGGTTTATTTTTTTTTTTTTCACGCAATTCTACATTACAGGAAAATGAGATTTATGGGAAGTTTTCCGTAAAACTTTTCGTTTGTTAAAGCTGCGATGGATAGAGCTATGCGTTTTGTTTCAAAGTTTCAAATTATTAGCTGACTCAGGGGCAATTTGGCAAAACCTTAAAAAGCACATTATTAAAATAATAATAACCTTTTCATTTTTTGATAGTTTTCTCTCTTGTACCAAAAAACGTTAATTTATATAATAATAAGAAAATTAATTATAAATACAAAAATTAAATGTGTAAAAGAGAACAGGCTTTTATAGTAATTTAATAAAAAAATTAAAATCCACTTATCTGTGAAGCGAGTAAGTTAATGAATATAAGGAATATACATATATTGCAGTATAGAAAATTTATTATCAATATATATTATTTAACTATTTCTAAAAACGTATAGGTATATATACAAGAAGAATTTTGATCAAAAGTACCGATGGGTTATTAGCAAAAAAATTAAAAAATTGCATGTTTTATATTTTTAGCAAAAGCAAAAAGCAAAAAGAAAATCGTACATAAACGTATTTGTTTCTATCAATTATCTATCATATATTTATACATATATATTGAATTATGTATACAAAATATACAGGGTTATAAAGTTTTGAGATAACCAATTCAAAACAATATTTTCGTATATGATTTCCACTATCACAACTACATTGTTGATGGATAATATAGATTAATTATATTACTATTATATTATTTCGATTTAATAACGACTTATAATTTAAGTTCCTTCCTTTCTATTGCCCTGTACCATATTAATATAAATCTATTTCAATTTCTAATGAACCTCGTATACAATATACAATATTTACATATATGATAAATTTTCAATAACCCTGTATAATGGTATATAGATGTTATGCAAACAATTTATTGATTACTCATCGCGGTTATGTATTATCGATCTATATAAATAAAGCATATAAATACTAAAAGCGCGTCTATAATAAGTAATGATAATAATTCAAATCATCATATTATATATAATTTTACGTTTGCTGATATGATATGCGTGTGTTTGTGTGGTTAAATAACCAATAATACATGATTTTTTTTTTATATAACTACTTTAACAAAAAAAAAACTATAGCGAATATATTATTATTATTATTATTATTGAAACACTTAGTTATTTTGTTACAGTTTAAATTGTCTTTTTTTTTTCTTTAACATATTTATTGTATTATTATTTATATATTGATCGCATCTAGTTAATAGTACAAAAAATTATGAAATGTTTATGAAGAAAAAACTATAAATAGTATATAGTTAGAGAAAAGAATTTAAAAAATTAATTTGAGGTGGAAATTGTTTATTAAATAATAATAATAATAATAATAATAATACTAACTATTTACTATACGATACGAAGATTTCATGTACATTAACTCCAGAAAAATTCTGGAAATATTCCACACAAAGCATAGGTCCGCGATTTAGTTTAATTTTCCATTTTGATAATTCGTAAAAAAAAGGCGACAAGTTAATGTTAATTGTTTCTGATGCGGAGTAGTGCTTGGTTTTTCAATTGTTAATATAAATGTCTTGGTCACTGGTAAATTATCGTATAGTAACAAATTTACATTATTTCTGTACGTATTACTTGGTTTGTATTTCTTTTTCTGTTGCTGATGGTTTAAGGTAAAAATCTATCAAAATTGCGAATCTAGAACAGAAATATTGGTTTTTCTAAGCGAAGTTTATGATTTTGGCTTATACTTTAATATATTTCACAACAGAAAATTCTACTCTGAACTATAACAGACCTTAAAAAGTTTTCAACACTTTTATTATCCGCATATATACACGTTCCATATAATAGTTACTGTTTCAATCAATTTATTTTCTTATAGGGTTGTTATAAAATTTTTGATTTAGTGTATATCAATTAAATTATTTTTACTTTGTTTCTTTTCGACATGGTTTTGTTTTTTTTTTTTTTTTTAATTTACTATACCCAAAAAACTAAACACACTTCACAAAAATTATTATTATTACCGCAATTTACATAAATAAACATCAAATAAATTATCCCCATCGCATCCAATAATATCCAATATCCATTATTTTATATTTAATAAGATATAACATGACATATTGTAATTCAAATGAAAAGGCTAGCGGGTAGTAAAATAGTATACATTTATAGTTAGTTAAAAAAAATGTGTTATGTAAATTTACAAAAAATAATTTTAAGCATATTTATTTTATTTTTTTTTTTTTTTGGTTTGTGATCTTAAATAATTTAGAATTATTTCTATATATATATATATATTGCGGCGATGATGATATATACCGCTTGACGTTACGCTAAAAAACTTATATTTAATAATATTTAAAACCTTTGCGTGATAATATTATAGATTTAATAACAGGAAAATAAATATATATGAAAATAAGAATATATATAAGGATGATGATCCGTTTTATATGGAAATTATATTATCTATATTATATATATATATATAGAAAAAATTTATTTAAATATATATAACTTGAAAATAAAATTATTGAAAAAACTTGAAGATGTTTTGTTATATGTTATAAAATTTCTTAAAGTAATTTATTTTAAAATTATTCATCTATTATATGCATAGAAGAAGAAATTCTTATGTGAAGATTGATTTAATAAATTTGTTGTGTGCACTCATACAAATGTTAAATTAATTCTAGTGAAAAATAGCTTTCTTTTTCTTAATCTTTTATGAGTTTTTTTTTTCATTGTTTATCATCACTTCTCATTAATATATTCACAAAATTGAATATTTTTTTTAATGTAAAATCAAAATCCTTAAAGATTATGCAAATTGAAGATTGAAGAAATGAATTTTTATTTTGAAATGGGTTTAGATTCAATTCAATATAATAAAATATATTTTAATACTTGATTATTTATTATATGATCGTTGGAATTTGATAAATATTTTATGATAATTTTATAAAGATAAAAGAAATTATCATAAATTCACTTGAGCAGACAAAATTCCTCACTTAAATTCCTCACTTATTAAATTTAAATAATAAATATAATAAAAAATAAAAGAAAAAAAATTATATTGTATTGCGTAAAAAATATTTAATTATATTCAAACCAAATTTATTATTAAAAATTGCACATTTTAAATAAAATAAAAAACAATTAAAATTAAATAATATATTACATATTAAATTACATTTTTTTTAATATTATTATGTCTTAAATTTAAACAAATTAAATTAAAATATAATAATAATATATTGAGTTATATTTTAATTAATTTAATGTTTTTTTTTTTAATAAATATATTTTTGTACAATTTAATTACGCGTATTTGCCCGTGGTTGATTAATTTGCGCGTGGTTGATTAATTTGAGAAAGGAACTAATATAAAAGATTAAAAATTATAACACCAAAAAATAATACTGTTTTAAGAAATTTCATATTATTTGATTTTTTTTTTTTTAAAAATTGTCATAGAATTAATATAGACATTTTAATTTACGATAATTTAATCAAAATTTAATATTACTTGAAGTACCCCGCTCAGTGTAATTTTTTTATTCTATTCAAACCGAATTGTATCTCCTTTGCATATAATTCTGAGTCCTTTTTTTTTTCGTATCCCGGAAAATTTTTAATATATTTAATTTAATATTTTACTATTTTATATCATCAGGCAGAGTGTGTAACTATAATAATCAGTCTCAGTCTCTTGTCAACAATTCATTTAATGCTGAAATATATGTTTGAGCCATTTGTAATGTTTCAAATTTGGATAATTTTCGGTCATTACCCAGTGATGGGACAACATCACGTAATTTATCAAATGCATCATTTAAACTATTCATACGACGTCGTTCACGTGCATTTGCCGCCAAACGCCTTCTTCTTACAATATCACCGTTTAAATTATAATTAATTGTTGATTGTAAATTTGTAATTTTATTAAATATTTTTGTCGGTTTTATCGTTGGTGTGGGCGTTATTGGCGATTGCTGTTGATTGTTTCTTCCGATTATTATTGTTTCCGTTGACGACTGCGATTGATTATTATTGATAAGTAAACATTTTTTTTGTTCTTCCGGTGATATTGATTTTGATTTTATCATAATTTTATTATTATTATTTGTATTTTTATTTAAATTGTATTTATTCAGTTTTTCTGTAGGTTTTGTATGGTCAATTAAATTATTTATTAATAAAATATTAGTATTATTATGATTTAATAACATTTTTGAATCATCTTTTATTATATTATTTTTTAATTCGTGATTATTATTATTATTATTGATCGGTATTGATCGTGATGATGTATTATTTAAATTTTCAAAATTATTTAAATTATTGCTATTAATAATATTATTATGATTATTATTATTATGAGGATCATTATTATTATTATTGTTATTATTATTATTATTATAATTAATGTTGCCATCATTTTGATGAAAATATTTTGGATAATAATTATGATTATTGTAATCGTTATTTATTAATATTTCATCGGATACGTTTTGCGTTTGATTTGGACTTTGATGACCATCTGATGAATGATCACTACAGATAACACTTGAAAAATTACTTGATGTATCTGATAAATAATTATAATTATCATAATTATATGGAATTTTAACATCCGCAATGAACGATGCTGTTCCATCATCAGGATATTGGCAGTGGTGATGGACAGCATCAGGATGATTATGGTGATGATGATTATTATTATTATTATTATTATGATCTGGATGTTGATGAGTATAATGATGTTGATATTGTAAATACATTGAAGTCATAATTTTTCACTTTTTTATTTTAATAATTATTTATCCTTTCTGTTTTATTAACAATTAAATAACACACACACACAATTTCTAAAATTAGCACTTTTTCTAAAATAACATTTTTTTTCCTTTTAATTTTTTTCTCAATAAATTAATTAAATTTTGATAAAATTCAATCAAATGTTTGATTAATTATAGAAAATTTTCAAAATGAATGTAAAAAAATTCATAAAAAACGAAATGAAATTGATTCACAACATATAAATTTGAATGATCTTATATTTTAATAAAAAAAATTAATTAATTTTATATATCCAACGATCCAACGCAAACGGTAATCGAATATTAACTAACGATAAAATAATATAAAAATCTTTCTCATACTACCAAATCGCAGAATATATTGATGAGATGAAGATGCGATGATCTTTTTGATATACATATCCATATATATTTTTACCATCACCTGAATTTTCTTCTTCTTCTTATGTTTTGTTTATATCTCCATTCAATATGTTGCATATCACTTCATTTAACACATATTTTCTTTAACGTTTCTTCTTAATTCAATTCTTTCTATATTTACACTCTGTTCTATATATATTTTGGATTTTTTTTTTGATCATTCTTTTATGAGCATTCTTCTTTCTGTTATATACATACGAGTATATAAAACTCCGCCTTTACCGGGCGCCAAAATAAATATACTCAAAAAAAAAATATTTAAGATTTTCATGTAAAGATACCGTTTTTGCTTATCTTTTGTTAAACAACAAACAAAAAAAAAACACAGTCCAAAAAGGAACAAAAAAAAAGTAGAGATCATGCAACCTCTATATAGCGCCCTTTAGCGATATAAACATCGCGTATATAATCTTTTATATATATAGTGATATTATTAATATATGATAGTTTACCTTAAAGTTTATATATAGCTACTTTTTTATATGTATATTTTATCGCGATTAATGTAAATTCAATTGTGTGAGATCACTTATTTATTATGTAATGCGTTGAATGATATATATATTGGATCTGAATTTGTTAATGTGATACTTTTTTATGTGTTTTATCAAAATATAAATATAGTTATAGTTATTAGTAAGTAAGTAATAAATAACCTGTAGTATAAAGATATCGAATTACATTTAGTGTTTTTTTTTCTGCTTTTCCTTCATATGCATTTTTATCTCTTTATTGATTAATAAATAGCAGCACATTATATTACGTACATGAACATTTAAAATGTGATATTTAAAATAAAATGCGGTATCAATATATTTTTTATAAATTTCAAATTGATATCTTTTTTATGTGTTTTCGATTTATCGTAATTTGTTGATGGTTTTATTTTTGGTTTCAATAATAGTAATAAAATTAAATTAAAATAAACCGATATCATTTACAAATTAATTTTTTATTGTTTTATACCTTTATAGGAGATTATTGATTTGATTATAATTTTATTATTATATGATGCAGGAATTTTACAAGCGGGTAATTTATGTTATCCATAAAGAGCAGACTTAATTTAATTGAATTAAATATAATTATAATTGAGTGTGATTTTAAAATGTAAATGAATGATTTTTATTATATCATAAAAGCGTGTGGAAAAATTCTTTTTAATTTTTATCATCAATGAATGAATGAATGAAATAATAACAGATGTGATGTGGTAAATGAAAATGTAAAAATATTTACTTCAATTTTTATAGACATTTTTATGGAGTTCATATAAAAGGCTATATTTAATAAACCGTGTGATTTCATTCATAATGTTTCAATTGCATTTATTTAGGATTTCCACGCAGTTAAACCAAATCTGTTTTCATATACCAAAAGAAACCTTTTCAATTAAAATATGAAATTATTAAAAAATTGCCATTTTTCATTTGGTGCATGAAAGACGATTTGTCTTGAAAGAGGTGTTGTATTTTACAGGAAAATTCTGTTTTTAACTATCATTCACGACTCCATTCAAAAGTCGATGGTCGCTTGGTATAAAAAATTTTTTTTATAAGGAAAATGAAAATCTTTAATCTATAACACAAATATTCTGAGAAGTTTTTGAATTTTGAAAATCTTATGTATATAACTTCTGAACAATAACAATTTCTAAATTTGTCAAATATGAAAACCATTCATTAAGAAAGGCATTAAGAAAATTAAAAGAATTACTTGCAATGTCATTCATCCCCCACGCACACAATGCAGCAGTAGTATAGAATCACAACCATTTATAATACCGCACAAGTGGTTATATTATTTGTTGTTTATATACCACAAATAACTAATAAAAAAAATGTTATCTAAATAATTATTAAAAAAAACTATATGTCTCTGAAATATATATTATAAATTGTATAATATATCCTTATATTAAAAATTACTCTTATTTATGGCATAAAAACGTTATTATTGTTGCAAACCGCATATATTCAATTTAATTGCCAACAAATAAAAGGAACGGTTAATAGATTATGGTCTAATATATATAATATAATACAGAATTTAACTAACCGCAAAAGGTTAAAAAAAAAAAGAACAACCACAAATATAGAAAATTCTCTAACAATAGAACCCCGCTAAGGTATTTATGGTGATTTTGATTTAAAATTTAAATTTTCATTAAATACAAAAAAATAGAAAAGAGATAAAAAAAAAATCAAGACATCATGGGGTTGAATCCTTATATTTTTTTTATTTTTTATTGTTCGATAATATTCATTATTATTTCTTTATTTTTTTGAAAATTGCAATTTTACGGTATTATTTAAGCTGATGGGATGTTGCCTTTTAAAAATAATATATGCTTTAATGTATAGTTTTTATATTCGTAAAATGAAAAATGTTTATCTTTATGTGTTTCATATATAGAGTTTTTAATTGTTTATCATAACATATATATATAGAGATAGATGCGTTCGTGTGAAGTGCAGTGAAAATTATTAATACTATTATTAATGCATATTTCTATTATTAATAGCTTAAAAAATATCTTTAGAATTATTAAATAAAAATTTGCAAAACAACAAAAGAGAGATTAAATTAAAAAAAAAACATTCATTTTGATCGTATTTTCTATAAGAATTTTGTAATGCTGTAATGTGTAATTTGTGGTTAATCCAATTTAAAAGAAATCATCATAATATAATAACTACATAATTTTATTTTCAATATATACAAATTTTGATGTATTGTATTATTGTAGGTATACGCGAATCAAAAATGTATCAAATTTATATACCTGCGATGAATATATATGATCATCGATCGCATATTGAACAACATAAAACATTATTATTCTATATTATATGTATACATAAATAAAAATAAATCGATCGGAAAAAAAGTGTAAATATAAATAATTCGTATATTGTATAGTATGCGATAATATGCACTTGTCAATAACTGATTATTAATTTAACAATTCTTTTATTGATCGCAATATAAACGTGCGTATGTTATTATATATATATATGGCATTAAAACATATAACTTATAAAAATCTTAAACGCATAATAATGTAGTATATAGAAAACAAAACGTAAACGTCATTTATTAATAACAACATATATGAAATAATTGAAGTTTAACTTCAGAGATTATAATCGTAATATATATTTATATAAGTCAATTATACACTTGATTGAATTCTGTTTAATATATATTTATGTTTATATCTATATAGTTTTATAGTTAGCCAAAGGATATTTATATAATATATTGCGGTATATACATATCTTGATATACGTAAGTATATATATATGTAATTGATTGAAGTGTGATGTGGGTTTGAATGGGCACGGTAGTAAATATATAAAATGTTCAATAAATAATTTATGGTTTTCAAACATTATGGTTTTTTTTATAAATTTCATATTAAAAGCATAGTGTTATTTTTTTTTTTTTGTAATATATTGATGATGATTATTGGTTATTGGTTACGGTGCGCGATCGATTTTATGATATATTATATGACATTTTCGCACCATATTCGTGTTTTATCAATTTTTAAGATATACAAAAACGCAGATTATGGATAAAAAAATTTATTTATTATATATGGCTGCCTTTTATTAACACATATTTTATTTGATATTATATAGGAAGAAAATATTGCGAGAACGGATTCTTATTTCTATAATGTTTAATTTAAAAAAATTAATTGGGAAATTTTGGGTTGAATTAGCAAATAATATTTCATACAATAATATGTATGGATTAGGGCACAAAAACCAATAGGTCATTTCGTTTGTTAATGGATTTTTCAAGAAAAATGAATAAATTTCAGTATGACACGTTATTTTTTCTTTCCTTGTTTGATTGTCAACACCAATATTAAACTAAATATAATAATATTTTTGGTTATCTTATTTTTTCCGATATTATCTCTATAGTTGTTAAAAATATCCTCCGTAGTGAAATAAAATGCTTGGCTTGAACAGACTATAATTGTCATTGAAAAACGTATTGTGTTTACCAAAATGAGATAAAATTAGGAAAAATATTAGGCAAATTATTTATATTGTGCGCGAATTATTATAAATTATATTATAAACGCTTTCTATTTATTTTAAAGTATATATATATGTATTATATTAATTTCTTAATAGTTTGCTAAATAAAATAATAATAATATAATTAATCGCAATATAAATTTTTATTATAATTATATTACGTATATTATTTTAAAAATCATTACGATAGTGTAAAAAAACGTTTAATGATTGCTAAAAATGATCAAAATATTTAAAAGAGTAAAGTATAACTATACATAAAAAATATATATTTATAAAAGAGTTTTTTTTGTTTTGTTTTTAACTCTTTAGATGAATATGCGAATTAAATTACCAATAAAAAAAAAGAAAATAAAAGGAATGATTTTTAAATATATAGTGAAATTATAAATATAATTATAATATACAAATTATTTTAATGAGTTTTTATTAAAAATTAATAATTATAATAAAATTTAATAATTAATAATGTTTTTTTTTTGCGTTTATTTTCATTTATCTTTTCTTTCTTTCTTGGGTTTGATTGTAAATCGATTGAATATAGATAGAAATCATTATATAGTGGATTATTGAATTTCTCACTTACCTGCACGTGTTCTAAATTAATAGATTTAATTAAATCACAATATCTCATTATATATTTTGTTAAATATAATAATATTGAAAATTATATAATAAAAACGACAATTTTTTAAAGGTGCCCCGCAAAATTAAAATTAAAAAATAAAATACAATGAAATTAGAAAATGTATCTGCCAAAAAAAAAACTAAATAATACAAAAAGTTGATCTCTATCACGTTATTATAAAAACAATAATTATAAATTCCGCATCAAAGTTATGAAATCACAGAACAAAAAATATTAAAAATCATGTATTTAATAATTATATAATAAAGAATTTAATAAATTAAAAATAAAAATAAAAATCATCAAATAAAATTTGATATAAAAATATATAAATTTATATATAATATTGATGAAATAATAATCCGTATCGTATATACAATAAACTAAAATCCATCTTTAAATATGTATATATATTAATTATAAATTCAATTAACATATAAAAATTAATAAATTTTATCTGTAAAAAACACAAAATTTTATAGATGATAATATTATATATTTTTATAACAACATTCCAATAATTCCATAAATACATAAATTCGATTCTGTATAAATATCATAATATATATATATAATATATATATTATTATAAATAAAAATATGAATTAATTACAAAAATTTATGAATTCTTGAAGAGATGCGTTTTTTATTAAATAATTAATTCAAAATTCGCATTTATCCATCATTCATAACAGCAAAAAAGAAACATACACAAAAACGAAGGGAGCTAAATCACAACGACTATAATAACAATATTATTATTATTATATAGTTATGTATAAAACGAGAAAAATACTCACTCTGTATACGTGTATATTCTTAATGTTGTTTATAAAGACAATGATTAAAGCGAATTAAAAAAAAAACATAAACAATATAATATATATTAATATAAATATATGCGAAATACCAAATTTGGACAACTCCATGAATCAATAAATAAAGTTTATATAAACAATCAGAAAAAAAAATCATAAAATTTATAATAATAATCAACTTCACATATATTCGTCGATGATTCCAGTTGAAATGAAATATCAATATATATATATATATATATATAAATGAATTTGGATATACAATGAACATAGAAAGTAATTGAACCAGTTTATAAAATGTTTCCTTTTCATATTGAAACGAATTCGTTAATTAGTCACGAAGTCGGATTAGGGACAACTTTGATAAGATCTAATACAGTTTTCCTCCTTATCTCATTCGTTGCATGTATTTTTTTTTACATGTAATAGGAATCAATAAAATTGAATATTAATTTATCAAATTTAAACTAAAAGTCTTCTAATGCAGCTCATAAAATTTCCATTTCTATAGTTACATTTTCATACGACTTAATCGTAAGCTATAAAAGATCAAAAGAGGTAATAATACACAGGTACACTTACCCTATGTGAATATTTTGTGTATTATAGAATGTTCATATCAATGATTTTTGATATGAAATCAAAAATTGGCAAAAAGTTAAACATCATATATATAACTCTAATATAATATATGTTTAAATTCTTAACTCCTTTCAATACCGAATCTCATATGTGTATGATGTGACTGTACCAGACCAAAAATGCTGATCATTTATTTTGTCCTGTAAACTGTTCGCTTGCAAAATAGCCATAGAATTATCAAGATAATTGCACGAGGATTACTATATAGGACCATATGACAAACAAAAAAAAATTGAAGGTTCAAAAATAGAAGCTAACCTTGCAAAAAATGAAGCCTTAGAAAACTTTTTTTCACTGGAAATCATTGCTGCCGTCTTTATCAACAACAAATAGTTAATTTAATTTGAAGCATTGCAAAATTTCATGTAAACGATCAGACTGGCTGTTGGAAAGACATTCTAACATGATTTCACTGCATACGCTTCATATGATCATTTTTTGCGTACTCAAAACATTACCATTTTCGATTAATGCAAAGTAAACTTTCAGAATGAATTTTAAGATGAATTTCAATCACTTTATCAGTACACATCCGGTTCTGCTCTGAATGGGTTAAACCTAAAATAAAAAATGTCATTTTTATGATATAAACATAACAAAAATATCATATTTTGAAACAAAAAACATATATGTATATATATAAGAAATTAATATTTTTATCGATAAACTTTCGCTATAGGCAGTCAAGTATGAGCAATTATTATTTAATAATGCACATTTATCAAATAAAAATACATATATACTAACTTGTATGCACCTCATCATAGTCTCATATAGTCATGAAAACGATTTATCTTATTATTGTGATAGCATTTCAAGTAATATAATAATAATAAAAAAAAACTATAGTCGCCAAAAGTATTTTTATGTTTTTTCGTTTATTACTAAACTTCTTTTCAATTATTTCAAATCCGTTTTTTTTTTAATAACAAAAAATATTGATAAACGCATTTCATAACTTCATAACATATATAAAGAGTAATTAATATACAATAATAATATTTATAAATAAATGATGTTATAACTGCATTTATAGAATGAATATATATATTTATGATTTATTTATATATATAAATTCCATTTTTGGCATCCACTACTATATAACATATACTATAATTCGAGGAATATTTCATATAGAATTTTTAACAATCGTAATAAAATACATATATCAATACTAAAAAAATATAAGATTGTTTAGAACACAGAGATCGTAACATAGAAACCCATAACAAAGATGAATAATTAATTTATCTATGTATTAATTTTTCAATGACACCATACCTTTAGGATCAACACCAAAAAATTCAGACAGTCAGACACACATATTTATATCTTGTGGTGATTTTTTTTCTACTCTACATTCGATAGATAGAAATTAATTTCCTGTTTTAAAAACAAACCCTTATATATCAATATATATATATATAATATATAATATAATATAATATATATATATATTTTTACAGTATTTTCATTAATAAATTTATGCATAATTAAAAGAAAAAAAAATATATGATCTTTCTCATGATGATTCAATTTATTTAATATAAAAAATATATCCTAAAGACCAATTACAACCAAAAATGTATATAGAAAAAATACTTACCCCTAGACGATTTTTGACATCTTAATCAAAAAATACAAAAAATTAAAAAAAATTCATGGGTAAGAGTTTTCTTTTATTATTATTATTATTATTATTTTATCTCATTTCAATATCCGGTAAAATAAAAATAATAAAGGAGTAAAAAAAAATAAAAATAAGGAATATGAACAAATGCCATGTATTAAAATTTTTGCTTAATCATTACATTTTAATCAAATATTATAGAATAGATATTTTTTTAGGAAAGTTTTTTTTTAGTCTTTTTTTTTCGTATATTGCATGTCAACCCCTAACGTGATACGATGATGATGATGATTTGTATAATTTTTTATGACTTAAAATCGTGGAAAAAAAAAAAATAACACGTGAAAAAATTAAAAAAAAATTGGATTTTTTATTATATATTTTTGTTTGATATAGGTTAAAGTATATGTATGAGAAGTGTTTAATCGTAATTTAAGGATGCATGTAAGAATTTTTTAAGGATATAAGTGATCGATTTTAAAGGAAATTAATAGTATATTTATATATTATAATGATATATATCGTAAAACATGCGTTAAATATAAATTTTGAATCTCGCATATATAGTAAATTTATTCTTTGTTTCGTTTTGTGTTTTTATAAAAAATATTTAACATTTCTTTAATAGCAACAGTCATGTAAATCAGAAAAATTGGGTCATTTTTAAACAATGTATATATTTAATTAACCTAATTATTATTATATACATAATATAATAATACAAGACCTGTTAAAATGACTGTATTTAAATTTACATATATCATCTGTTTTTATTTATTTATAAAAGAGTTTGTTTTTTTATTGTAAAAAAAATGAATAAGAAATTTATTTTCGCAAAGTATTTTTTTCAAAAAGGAACCATTATCCGTATGTCTAAAAAAAAATATTATAATTTATTTATATATATTGACCAACGCTCTACCTACAATTACAATTTTATACTAAGTTCTTTACACATTGGGAAAGTTTTGGAAAATCGTCGATGTTTGACAATAAATTCTTAATATATAAAAAAATCATTCCTTTTAGTGCTTTAATGATTTTATACTGAATTCGTAAATTCGTAAATGGAAAAACAAGTCATTCACTTTGAACAAATTACAGTTTAAATTATTTAAGCAGTTCCGAATTTGCAATTGCGATAACACGAAATTCGAACATAATTTTGAATTCTTATATATATAGTATGTTCTCATTTTTTCACAATAATTTCGTAAACTTTTCAACCAAATTGGTAAATAAAATATATATATTTAGCATATGGTTAAGAATATATTTAATATATAATAAATACCTTTACATGTTTTTTTTTATTATAGAGAGTAGTTTTCCAAATGTGCAAATCAATATTTAACATTTTGATATATTATTTTACCTTTTGCATATGCGATAATATAATTAATAAAAAAATATATATAGAATTAAATAATATATCATTTAATATATATATTTAAAGAGTTGCTAAATGATAATAATAATAATAATAATAATAATAATAAGGAATAAAGAAAATAAAATTGAATATTTCCTGTGCATAAAAATGGCATAAATAATATTTTTAAACTAAAAATGAGAGTCACATATTATATTTTTACATGCTTAAATACATAGAAAATGGAATCGATAAACCCTCATTCAAAGAAATGGTTTGAATTACGCTTTCCAATTTCCAATTAAATTTTCTAGAAAAGTTTTATCTTCCTCTACTTCTTATTGTCTTATTTCTTATAAAATGTGAATAAATTCTAATAAAACATTGAATTTATCCTGTTTATTGTGAGACAATCATCGGAAGTTAAGTTTTTCATGTCATTTGGACAGTTCTGTTAAACGAAATGTAAAGGAATTTTATATAATCATTCTGATGTAAATGCTTAACCTCAGAAATACCTATATATTAGCCCATATGCAACAAATATGAGAAGATCAACAACGAATAATAACATTTTTTCAATCGCCCACAATAAGTTATAAACGGATTGTATCTATAAATTTTTGCATAATTTAATACCATAATAATTGTGATGACTATATATAATATATTTATTTCCGCAAAATAATGTATAATTTGATATATGTTTATATATAATAAAACTCGCCTGACCTATTTTTTAAACAGTAGTTCAAATATAAATTCAATAATTATAATATACCTTTAGTCTATAATGTTTTATATACATATATATATATCTATTATTTAGTCACAGTTTAATTTTGATCATATATAAATCGATTTATTATAATGTTTGAATTTTTTTCTTTAACCCCGAAAAGAGATTTACTTTTCTTCTTTCTTTTTCTTATAATAATAATAATCTAGACTAAATATTACCATAAAAAAAAATTAAAAATATAAAATCAACCATACGAGAACAAAAAGAAAACATCTGGTATTTTCAGGTAGTTTATCGCTGTTATATATAGTACATAACAACCAACAGAGACCATGTGCCATAATTTTTTTTTTATTTTTGGTTCTGTTGTTATAATAATTAAAACAAATCTATATTTTTTTCTTTTAATACATCCTTGATATGATTCTTATAATAATATTCCCAATATTATTGGTTTATAAATACACTATACTTTATATAAAAAAAAATACTCTATATCAATTTCAAGTATAATATCCTTATACCTGATATATACAAGAAGAAGGGTGTTGAAACATTGATATACCTGCAATCGATATATTCTATATATATATATATATATTATACTATATATATACTATATACTATATATATATATATATATATTATATATATATATCGAATATATATATATATATATATATATAGAACCCATATGGTCATCAATAACTTATCTATAATATGTGTATCTTTTTCAATAAATATATTTTTTTTTTTAAAAAAAAAAGGTATATCCTCATAATAATAACATATCATAATAAAATTGAAAATTAATTGATTTATTTTAGGGGGTGCGTTGTCTATGTTATTATTATATTAGCCATATTATTGAAAAGTGTGCTGGAATGTTTATATACATATATATTTTTATTTATTTTGTTATTACTGGATTGTCTATAAATAATTTTCAATATAAGCTTTTATTTATTTTAAACGCAAAAAATTCAAATTAATAATATACGATATATATATTATATTATAATTATGTTATGAAAGTGGGAATAATATAATGAGTGTATTATATAAACAAAACGAAACGAAAAAAAAACTGGCAAAATGTCAAATAATTGAATATTGTTATTTTGTTATATATTGTATTATGTATTGTTGCCCGATATATGGTTGTTATTCAATCGTATCACCCCCGTTTTTTTTCTTCTAATTAAATATACATATAATATTTATAGGTATTATTGTATAAGGGATGATCTAGTTATTTTTATTGTTGTTAAGTTTTAAACTAATAAAAAAAAAGCCATATCCCATATGTCGTATTATTCAACGAACCAAAAACATTTCTGGTTGAACATTATTAGTTATTATATTTGAATATATATAATACACACACGATACGGCACGGCAACAATTATGTATAACTTATAAATGCGATGATGAGTGATTATAAATGTAAAATAATTTCAATTGTGATCTATATATATAAATATATATTCGGTAGGAAATACAGGATACGTTAAGTAGAAAGTTATAAAGCCTTAATTATATTCTATGTGTTTAAAATTTAAATCAATCAAAATTCTTTAAAGTACAGATCGTAAAGGAAATCTCCCTTTCACAACGTAACATCATTATCAGAACACCGACGATAAAAAGAATTTTGCGACATTTAAACCATTTCTTTCGATTTTAACTGATGTACATATAGTATAGAAAACTTATTAAATATGATAAAACTGAGGGAAATTTTGAATAACAAAAGTATTGAAACTTAGTCCTTTAACAACCTGTACAAATATATTTAAATTATTTTTTATTGGTCGGTTATAAAAATTATATATGAATAATTATCATACATAAATATTTTATTATTCATTTTTATTTTGCAGGAGAAATTGAGAAGTTAATTTAAAATTCAAATGATATATAAACTCTCTGCATATGTATTTATTTAACATATTTATTATTAATCATTTGTTTGTTATTATTTTAAAATTACATTCTACATATATACAGAAGGCGGTTTAAAAAAATATATATGTCTATATAACATAGTATTCTAAAAACGATCGGAAACTGATATTGTCATATAGCGACCCTTTAAAGAGTATTCTATTTTTCTATTCATCATCGAAACGAACCGTCCAATGTTTGACAAATTGACATTGAAGAAAATACAAATCCATTTTTATCTTTTAGTATATGAATTAGATTTCATAATCTCCCTAAAAATTATTATAATTTATAAAGCATATCTATATAATTTACAGCATATCAATATAATATATTTTCATCTGAATATTAAATGCTCATTAATACATACTGCTTATAATACATTGTCTTGTCTTATGAATCTTGTCTTGTCTTATGAATGAATCTTGTCTTATGAAGACAATGAAGAGCGAATATCTTCACAGTCCTTGCGCCACGGAAATGATCAGGAAATCTAAAGTGGAAATATTGAATATAAAAAATGTTGATAACTGATCAACCACGTAGGACGCGTACGACGGCGACGGCAGCCGTCCAACCGTGGACGCAAATATTACAAACCACAATGAGCCGCGACGTATTTATTTATTCATAAGTTGATGAAACTTTTTTTATTCTATTTTTCCCTTTTGTCCCCACCGATCCGCGTATAATTTAGAAAATAGAAATCATACAGCGGCAAGCGGCGTTTGAAATGGGTGAGTATATTGATTTCAATGTTTTCTAAAATAAAGAGAGAGCCGTCGTCCGTCGTACGCGTCCTATGTGGTTGATCAGTAAGGGAAATTCCTTTGTAGAAAATGTGTATGAAAATATCCGGTAGAACAAAAATTTGCAGAAATAATTGCACGCACAGTAGATGAGATTTTCTTTCGATTATACTAATTTTAATCTTAATCTCAAATCAATCGAATAGAACTCATATAGAGTTATTATATAGAAAATATTCCGTAATCGAATATTTATATCTTTTGAATCAATATAGCAATCAATTTTAAAATTTGTTTTTATGATAATCTTTGAATAATGATTTCTGGAATATTGATTTCAAATAACATAAAGAAATAACATAAAGAAAATGTAAATTTGAAGTAAAACTTAAGGGTTGTAAGTAATTAATAAAATTTTTGAATTTAGAAAAAACAATTTTTGAGAGATTTGTTATAAATTGTATAATATGTATGGATTTTTTTAATTTCCAAAAAACTGTAGGATTTCCCGTTTCCGTAATATAAATTATTATATATATAGAAAATTAAAAATAACAGGTAAAATATTTGTTACATTAAAAAATGAACCATTTCATTTCATACACATAATGAAAATTAACTATATTGTATTATTTAAAAAGATAAATATATTTAAGATCTTTTGTATATATTATATCATATATATAACAAATAATAAAAACTTTATATTATTATAAATACATGATCCTCTTCTTATGTATACTTTATATTTAAAACCATATAACAAAAAAAGAAAATATGAATTTTGAAAAATTACGATAATAATATGTTTAATTTATTTATTTGTATATATAAATATGTAAAAGAAAACAAAAATTTAATTTGTTGCGGTTAAAAAATATTCACTTCCCGATATATATAAATGCGCGATATATTTTTCAAAAATAAAAAAACCAAAAAAAGTTTTATTTATTTATAAAATTATATTTAATAAAATTAAAAAAATACCAATATAAAAGATATATGTTTTTCATTATGTTTATTTTTTCGATTTTTCAAATAATCAAAACATATAATTTAATATACAATTTTAAATATTTATATATAGACAGTTTTTTTTTGTTTATTAACTCTCAATTATATATATATATATGTATAGATTTTTTCCCAATCTTCTTCTTATATATAGACAAAATATCGTTTTTATATTCTTTCTTACCATCCATCATCCATTATAATATAATATTCTTCTATTCTATTATATGCGCGTATAAGTAAATTAAATTAATATAATTTTTTGTTTTTTGTTTAGATAATTTATTAGGACAATTTTTTAATATGATAATAAGAGGAAATAAAATTATCATTTGTTTCTATATAAATATATATAATTTTACTAATGAACCATTTCATTTTTTTAAATATATATAAATTCATTCATCTTTCTTAAATTAAGAAGAGATTTTCATTTATATATATGTATATGTACGGTATATTAATTAAATAAATACAAAATCGATTCAAATGTTCGCTCATTTGTAATGTTATAGTTGAAGATTTTTGAAAATTATTATTATAAATAATATATAAATAGATCGGATGTAGCATAAACTTTGATATATTCTTCATTGATATCAAACATTTTTTTTTGTTTTTGGTTTGATATTAATTGTAGGGAAGTCCTACAATTAATTATATATTATTACAATTTATAAATACAATATATAGATGTAATTAAGTATATTTTCTATTCATATATATATATATATATATATATATATATATATATATATAAATATTTATAGACGAAATGATATGGTAAAAAGGGTATTTAATTAATAGACATTTGAATAATAAATGTTAATGTGTATTTAAATAGTTGCGATTAAACTTAATGTAATTTTAATTCTTAAAAAAAAATCATTTTTATTGATTTATTCTTCTAACAAAATACAATTTTTAAGGAATTTTAAACCAAAAAAAACATTTTTTTAAATAATATTTATCGTTATATTGCTTACAGATCATTAGGGGTTAGTTTTCTTTAATATGAATCGAATGAATTTTTTCTATATTTATTTGACATATTATTTTATATAGATTTTTTTTTTACCTAAAATTTAAGATTGAACATTATATTATATAAATACAGATATGTTTAAAATATGAAATCGAATCGGCAGATCAGCATAACAGAGATTTCTATATATATTAGGTTGTCTAAAAAGTATTGATAATTTTTTTTACAAAATTCAAACGATTTTTTTATATATTTCAACTTGTTTCAATGAACTTTATTAAACCAAATATGCGCCGTTTTGATCGATGACCCTTTGCCATTTTTCTATGGTAAAGATATTATCCCATCACTGTAGAACTTCTGTGTTTTCTGGGCAAAAAACTGATCCAAGTGCATTTTGCAGTCCTCTGCGGAATTTAATTTTAAATCATTAAGGGAGTTCTGCAGAGACCGGAACAAATGATAATCTGAAGGTGCATGGTCCGGGCTATATGGTGGAAGCCTTCAAACTTCCCAGCCAAACTCTCTCAGTTTCTGCCGAGTCATCAAAGATGTGTGTGGTCTGGCGTTGTCATGATGGAACACAACACCCTTTCGATTGATTAATTCTGGACGTTTTTTTTAAATCTCGTGCTTCAATCTTGTTAATTGTTGACAATAGAGATCGGAATCAATGGTTTGACCGGGTGCTAGTAATTCATAATGAACGATTCCTTTCCAATCCCACCAAACAGACAGCATTACCTTTCTTGGTGTTAATCCAGGTTTTGCTACTGTTTTAGGAGTTTCACACTTCTTGGACCACGATCTTTTTCGTACATTATTATTGTATGTGATCCATTTTTCATCACCTATAATCATTCGCTTTAAAAATGACTCGATTTCGTTCCTTTTAAACAGCGTTTCGCAAATGGAAATTCGTTTCATTAAATTGTTTTGTGTTAATTCATGTGGCACCCAAACATCGAGCTTTTTCTTGTATCCAGCCTTTGTCAAATGGTTTAAAACTGTTTGGTGATGGATGTTTAGTTCTTTAGCGATATGATGACTGCTTACGTGTCGATTTTCTTCAATTTTTGATATGATTTCATCGACTTTTTCAGTGATTGGTCGACCAGAACGAGGTGCATCTTTGACATCAAAATTACCGGAACGAAATCGAGCAAACCATCTATAGGCTGTTAATTTTGATAAAGTTCCTTCACCGTAAACTGCACAAATTTGTTCATGTGCCTGCGTTGCATTTTCACCTTTTTCATAATAAAATTGTAAAATGTATCGAATTTTTTCACCAATTTCGCTCATCTTTAATGCACTACAACTTTTAAATGACTAAACAAATTAAATTTTTTTTTTTTTTATCTACGAAATGTCATCTTTCGAACATATGCTAGTGTTACCTGATCAGATTAGTACTACTTGAAATATTCAATTATAATGACATCTATTTATAAAAATTATCAATACTTTTTCGACAACCTAAGATATATGATCAGATCCATTTACACTTATCAATAGTAATAATAGAAAATTGCTATAGAAATTACCCAACCCAAATTTAAACAGAAAAAAAAAATTACAAATATCCTTAAAAAAAGTTTAAAATTAATTAATTTATACATTTTATTTTTGCTTTTTACAGACCCACAACACACACCTTTTTTTTTCTTATACATATATAAGAATTTTATATAAATATAATGTCAATTAATAAAAATATTGATTCAAAATTGGATAATAAATTACATTATTGTAATATATTACTGCTACTGTGTTCTCTGTGTTGAATTAATAATATATGAATTTTTAATTTGCAATTAATCAAATATTTATATAGTTTTGTTTTTTTTTACCACACACGTGACCATCACTGACCTATCAGAAATTGAACATTATCTAATTTTAAATGGATAAAAATATTTTTTAACCCTCTAATATCCCTCTAAAATATATTCGGGTTTCATGGTAGTATTTCATTAGAATATTGTGTTAGTATTTTTGTGTTGTTATTTATTATATACAAAAGACGTGAAAGAGAATTGTTTTTCTTTTAAATTTTTCCATTTATATTATTCAGTCAACGTATCCTTTTTTATCTTCGTTTAGTTGATTGTTTGAATTTCTTAGAGTCTATAACCATTAAAAGATTGTTAAATAACATTTTCGTTTCCCCCCCAAAAAGGGTTAACAATCTCCCAATAATAGAATATAATAATAATAGGATACAAAAAAAAAACCCAAAACTATATAAAAAATATTCATTTAACTGTATAAGCATCAAAACCATTATATTAAAGATCATTTCTCTACACAAAAAAAAAACCAAAATATACAGTAGTTAATTCAATTATTATGTACTATATCAAAATTTATTGTTTGAATTACATTTCTGTTTGTTTTTTATTTTTGTTCGTTTGTTTGTTTGTTTGTTTATTGTACAATGCAGAAAAAATATAATTTAAAGAAAAATCACAGATATTTGTTAAAGAGAATTTGATTATATTAAATATTTTTTTTTGGTATATAAGATGAGTGTTAATTACATATATAACATGAATTCAATATTCGCATTCAAAATGTTTTTATGATCACCTCTACTAGTATATACAAAATATATAAGTATTTATGAACAAAAAATAAAGGTAAAATTTTCACATGAACTTTATCTAATAAAGAAAAGTAAAATGATGAAATCTTTTCAGATTGATTCTGGCCACTGGATCTCAATCGGCGCGGGGTTTTAAAGTAGTATTACGATTTAATTTAAAGAGCAATTATGAAAAAAACCTTAATGCAATCCAACACAAAATAACATAAAAAAGATCGCTATCATTTGAGTTTACTCGAATATCAAATTTAATGCACAGTTTTTCCACCAAAAAAAATTATATAAATTGCTTTATAACTCTGTGTATTTATGCATTTCAAAAGAATACTATTATTTACCTTGCACTTCATCATCGATTCCCAGTCCCAGAGTACATGTCGGTAGAATAGATTTCGATACATTTCATTTATATACCGTATATATTCAAATTCACAATAATAACATACACGTGTCTATAGATATAACATATTTATATAGTAAAAAAATTGCTACCGCAACTTACCTGCTATATATCAATAGATATATATATATTTCTTTTAAAACTTTAAACATTACACACAGTATAAAAGAAAATGTAAACATATATCTATAGCGACGATAGTATATATGTAGATAAACATAATTATTCATCATATATTCGTAAGAGATTAATGTATTTATAGTAAATAAAATAACCCATTCAAAACTATCGCGTATATATGGAATACTCAATAAGAACATTAAAATATATATAATGTATATTATAATATAAAAGCTTCATATATACATTCGTATATATACTATGCTATGCAGACAAAGTAATGTTAATCATCTTTATTATATTGTTTAACAATCTATTATATTTAAATCTTCATTATATATAATAGACATTTCAGTATACCATATATAGAATTATACTACTGTACTGTATCTATACATGTATATGGACATCAATAATGTATATATATGAATAAATTGTTTTACCCGCGGTTTGATATATGATTGTTTTTACTATAATGTATGTAAATAAAAAAATGAATGATGCCTTGAACGATTAAATATCTATATATATAGATGGATTTTAAATTTCAACAATTTCAAATTGATGTGAGAAAAAAACGGAAATGCGATTAAATATAATAAGCGATTTTAAATATATATCTATACGCGCATATAGCACTCTCGCATATATACCATATATATACCAAGATTTATTTTTGTAAAATTCTATTTAGAATAGATTTTTGTATAATTAAAGAACTTATAACAGTATATATATAAATATATAAATGTATAAATAAAAGAAATTTTATTCAATTTTTAAATGACCTACCTTTCGCTCGCATTGTCAATTTATTTGTATTTAGTTTTTATGGAATAACATTGAATTTTTATTTTTACATTAAAACTTTTGGTTAGACCAAGTCAATCAATAGAAAATATATTTAAAATATATTTGCGATTAAAAATTCAACCAAAATTAAGTATATGTAATAATCCGAATCAAAATTGGTATAAATTATATAACATTATCAAAATCAAAATTTGATCTTGTTTAATAGCTGAACGAAATCCAATTTTAATGGATTCTGTGTATTGCGTGTACGATATATTTGGGTTAATATATTTTTAAATTTAAATTAATGGATCTTTTTGTAAATATATAAATCGATGTACATAAAACACCGAAAATCATTGAAATAACACTTTATTTTTTTTTTTAATTATAAATAAAGATCATTGTTTTTTTTTATGTTTATATTCATAGAAAAAACCGTATATTCAACCATATAGGGATATTAACCTAAAAAAAACATTTAATCAACTATTTATTTTTATTACATATATACGTTTCCTTTTGATTTTAAGGATCAATTTATATATAAATAGTTACAGAGTGTCTGAAATACTTAGGGGTTTGCTTTAAATCCCTAAAAATCACCCCCTCCCTTATCCTCTTCCCCATCAAATTTTCTCTGAATTCATATTTTCCTATTTGAGGGAATTTACTTGATTTGAACTTATTATAAAAACTATATATGAAAAAAAATATTAATTTTTTTTTATTATAATCATATATGAGATATACAAAATCATATATGAGTATACAAAAGACTTGTAAGCGACGAACCCAAAAAAGATGGTGGGGGAAAAAATAAAAATATGTTTTAAACAGAGAGGGACATTTTGTAAATATATTAATATATATTAAAACAATTTATGTTTATTGCCATATATACAAAAATACATATATATTTTAAAGATAAAAACATTGTGTAGTGTAAATTATCATTCTATAATCGCATCAGAAGCTAAAAATAAATAGAATAGAAAAAAGGACCCGAAAAAATCTATATTTATAAAAGAAATAATAACCTATATTTAATTTGCTGGTGACATAATATTTTTTCTTCGTTGACGATATATATCCTTTATTTATGTATGCTAATCGTCGTCGATGATGATTTTATATAAAAATACAATTTTTTTTCACATTATAGACACTCAGTTTATGTGATGGAATTTCTAATATATTTGATCAATAAAAGATAACTGAAAAATATACATAATATAAAGAAAAGTGTGTGGATTTATATAGAAAAAATAATAGCATACATTAGTTTTATTTTATTGATCTGTTTGTATATGCGATGGTGTTAAAAAGACACAGGTATATTACGAACATTTTATTTATAATCTTCGATATTTATATATATATATATATTCTTAGGATTATTATAATAATATTATTGTATTTATAAATTAAATCAACCTTTTTCTGTTTATTATATACAATGTATCTGATATTTATTGTTTTCGTTATCATTTTAGCAAATTTATTATACTTTTAATTGTATATGTTTTTTGTTTTGTGTATATACAAATATCGTCATCATACCGTTCGCTCACTGAACTTAATTTATTATGTAATAAATTTTTATTTAAGATGATATGGTGATATTTATATAACTTAATTTTTATATAATATAATAAATATGTTGTTGTTATATAAAAATATATATTATATTTTGATGATTATATACACACACACACACCTTTATAAAGTTTCAATGCATAACAATTATTATTCCATTTATCATTTTCATTTATTCTGTTCTTTATTTTTACTTTGTTTACGATATTATATAGAAAACTATATGCTTTTTAAATTGAGCGCTTAATTCTTAATTGTAGATTTATTTGGGTGCAGGTTCAAAATTTCCTTTTTATTCCAATTGCGAGAAAACTTACATTCCCGGACATTTTTTCCATTGTTCAACGCTTTCTTTCTCTTAAAATGTAGAAATCCACAATAAGAACCAAAGAAATTTTATAGTTAACAAGTTTTGATAAAAAATGTAAAAAAGTTTTGTACATAGTAATTGAAATAATGATTGAATGAATAATAATATATATTGATTGTTGCATGTAGTAAATATATAATTTCCTTTTATTTACACATTATTAAATATTGTATTTAAATATACACAAAAGGATTTCATTCATAAAAAAACAAAACAAAACAAAACAAAAACCAAATTTGTATATAATAAAAGAAAAAAAAAATATCAAAACAAATTGTAATCGCACATTTACTGTTATCACTCGCTATCGAACAATATATTTTTCATATGTGTATTAATAATAATAAGCGCACTTTTTTTGTTGCTAAATTTACCGCACTGTTTGGTGAAACACAAATTACGCATATTTGATATGTATTATAATGCTTATTGTTATTTTATGCGTTCAATTATATTGGTTGCAGAACTTATTTTAAAGACGCATTATACACAAGTACATTTATATTATATACCATTGTATCGCGTATAATTACCATATAAAAAAAGTGTTGTATATAACAAAATTTCTATAGATGTGGTTTTACTCTTATATATATATATATAAAACTTTTCTCAAATATAAATAAAAGAAAAGAAATGATATGATTCTCTTCGAGTGTTTCCGCATATATTATACCATACCATATACATAATAACTCTATCTATATAGAATTTTTTTTTTTAAATATTTTGCATAATATTTTTTCATAATATATATGCGAAAAATACAAGTGAAATAATTTAGTTTATTTGTTTGATAATGATTCTTCTTCTTTTTTATTCTTTTTGTGGTATACCCTTCAAATTTTTACATAAACCATTTTATATTTCATATATATTTCTAAAGAAAAACGTTATATTGCGGCTTTAATTAAAACCAAAATGAATGTAACAAAAAAAGCAAACAAAAAGTCAAAAGAGTTCAAAAACCTTAATTTATTTTGTAATTTTTCTAAGAAGGAAATTTTCCGTTTTTAACTTCATAAATCTATATATATGAATGTTTTATATATAAAGATATAATTTCGATTTTGTATAATATAAAAATGTTAATATGTAATTAGAATTTTATTTTGGTTTTTTTTTTATTCTCTCGATAATATATCTATATCTATATTATTTAATGATTCCAATTTTTATTTATTTATTTATTTATATATAGAGATTTAAGAATATTCGATTTCATTGTTTATTTTCTATAATATTCACATATATAAAATTATTTATAGTTTGAAAAATATCGATAATATACTTAATAAGAATTGTATAATCGAGGTATATATAAAAATTGAACCATTTATTTATGAATCGAGTAAAGTACATTTTTTTTTTAATAATAATATCCAATTATGATTATTATTATTATTATTGGTATATAATATTATTATGTACTTATTTAATGTGTTAAATAAATGTTCATATAATTATCATATATATATAACATATATGATACATGTAGTTTAAACACACCGCATAAAGGTGTTAATATGTACTCTTAATACCTGGAGTTTTTCTATATATATATGCATAGTACAAAGCGTTGTATATTTTTAAATAAGACATTTAAATTATTGTTTGTGACGACGAGAGTTATATATATATATATAAATAAAAGATATATGATTAATCTATTATTAATTGGATAATATATAAAATATACTTATACAATATATTATATATATTTATAGATACATATTTATATTATTATATGATTTATAATTAAACGGAATTTTTTTATATTATTAAAATTTAAAAAAAAAAGTATATACACCATATGCGTCAAAAGATCAATTGTGCCAATTTTGAGTTCATGCCTTTCATCATTTGATGACAATTATTTCGAATGCATATATTTCTTTGTATACATTACTTAAATTTGCCATTATTGAACACAATAATTGCGTATAACATTGAAAACAAAACAAAAAGTGTTTCATTGAATCATATACAGTGGACCAGAAGTAAGTTTATAAACTGAATTACACATACGCAATTATATCCCTTGTGGCGTTCTTGTGTCTTGTTTTTTTTTAAACTCGTCTTTCATTTATATATATTTTTTACATTGCTGTATATTTATATATACAATTTTTGCATATTGACACAGATGTTTTCTGACGTGAGGGCAAATTTAACGCCTATAAAAAATGTGTAAATATTAAAAAATCGTTGTGGAGGGTAAAATTATAACAAAATAGAAGGTTGTAATATATCCATAATATATGAATTAATAGCATTGCTGTCGGTTGATGTTTCTTACATTAACCAAAAATGAGCTCTATTGGAGACGGAGGTTTTTGAACGTCGAAAAATAAAAAAGCATTGTTGGTTTGAAACACACACATTTATAATAAGAGTCTGTACCAGAATGATGGAAAATATAACCGATGCGGGATGATATAAAAAACAATTAATTCTATATTTGATGAATTTTAACAAAATCTACAGAGCTCGCAAAATGCTCTCTATTGACCAATTATGACTTTGAGTGTATATATATATGTCTAATAATATATGCGTGTTTATATTTTACTATATTTTAGTTAATCACACTATTTATTTATTTTTTTTCTTATTAAACTATATATAAAATTGATATCATTTAATACGTTTACTTTTTTTTTTTATATATGTATATATTATTTTTTTGATATAGTTTTAGTTATAAAATATATCTCATTAAATGTAATTTTCACACGGCACATCATTACTAATTAACGCAGTTCGAAGAAGATGCTATATAATATAATAAAATAATAATAGATTAAGATTAAATATCTATATAAAATGATTGATTATTCAGGAAAAAAAATTAATCCCCCAATTGTACGATGATCTGCGATATTTATTAGATTAAATACTTTCAAATTAACAGACAGTTTTGAATTTGAAGAATATTTTTATGATATCCTTTGTTCTAAAATCAGCTGAATTTTCCGAATTTAAAATAATATTATGGGGTGTCCATATACAAAGAGTATGATTAAATTAACAATTTTTCACGTTTATAGAATTCAACTATAGAATTTGTTCTACAACACCATTTGATAAGTAGAGGAAGTTTTTAGAGAATTTAATTATCTATCGATTGATGGTCTACCCATCATTCTATCGCAAAGTTATGGCATTTTTACTACACCCCTTACATAATAAAAAAATTAATTTTTTTACCTATAATTGGTCAAAATCAACCACTAATCATTCAATTTTTAAGGGTGAAATTTGAATGAAATTGTATTGATTTTAAGACTGAATCTTAAGTAAAAGAAGCTGAATTTTTCCAATTTACAATAATATTATGGGGTTTCCATACAAAAACTAGGCCTAAAAATTGACAATTGTTCACGTTTATAGATTTTTACTATAGAAATGGTTTTACAATCCAAAAATTTTCTATATACATAAATATGTACTGTGTATAAAAGATCAAATAATGAAATTATTTATTTTTTTACCGCATATATAACTGAATATATTGAAATAAAAATTTAATCCATGATTAAGTTTTAATACTTTTTTTTCTTCTTCTTCTATTTACATTTTGTTATTTTCTTCTTATAATTCCTGATAGACAGAAAATCTATACTACGTCGACGATCAAATACTTTTCTCATATATTATATACGCAAATACTTTTGTTAATGAATGGTTATTCAATTAGACAAAATTTATTATTATTGTGTGTTTCTTGTCAAAATATTTTATTTATATTATATACATAAATAAGATTAATGTTTTATAATGAATGTGCTGCTGTTTAATGTAATAATAATTGTGTGATGATTTGATAGTTGTAAAAAAGTCTAACTAAAATTAAAATAACAATAACGATCATAAAAATCAAATATAGTAAATAACTAAGTAAAAATAATCGAAATTGTAAATTTTAAATGATTCTCTCTTGGTTCAATAAGAAAATTCTTATTCTTATTTTTATTATATAATATTTGTTTATAGCGGAACTATCACAGATAATTTTATTCATTATTTTAATATTATATTTGATTTTTTTCTAATATCGCATATAATGATTAAAATTTGGATTTAAATAAAAATAAATCTATATTTGTTTTTTTTTTACGTAAGAGTTAAAGTGGGTTTTTTTGTTATTTAAAATATAAAATTTCTAAAATTCTATAATATGAATATAGTTTCGTGCGATTATTATATTATTATTATTATTTTTATTGTAAATGTTGATTTGTTGATAAATTTTATTGAAATATAATAGCAAATCGAATATGGGAAAGGTTTTGGGAATAAAAAATCCACCACGTCCTGAATTACTATACATGAAATTACTCTAGAAATATTTTATATGTAATTCTAAATAATGCTATGGTCCGAAAATTGTTTTTCATTACTGCGATTTACTTCTTAACGTTCCGAGGTAAAACTCACAATTGGTTTTATGATTTTCATAAAATGTGTATGAACTAGTATTAAAAGTAATATACATATGTTATGATAGCGCGGCTTTTTATATTTATATATATATAGAGTTAGTTCGCAGTTTACCTACTTATATGCAAATTAATTTATCCTCAAGCATTCGCCAATAAATTATATTTAAAATTAATATTTGTATACTATTTTTGATCCAATATTCGTGACAAACTTACCTTCCTTATATTCTTATTCAAATACATAAAAGTATTAGTGTGTATATTATTGTAAATCTATATATATTGAATGGTTTTAATTTTAAGCACATACACTTTCAGAATGTAACTTATCAGTTTAATGTTTGGAAAAATATTAACAATTTTCAGACCGAATTTTTTTACTCTTCATCATGAATATTGCAGTTTTTTATCAACAAAAATGTTTTCTGATCTCATACAAATCCAATACTCCAATTGATTATTATTGTATAGACATTATTATTGTATAGACAACTCTTACGGTGCATTCAACCAATTGAATTGAATTGAATTGTTTTTCTAAAAACTCTCATACGAATCCAAGGGTACTTTTACGATTTTGTAGAACGGCATATCTACCAGTTTATTACTCATAAATTAAACCCCATTCGCTTCGGTTCTACCTCCACGTTGCCACAAATACGTACTTTATGTTTCAAAGATGTTTTACTAGCTTAACTACTTTTTTATTTATATAAATATAGTTCAGTAAAGAATTTGATTATAAAACCGCTATAACTTTCAAAAGAACATATATTTTTAATGTAAAATTTAAAACTATATATATTTAATTTAAAATTATTCGCCAATATTATTTATTTTATTTTGAATACAAAAGATCGCAGGGTTATAACTTAATTTTTATATATTATATATTAAATTTTACAGTATTTACTGTTTTAGATCAAAAGCGCATTCATTTTATTATATATTTATTTGATGTGTTTGTTGATAATATTTTTGCTACCTTTTTAAATGAAATTATAATATACAAAATTATATTTTCGATTCATAACTCATTGAATACATTCAATTCTGTGTATAGATCACAATATTTTAAATAATCATTGCAGATTAACGCTGTATAGAATATCGATTAATTTGACCCATAAAATTATATTCAAATTAGAATAAATCCGATTCTATTTACATATAGATTTGCATATACCGAATAAATTGAATATTGTAAATATTTTAAAATACATATAACTTAATTTTTATAAATACCTCTCAATTCAAATATGAAGAACACATCGATTATTTCTGATATGGTTTTATATTGACTCTACAATAATGTAAAGTTAGATCTGTACATAGAAGTATATAAATACATAGTATCATAATATATATAAATATTTAAAAAATAAATATAATTTATTAGTTGTAAAAATATTATTTGCTGATTCATGATGCCTTTTTATATATTCAGATATATATTGAATAGCCAAACAAAAGAAAATCAAATTACATGATTATTAGAAAATATATACCTGTCGTTATGTACAATACTATAATGATTATAAAAGATAATATTATTATGTTTTTATTATCTATATCTCTGCAGTATACATCTCTATTATACATAGATAATAATGCATTAAATGTAGTATAGCTCATCGCGCGTAGTATATCATTTCGATTATTACATTATGTTCACTAAAATGCATTTTTTTTTGATTTTTATTTTTATTTTCAAAGACAGAATATATATATATACAATTGAAGGATCACACACGCAGTGAGAATAATAAACTTATATTATTGTTTATTATCAGCATCAGCATCAGCGCACTATAAACAGAAGATCATTGCATCTTAATATAAATTAATTTTTATTATTTATGTGGTGATGTTATATATGTATAGTATTATTACGATCGCACCATCAAGTCTACTGCATTTTTAATCTGCGATCTTTTATTTTTGTTTTCTTTCAGTTAATAGAGTAATAGCGCAGATACATGGTTTTATTTTTTTTTTTTTTTTGCTTATATATGCATAACCCCAACTTGCAAGTGAGATGAATACACACATTAATTATTGATTAAAGAAAAAAGTAAAAAAAAAGAAAAGAAATATATTGAAAAATAAATTATATACTTTCAAATATCTAATTTGTTATATTTAGTTAATTTTTTTATTCATATATATATATATTGTTCGTATTGTTTTGTATTGTTTTATATACAAACACACTTTTTTTATTATTAATTTAATAATTAAAAATTATACAAATCATTAAATGCCTTTTAAATATTGTATATTATTGCTGTTGTATAAAAACAAATGTGTATCTTTTAAAAATCATGGTGTTTCTTATATATAGAGAGTTTATATTTTATTTTCTACATATACCTTATGGAAAATTATTTAGGAGATCGCGATCAATGATCTTTTTCATTTACTTAATTAAATAAGAAGAATTTTTAATATTTTTTTTTTTTTGTAAATCATTAAATAAGACCGTATGGTTAATTATAAATTTTTAATTTTAAATAAATTTTTATGATTTTTATAAACCATAAAATGAAATAGTTTATCTATGATATTCGGATTTTATATTGTTTTTGTTTGATATGGAATTTTTCTCTTGATGAAAATTTTAGAAAAATCATGTTCATGTGTAAAAACCAAAAATGTAATATAATAGTTCAAAGACCGCCGCATATCCGATCACTTCGTATAATTTAATAAATTTATCAGATAATTTGGCCAATTTGTGATTTTACAATTTTAAAGACATTTTATGTATTGCTATGGATGGAAGTCCTTTGATATCTTTCTTTCTTCAAGAGAGATTTTAGCAGTAATATCACACCACATTCATATTCTTGTAAATCAAAATATTCTCACAATAAAAACTAAATACTAAACGCGTATCGCATGCTTTTGAACAGTATAATTATATGTTTTATTATAGATTTATTAATAAATATCAATGTACGATTATTATATTATTAATAAAATATCCCATTAAATTTTTTTTTCTTTTTCATATTTATAAAAAATATATTATAAAAATAAATAACCCAAAAAAGGATATAGTTCGTGAATATAAAATTATTTATAGACCTGTTGTTGTAATATACTATTTATTTTTTCCTATACATTTTTTTTATTTGCCATTTCCTTAAATTTATTAAAAGTAGTGTATTATTGCGTATATGGTATGAAATATTTTGTATTTTTTACATATAAAAATAACTTCTCGACTCGATATGAAATTCGTAAAAAAAAAAATGAAACGAAAAAATACATGTACAGTATATTGAAATCATATATACCTGTAGAAATACAATACAAGTCAATGCAATTCAATCAATGCAATATTAAAAATTCAATACACAAAGCGTTCAACAACATTCCGCAATTTCCAACATACACACAGATTATATATATATATATTGAAATTCATCCATCTATCCGTATTATGAAATATTTATAATATATATAGAGACATCAATGTCAATTCTAAAACAAACAAAAACAAATGATATATTTAATTATAGTTATTTCTTTTTATATATATTTGGTTTTATTGATTTTAAGATAAGTACATTTTGAAAAGATTTACTTATATTATAGGAATATAAATGTAAAGTCTTAATCAAAATTATATTACGATTTGTGATGATGGTTTTTTGAAAATATAATTTCGATATATAGTTCTAATTGGCTTCTTTACTTTAATTGATCTTTTATATGCAGAAATTTAGAAACTTTTATTATATATCAAACTCCGAAAACTCTGTTGTCGTGTGTAGTTGATTTTTGTACAATATAAGAAAAGCAGTTCATTCATTCCATTCATAAACAGATATTAAATTAAATAGGGAATTATCCCACATTTATCCCACAAGATTATATCCCCATTAGAAATTACACAAAAGCACAGAAAACAGAACAGAAGCCAATTTATTTATAGCGGATTATTTAAAGGACATCATCACATCGTATATCATCGAGCTGCATATACTCAAGAGAAATATAAGTTAAATAAAAAAAAACTGAAAACCCAAACACATGAAGATATATAAATAATATTTCTTGTATTTTTTATCATATGTATTTTGTTTTTATTTATGTATATATAATATAAAAAAGAAAACTTAAATTCTTATCTTTACACCTTGCGGAAGGTCCGGCATAGCTAATAATAATAATAATAATAAAACATTTCTTCTTTTATATTATGTTAAAAATGTTTTAAATAATAATTTATTATCCACAATGCGATGATATATTATTTTATTCTATATATATCTATATTGAGATAATTTTTTTTATATAGATACAAAAAAAAAGTTTCGTCCTCGTCTCTCTTTTTGTTATTATACTTATTTTTTCATACATTTATGCGGATTATTCATTAATTAATGTATAATTATATTGTTTTTTTTCTCTTCATATTCATATTATATTATTATTATTACTATTTGTGACCGATAATTACAATAATATATATATTTACAACATGCAATATGTATTAAGAAACCTTTGAGAATAAAAAAAAATACATATCTTTATTTTTTTATATACCCAATAAATATTACATTAGGAATTAATTTACATATTATTTTAATATATTATATATATTTATATGTCTTTGGTTGATTATATCTTTATATATATTCTGTTTTTTTTTATAAATGCGTAAGTACACCTTTGGTGTTTTAACATTTTGATCGATTTAATTTAATAAAAACCAAAAATGATTAATTACAGGTGAATTGTATATTTTTACAATTAACATAAATAATTATTAAAGAATTATATACTATCTATTCAATATATATATATACAGACAAGGAATAAATTAAAGTAAATTATAAATTAAAATAAAATACTAGTATTTTGTAAAAAATAAATAAAAATAAAATAAATTATAATAAAGCAATAAGACTGAGGAATTTAAAATAAAATAATAGGAGTTTAAGAAAAATGTGGTTGGAAAATCGTCATTTGAAACATTTAAAAAATTATAATTTCATACTGCGATATCTTTACCGCTTAAAAAAGGAAGAGTTTTGTACAAAATTAAATTGATAGAATAAATCTAAAATCAATTGTCGATTCACTGAAATCGTAAACTTATAAGAATATAAAGAATATTCCAAGATTAAAAAAATTGTTTTTATAACATTTCAAATAGAATTGTCTATTCTATTAATTCGATCCGATCCAATACCCGCTGTTAAACCGTCAATTATTTCATATATAATAAAGATCTTCAATTGTTCTATCAAACAATCACAATTTTTTTCTTTTTAAAAACAGCTATTAATCTGTGACGGATTTCTTAAAATTCGAGTATTAATCCCTGGATTTTATATGCTATATTCATCAAACTACTAGCCACTCAAAACAATAAAATAAATATGAAACCACAAAACACACGATTATTTTCATTCAATTAAAAAATAATTTCCTCACGATGACCATAGAATCTATAGGCTTTACTAAACCGATTTTGCCCTTGTAACTAATAAAAAAAAATCACACAATCGCAACAAAGAAAACATCCAAAAAATATTATCCCATTTACAACTGGGAATAGATAATGTTTCCAAAGATGTTAAATTTTTTCAAAATCATGATGTTTATTATTAAATAATGTATATGTTGTTTCGTCAGCACCCCGTTCTAATAGATCACAAAGTGCGGCAATATATGTTTGAGCCATTTGTAATGTTTCAAATTTTGATAGTTTATGATCGGCACCCAACGAAGGTACAACATCACGTAATTTATCAAATGCTTCATTTAATCCATTCATACGGCGTCTTTCACGTGCATTTGCTGCCATCCTTCGTTTTCTTATTACCGTTGGACTAATTATTGGTATTGATTTTATTAAATAATCTGTACTATTATTACTATTATTACTATTCGAATTATTACTATTATTATTATTAATATTTTCTCGTTGACAATCAACATCAATAGTAATGCCTGTAAGTTGTTGTTTCTTTTTTCGTCGACCACGTCCACGTCCTGCACGTACCTGCAACGATGACGTTGTTATTGTTTTTTGTTCAATACCATTTAAATCTTTTTTTATATTATTCAATTTTAAATGTTTTTTAATTGTTGGTTGTTTTTTATTTACATTTAAATCTATCGAATCTGTATCAGTAGTATTTGTTGTAGTAGTATTTGTAATAGTGGTATTTGTACTGCTTGTTGTATTATTATTATTATTAAATGTTAACGGTGATGTTATTTCATATGAGATTTCATGATTTTCATGACCACTTCCATTCCAATTATTTAAATTTGTTATATTATAATTATTATTATTATTATTATTGTTAATAAAATTATTTGATTTTTGTTCTTTTAATCTATTATTAATTTCTTCACTATCACAACACACAAATGAATTTATTTGATGGGTTACATCGAATAAGGTAGGATTATGATTATTATTATTATTATTATTATTATGGGATGAAAATATTGTTTCTTCATTAGAATTGTACGGAGATGAATGATGATTTTGATGATGAATATGATGATGATTATGAAGATGTTGATTATTATGATGAAGATGATGAAGAGGATGATGATGATGATGGTGATATGATGATGATGCAGTTAAATCAAGATACGACGTTTGAGGAATATATTCACTTATTGATGTAATTTCCATATTTTACATATATTATTATGATATCAAATAATAGCTTTTATTTTATTAAATTTTATCACATATCGAACAAAAAAATTAATATTTATTATACGAAAGACGAACAGTCGGCAACCTCACCAACACACATTATATTATTAAAAAAATTAAAATAATAATACTTAAAAACCAAAAATAAAAAAGGAAAAAAAACAAATTCTATATTTTAACAATGAAAGGTATATTTCGTTGTAAACGATCCTATTGTTACGATACTATTAAATTTATCAAAATTGGGCTACCGATCTTCGACCTCACTTTATATATATATATATATTTTATATATATATAATTTCTTTTTTCGTTTTCATTTTCACACAAAAAAAAAATATAAAAATAAAATAATTTTTCTGTTCGCATATGTTTTTTTTTGTTTGTTTGTTTGATATTCTTCTTTTTTATATTTATATCAAAAAATATAAATAAATTCAACACGAAAAGAACAAAAATGTATTTTGTAATTGTTTTTTTCTTGGTTTCACCATAATAATATATTATGGTATTGAAGCACAAGGATCTGGTATTATGGGGTGGTTATAATGTATATAAATATACGTGTATGATGACGATCGTATATGATCATTATATTAGAGTATAATTTATATAGTGAATCGCAATGATATAGTGTATGTGGTGAGGGTAGAAAAAAGTGAATTGTTTGGTTGTCTCTTATTTATTGTTTCATATATTCACTTTTAAAAAAATTTAACAAAAATTTAATTTAATATTTTATTTATTAAAATGTATTATAAGCGAACGCAAATGAATATATATATATATATAGAAATGTTTTATAAATTCTTGCAATCTACCCTAAAAATCTATTTTCATTATATTACAATATATAAATTTGTTTTTGTTTTTGGTTAATTATTCAAATATTTTTTGTATGAAGAAATTGCAGATGGGTTTTTTTTGTTTTAGCTATAAACAATTTTATTATTATTTATATTGGCGCTGCTTAAAGTTTATAATTTCTAATAACTTTGACTTCACTTAATATAAAGTTAATTTTTTTTTCATACGCATAAATAAAAAATTTTTAAAGAATTTAAAGAATCAAAAACTGAAGTGAATTTTTATTTTATCATGGCAATTATTCACTTTAACTAATTTTATTCAAATATTAACATACATAATAATCTCTGAATGCGCGAATATATCTATATTGGAATTAATATATATATATTATTTTTAAATCATATACATTTACCGCATAGAGGTTAAACATTTCATCACGTACATTTTTACTACTAAAATTCTATTGAGATCATTCATGAATGATTTTATTATTATATAATATAATATAATATTCCATATATAGATCACTGATTGTATATTTATTTACAGCGTGTTTCTAATAATATGTAATAAATCATTTTCAATTCGTTTTGATGGTGAAAAAATTTCGGATCTTTAATGTTCTTATATTAGTTTTTGTCTGTATATCATTTCGTTAAAGAAATTCTGTTTAATTTGCTTAAGGAATCGTGAATTATTTGCTTAAGGAATTCTCCATTATTTCCTAAAATATATTTTGTATCGTTTCGTTAAGGAAATTTTACATAATTTGCTTAGGGAAATTCTGTATAATTTGCTTAAGAAAATTCTGTTTAATTTGCTTAAAAAGAAATTCTGTATAATATGCTTAAGGAAATTCTGTTTCATTTCGTTAAGGAATTGATTTATGATTTGCCTAAGGAAATTCCGTATAAATTATGGTTAAAATTTGGCTAATTAAATTCTGTATAATTTGATTAGGGAAATTCTGTATAATTTGATTAGGGAAATTCTGTATAATTTACTTAAGGGAATTTTATATAATTTTCTTAAGCAATTCTGCATTGTTTCCCAAAGAATATTTTGTATCGTTTCGATTAGGAAATCTTACAAAATTCGTTTAAAGAAATTCTATATAATTTCCTTAAGGAAATTCTGTATAATTTGCGTAATGAAATTCTGTATCATTTCGTTAAGGAATTTCCAATGGAAATTTTAATGTTATAAAGGAAATTCTGTATAATTTTCTAATAGAAATTTCTGTATATAATAATAAATAAGCTAAACAGAAATCTACAATCTCTATCGCCCTAAGATAAAAAAAAGATGTTTTCGTGTAACAAGTGCCCAAAATATGAGAGCGCCATACGCGTTTCTATAGGTATTTATATTGAAACTTATATTTTAAGTAAATACTAAAAGATTTCAAAATAATCGGCAGAAAATTTCTAATCTTAAAATTGAATTGTTCTCTTAACTATATATATAAAATGGCATATACCAAATCAATTCCATCACATTACTTGCATCGCAAATTACTACAAATTACTGAATAAACATTTTATTTCGCTTCATTTATAAATTTATCTATAGAGATTACAGAGATTACAGAAACTTTCGTTTATAAAGTTTTTATTAAGTAGCGAGCGATACATATAAGAATGCAGCATATAATATACATATATTATTAAATATTTATATATGAATGAATATTTGCATTATTATTATTACCATATCAAAATCGACTATATATAAACTATATATATATGTAAATCATCGGCATTTATATATACATTTTTTTCATTGTATATAAAATATATAAATTATGGTTAAAATTTTATTTATTAATAAATTATCATTATATATATATATATATAGGTATTTATAAATAAATAAATAAATAAATGTTGAGGAAAACAATAAGTTATACTATATATAGCGTTTTGATGCGATATTGCACCTTGCACAAGGCATACCTCAACGCGTCGTCTATATAAATATATTATATATGATTTAATATATACTCTATCTGGTTGTACCTGTTGTAAAACAATCATTATATATAAATATATAACAATATATACGTGCTCGGGTAATGTGAATACGCGAAGGAGTTTATACGCACCTGTATATAGAGTATATAGAGAGTATATATAATAATAAATTTAAATATATATCATATATAATTTTATAATCTGAATGAATGCATAAAATATTTAAATGTGTTTATATATAAAGAGGTAAATGAATATATAAAATTATAATAAATAATAATATATGTAATATAACAAAGTGATGAATAATATATGATAATTTTTCTTTTACTATATATACTGAATTGAAATTCTGTCGATTTTGTTCAAAAAAATGTTTATTTTGGATTTTTTTCTTTTTTACTCGTCTTATAGAAGAAAGGGATATAATTTATACAATAAACTTTGCGGATTCTTAATCATTGAACAGAAAGAGTTGAGATAGTTATAATTATATAATCCGTGTATCATTTAATATATTGTTTTTATTAATAAAAATTAACTATACTATTTAAAAGGGGACCTTTCTCTTGTTAATTGCTTAAATTCATCCTTAATCTTTCAAATTTAACACGAAAAATATCAACTTTATGTTTATTTAGGTTAATAAACAACCGGAGTGCGAATGGATGATTAAAAGAAAATGCGGTGAAAGAAGAACTTTAATTTATTAATAAATAAATTAAATAACCCCATTTTATAAAAAATTTCAATATATAAATATAATGATAAGATCAGTATGGAAAATACAAAATTATTTTCTTTTTTTTTCATTTAAGATATACCAAAAAACAAAAAAAAAAAAAAAACTCTGTATAAAAAATAAATATAATATAAATGATTCAATCAGATATATATTCCAGGAAAATATATTTATATAATATATATTCAAGTAATATACAAAATAAATTAGAATAAAGAGTAAAAATAAAATACAACCACCGGTCAATTTTCAAATATCATTCCCTTACAATAATATAAATACATATACAATAATAAAGAATTAAAACAAAAAATGTATAGGAATTTTTTGTATTGTATAAATTTATGTTTATTTTATTTTATTTTATATGTATACGGACGGCGCGAGTTATTATCTCTCGATTATAATAATTATTCATACACAAGCCATTGGCATGGCACAAGCCATAAAATAAAATGAAAAAAAAAAAACATATAAGCGTGTGTATCTCTATTTTTTTTTTATTTAATATATGCGTTTATACAATATATATGGTAATGATATCAAAGGAAAAGACTCACATTGACCCGATACGATCAATTATTTTATTTGGTTTTTTTTTCAATATACATACTGCCCTCGCTCGCAATTGCATTTTATATATGAATTGTTATATTTAAAAGTTATTTATATATTTCGAAGGGGTGGAAATACATATTTAATTATATATACAGACAGTATATAAAGTTCTTTATATAAAACCGATATATCGGCTCTTCAACCAACAAAAAGATCTCAATATATTATTTTAACATTTAAATAAAATGTTTATATTATATAAAATATATTTTTGTATTTAAAGTTTTATATATACTGATATATTTGCAAATTTAATTAGAAATATATTTATTATATATTTAAAAAAAACACATATTTATGAAGTAATTCTTTAATAATTTTGAGGGTTTGCGTGAGGAAAAGAATTTGAAGACAATAATTTTGAAGAAGAATTTTAAACGTACCGAATCGTTGCCAATTTCCAATTGTATAACGTTTTTCAAACAAATACACTCGATGAAAATTGTCCAACAGCTTCTCAAATGACAGAAAAGGAAATATATTTGTATCTTATCATCACTATGGTGTATCGCATATCGTAACCTTTTATCGCAAAGACATTGTAAGGACATTTACAAAATTATCCGAAAAATAAAGGAAAAATTATACAAAAACAAAAGAAAATGCTTTGATTAAAGTTTATTCCAAATATTTCCATTATATTTTTGTATTGAGAAATAATTATTCAATATAATTTATTATTCAATATAAAAATTGATCACATAATAATTTTGAGAAAAACAGAGAAAATGGTTGTGTTAATGATCCCTATAAAAATGGATAAAATGGAATATGACCGGACAATTCAAAAATAAATCAAATAAAGTTAAATAGAATAAAGTAAATTTTTATGGTACTATATATTGTATTGTACTTGCTCAATCGAATTTTATATAACCCTATACACTTAATGAATTCAAATATTCAAATATTCAAATGTTTAAATATTCAAATATTCAAATTTCAAACATTTAAATATTCAAATTTCCAAATATTCAAATATTCAAATGTTCTAATATTCAAATATTCAAATATTTAAATATTCAAACTGTTCAAATATTCAAATTTTCAAATCGAATTATACATTACACTATATACTTAATGAATTCCAATATTCAAATATTTAAATATCCAAAAATTCAAATATTCAAATATTTAAATATTAAAATATTTAAATATCCAAAAATTCAAATATTCAAATATTTAAATATTCAAATGTTTAAATATTCAAATATTCAAATATTCAAATTTTAAATATTCAAACTGTTTAAATATTCAAATTTTCAAATCGAATTTATTATATAAAATATATTAATCGAACACTTAATCAATAATCACAATAATCACAATAACAATAATCGAACACTTAATGAATTCAAATATTCAAATTGTTATTCGTCCAACATATGTGTAAGTTATAAATTTAAGTATAAACTTAAAAGTACAATTTAATTTTATCAACTTAGCAAATATCACAATCATATAAAGATAAAAATAAAGTTAAATTTAATGGGCGGTAACAAAAACTTTGATAAATTTTAGTTTGCAGCCAAAATTATATGTTAAAAATGGAATATCCCGAAATTTATATTTTAGTTGCTACTTTGACTATTTTAGTTGAATGTTTTCACAATGGTGGCGCTGTTCAAGTTTTTGTTGTTGTATTTTGTCTTGTTGTACGACGACGAAAAAATAATTTCTTTCTTTTCCACAACGCTTTCATCATGGCAGATCAAGTGAGTAGAAATTTTGGGTGTTTTTAATTTTTATTTAATTTAATTAATTATCAATTAATTGAATTTTTGCTTGAAATAATAACAAGACCATAATACATTTGATTTAATTTATTTTGGTTAAAGATTGATTTTTATTTAATTTTTTTTTGGTTTGTGCAAGTTGTTTATTTTACCTAATTTTTGATACCAGGCACGTGTACTTTTTTTTAATGCCTAATATTTGCCGATCGATTTACTGTTTGTTTTTATATTAATTGAAAACTTTCCTGATTTAAAAAAAAAAAATCAATTAACAATAAATTTTGAAAGTTTTGGGAACCACAAAAATACATTCCTTCCTAGTTGCTGATCGATCTCCCAAAAAAAGTGATTTTTATTTTTGTAAAACATAACCTAAAAGTGTTTGTTTTAATGTATTGATTTATAAATAAGCATTTCTTAAATAAATTGATTCATAAATGGATTTTCAAATTGCTAATTTTTGCATTTAATGATGAACTATAATCATGACGGTCTTCCTATTTACATAACTGAGGACATAATAAATAATGATTTTCTGATTAATGCAAAAAAAATTATCAATGAAAATCCAGATGTAAAGATGAAGTTATTCAAAGCATCGTCTCCCATTGCTTTTTTTTCTTTTGAACCAGAAGTTTTGAATTTATAATAACAATGATTTTTCACTAAAATGAACGATATTTATTGATAGAATTAGCCGTTTGTGTTGTTTTTGGTTTGTATTTCATACATTCAGAAAAAGATTGTATACAGAAATTAAAGTATATATCGTTTTATTCTTGGTGCCTGCCGCCTATACATTTTTTTATTGTATAGAGTGAACGTGCATATCAAAAACAAACAACTATTGCCGTAACCCGTCCAAAATCTTTAACCAGTCGTCGTAAATTACGTCATCATCGTCAAATTGGTCTTGGTTTTAAGACACCGACAGAGGTAATGAACAATTTTTAATAGATATGTTTTTTTTTTATAATATTTACAGAATGAAAGAGCTTTCCAAAAGCAACCAGGTATTAATTTAGCTCGTAAATTAAAACCAAATTTACAAAAGAAAAAATCATTAAGACGTCATCGTGAAATTGGTTTGGGTTTTAAAACTCCACGTGAGGTATTTGTTTATTTTTTTTTTGATTCGTATTGTTTAGTTGGTGATGGATTATATATATATATAAATTTTTGATTATGTTTACGAAAAAGGGAACGATGTTTTAAATACATTTTTGGCTAAAAATCAAAAGTTATATTATTTTAAAAGCAATAAATGATGAACTAAAATCATGACGGTCTTCCTATTTACATAACTGAGGATATTTTAACATATGATTTTCTGAATAATTGCTCTTAATATATGTATATATTTGATAATGAAAAAATGTACACATAGTTTTCTGTAAATCAGTAAAATCTGTTTAGATTTTATTATGGAAATATTTTAATGTGCTCTGATGGGAATCTTAGAGCATATCTCATTAAAATGATTAATTACAAATTGAAATATACAAGTTTTATTGAAAATATTTTCTCTTTTTTTAATTTGTTGTATAGGCTATTGATGGAACATATATTGATAAAAAATGTCCATTTACGGGTAATGTACGGATTCGGGGTCGTATCCTGACAGGAATCGTTCAAAAAATGAAAATGCAACGGACAATAGTTATTAGAAGAGATTATTTACATTACATACGTAAATACAGTCGTTTTGAAAAACGTCATAGAAATATGTCTGTACATTTATCACCTTGTTTTAGGTAAGTGAATTTTAAATTTCAATCAATATTAGTTATGTATCAATATCAATATTAGTTGTGTTATTCAGAAGCGATAACTTCTTTAGTCATTATAAGCAACATGTATTTGCTATTTGAAAACGTAGTTAGGATTAGTTTTTATAGAAAAAAAAACGATTAATAGAAATAATTTGCAAAGATTGGTCCCATAAAAAATTAATTAATTGTTTGTTACTAATAACATTGTATTTTCTTTTCTTTTTTTTTCATTATTACAGAGATGTTGAAATTGGTGATATCGCAACAATTGGTGAATGTCGACCAATCTCAAAAACTGTACGTTTTAATGTTTTGAAAATCACAAAAGGTCAAGGTGCAAAGAAGAGTTTTAAGAAATTCTAAAAGAATTATGTAATTTTCTTTTTCTTTTTTTTAAAAATAAACATTCACTTATAAAACAAAACCCAAAAATTGTGTTGTTTATTTTAAAATCAACTATTATTGTAAATAACCGATAAATGATTAAGTGTTTTATGTCGTCTTCATCGTAATATCACCATCGGTAACACCAAAGCTTCTGCCTTGTCCTCCGAATGTTGAATTGGAAGCAGCAACTTTTGCTTTTAATGCCGCAATAAGTGTTTGTTTTGCCTGTTGTCTTAATAATGTTAATTTAAATTGTAACAATACAACTAAATAGGTTGCCATAAATGTAATATTCTATAAATTTTGGAATGTAGACAATATATTTGAACTAGAACGGCTAAATTATCATGATATAAGCAATATAATCTTACGGATGTTATCAATTCACGATTTATATTTGCATAACCATCTAAATTCATTGTAGGTGGATTTTTTGCTATTGCTACCAAAAACATTTCTACTTCTTTTTCGGTTGCTTTATCAACGGCTGTCAAATTAATATTTAATAAACGTGTTTGAAAATCAAGACCAACCTGTGAAATGAAACATTAAACAATAGATTACCAATGGAAGAGTTATCACATCACAGAAATTAAAATGGTAAAATGGACCAAACTAACTCACCTTTTTCGATGCATAATGCGCTTCATTACATATTATAAACAATAATGTCATACAATAGAATACAATTACAAATAAACCGATTTCTTTGTACGTTGCACCATGATCAATGATTTCACTTAATGCACCGTATGTTGCTATAATTGTAGTAAAAAATATAACCAAACAATAAATCCCATACATATTTGAATAGGCTCGTCCCAATTGTTGCATCATATGACTTAAATCCACCCATAAATGTCGATATTCTGTTAATTTTAATGATGGTTTTTCACTTTCCAATAAAATATGTAAATTAACGGATAATGCTGTACTGGCCGTACCGAATGCCGTACAATTAATATACCATAAACTACAAAAACCATTTAGCATTGCAATTATATGATAATAGGCAAATGTATGAAATAATTGAAAATCCGGTTGTAAATAATATTGTGATAACATTATCATAATACTAATTAACCATGAAATAACACAAAGTGCCCACGTTAATGGATACAAATTGGGAAATACAATAGCCGTTCCCGTCACCTGTAAATATTTCAATTGATAGTTTGTCCACATATTCTTGAAAATAGCCACTTCGGAACCGTTACGCCATGAGGCAACCGGTAACAAAAAATGCGGTAACAATATACTCATGAAAATAACATTATAAATAATTTCATCAAATCGTTTATCAGAATTATATAAAAATTTATATATACGTTCCATTCCAATGTAACACACCAATACCGTTTCCAATCCGTATATGAAATAAGCCCAAATGAATGCCCTCGAACACCATCGAAATGTTGTACGTGGTGAATTTGTACCTATTTATTATAATTGATTGTTTTTGGCCCCAAACATGTATTATTATATTACAATTTTATTTTTTTCATTTAATAATACCTGGTGCACTTCGCATTATCGGCATAACACCCATAATTTGAAATAATACCAATAAACTTTTTGTTGTATGATAAAATGAATCATGTTTATCCAATAGATTTGGATCCAAATCAGCTTCCATCGATCGGACAAATGTATGTGTTTGTAATCGTTGTTGTTTATCTAATATATACATATAAATTTCCAAACACAAACAATTGTTGATAAAAAAACCTAAAGTAATTTTTATAAATGAAATAAAAAACCTTTTGGTTGAGATAATTTTTCCTTATATCGACGATCATCTTCCAAAAATTGTCTTTGATTTGGATTTAATGTTGCTTTTATTGAATTTTCCAATCTCATATTTTTCGATTATTTGAAAAAAATAAACTATAATTTTTATAACATCCGCACACAACAATTGAATTTTTGTATATGTCATCCGCTGTACAAAAGGATCAAAAACATTTATGAAAATGTTATCATTTTCAATTCAAATTCGTGTGCGTTTTTATGTGGACATCACATCATTAACATTATTTGTTTGTTATTAATTAATTATTTAATATATATTATATATATTGGTGATTATATTATTGATGATGTTTGCGTTTTATCATTATATATTCAATTTTAAATGTCCTATAAAATGTGTGAAATTTTAACATTATATTCTGTATGTTTCAGGTCATATTATTAATAATTATTGAATTTTTAATAAATGTTTTATCGATTAAATGCAATAAAGTTATTTGTTTAAGGACTATATTATTAATATATATATATATTGAAAGTTTCTTTGCATTTATTAAATATCAATTATTATATAGAGTTGTTATGGATATGGTCTTTTCTTTATATTTAAGTAAATAATTGTCATATCACACGCTATCACGTTAGCATCATTCATCGCAGTATAATGGACTATGGTCAATCTATTAGTAAATGTAAATTAAACACAGTTGGTTTGAAACGAAGGGATATTTCCATTATAATAACTGCAGTATTTAGATTTTATGGATGATGAGTGCAGGTGAAGATAAATTGATGATTATGATTTGATTTGCAACTAAAAAAATAACGTATATTGTAATAAATTTATGTTAAACTCTGTTCAGTGAAATAAATACGAGGATTTTCTACAATATTTGGTGATCTTATATATTTTAAATTTCACCCATTGCGTAATTTGCATCAAAGTGGGAAAATATAACGAAATCACTCATCTGTCACTGACTTTATAACTTTGCAACTATTGTCAAGTTCCTGGTCAAGTGTTTTTCTCAACATTTTGTGAACAATTACGTATTGTAACTGAAACTGATGAATGATTCAAATTGAAACTGTTTTGCGGCTAAAGTTGAAAGTGAGAATATTATTATTATTGGGTTGATCGTCCAAACTATAATAATTATACCAACAAACTCACAACAAATTAAATGAACGCAAATACAGCAAATTATGAAACTAATAACCAGGTCTCCGATATTAGAGGTAAAGACCGGCAATTCTTATAATGGAAATCAAACAAGTATTTAAAAAAGAACTTATGTCATGAAATATTTTCATCTGGCAGATGTTATCGGTGAATAGAGGTTCAATATTGGACTATTGTTCGCAGCTTTAAAACCAACTGTAGGCATAATTTTCTACCCAATATGTAATCTTCGTCTTGTTTACTGTTTCAAATATATTTAATTTAGTGTATATATACCATTATGATACTGATTATTGTTTGAAAAACTTTCGAACACCACTGTTAAATACGAGTTCATATTATTATTGTATATATGGATTAACTTTATTTAAAAAAAGAAATGTATATTTTTTAAAAATATTATATATTTTCGGGCGATTATAATGCAAATATGAATTATATGTATATTGAATAAAATTAATACAAATTAATGATATACGAATGGGATTTCTATAAAGGACATTATATAATGACATAATATAAAAATGTTTAGGATATCAAACAGAAAAATCTATTCGTATAATGAATTATTATTAATAACCTAACATATAGAAAAAGAAGGATACAGAAAGCTAGGATTCATTTCATAAAAACGTTTATAGATTACAAAATTTTATTTTTATCATCTATTCAATATCTGCGGTTCATTGTGTAAATATTATTTTAAATATATATAAGGACGGCAATATCGCCACGCAACTATGATCCGAAGCATCCATATTTTTGGAAACAATCGAACCCAAAAATCATTCTAATTCAAAACCATCATGTTTTTATTTTATTTTTTGCCCAATTTGAAATATTATTATTAAAATTGATATGCTTTTTGTATTATTATTTGTAAAACTTTTTAATTTTAATCGTTTTTCTGCAATAAAATTAAGCTAAAAAACATCAATATTTAGTTTTTTTTTTTTAACTTTTTTTAAGTAACATTTAATCTAAAAAATAATAAAACTTAAATATGTTATTAAATAATATAAAAGGCGATTGAAACGATATATATATATGTATAAAAAATAAAACTCCGTCGATTTGTATTTGATTTAACAACTGAATAATCTCTACGATATAAAATATAAGAATGTTTAATAAATAATTTTTTTTTTTAAAGTAAGTTTAGTTGATAGTTGAATCGCGCCGTGTTTAGTTGAGCATATATATATATATATTTATATATATATAGTTTGTTGTGTTTTTAGTATAGTAGTGTGGCTTTAAATAATAATAAGTGGTTTTTTTTTAATTTAATTTAATATGTACGAATTTTTAGAATATATTAATTTCGATTAGAATAAAAGAAAATAAATTATAAAAAAAAAACAATTAAATATTTATATAGTAAATGATAATAAATTATATATAGTGAAATTGGTGTGAATGTCTTTTTATATATTTTAAAAATATGTAATGCAAAATTAATACGAATATTATTATTTATTTATAAAATATCGATTATTTTGTTGTCTTTTAATTATTTTTATGTTTTATTTGTAATTTTAATAATTTTCTATATCACATTTTAAATATATTTTGATACATTCTCTATATAAAACATAATGCTTTAAAAAGAATAATAAAATTGTACAATTATAAATAATTAATTTAAAAATATGTTATTTTTTTCATAATTTTTGAGTGGTTTATATCGGCGCATTAAGTCAAGTTTTAATGTTCTGAAAATATTTGATAAAAAATTCTTATTGGAAAATGGAAAAACTAATATAAGAATATTTTTTTTAAGAGTATATTTACTATACACTTTAATTTATATGTTTATAAATTACTATATAAATAAATAAATAAATAAATTCTGTATTTTATATAGAACTATAATACAGTTTATAAAATTTTACTATTACTAAATAAGTTTATTTCTATATAACCAAATCTAATATAATAATGCGTGTATTGCTTAAAAATATTATTTAAACATATATATATATATATAGTATTTATATAAATCTATATATATATGGATGGGTGGATAAAATTTTGTTTATTTTTGGTTATTCGACTCTTATATATTTAATAATAAATTGACGATATAATTATTAGCTTTTATATAATTTGAATATTTACTATATTTTTGTATATTTTATAGTATTGTATATATACTAAAATTAATTTGTTTATTATATTTTCTTATACATATATATTACAAATAGATTATATTATATTTTGTATGTGCCAAGTGCTAAAAATTCAATTGTGCCGGTTTATGTTTTTTTTATATATTTTGTAATATAAATCTCTAAATATTATTACAATTACACATTTACATATAGATTTCATTTACATAATTTTTTTTTGTTTTGGTTTTGGTTTAATCATTTAAGATAAAGTGTGACGACGCGGTGTATATTTTTATATATCCTTATTTTTTTTGAAATGTTGGAGTTTATATAAACATAATTGTAATAATAATATCCATATTATAAAAAAATGTGTGTGTTTTCAAAATATAACCGCGGTTGTTGATAATGAAAATTACTTTTTTTTTTACTATTTTTCAATATAAAGTGCGTAATTTTTTTTTTTTGTGTAGTAATACAACATATCCATTAGAATAATATATATATAATAATGCGAATTTAGTTAATATAGAAAATGTTTTTTTTGTTGTGTGTGTTTTTGTATTTTCTATCAGTATATAGTAAATTGTATACAAACCTAGAAAATGAAATCTTTTTTCTAGATTTTTTTTACAAACATTTCCTAATATAATATAATTTCGCAAATGAGTTATATAAATGTTAAATAAATAATTTTTATTCGAAAAATATATATAAATAACATGTAAACGGTTCCAAGTTTATATAGGAGATACCCAAAAAACGCCAAATATTACTTAGGTGATAAAATTACGACGGCGATTTCCAATTTAGGGTGTAGTGGTTTTAATGGCTTTATTTTTTTTTTTGTATAAAATAGTTTATAGAATGTATCACTTAAGGGCTTTTATTAAAAAATTATATTCCAAGAATATAAAGTGTGATTTTTTAACAGCTATAGGAAAGTTTTTCAAAAAAAAACAGATAAAATTCAGAAAAATGCATGAAATCTTTATTTGAATCGATAGTACGGTCCATATAATTTAATGTTTGAAGATCATTTCATGCAAATGTTGACCTTGACTGCGCCTCAAATGGTCCATCCAAATGGTTGGTCCAATTTTGGCATACTCTTTCCAACATTTCGGCCGGTACCTCACGAATAAATGCTTCAATGTTGTCATCCCATGCGTCAATTGAAGCGGGCTTGTCTGTATAGACATGAGCTTTAACATAGCCCCACAAAAAATAGTCTAAAGACGTTAAATCGCACGATCTAGGCGGCCAATTGACCGGTCCCGAACGTGAAATAAAATGTTGCCAACCGCACCAAACTGTGACTTTTTCTGGATGCATTGGTAGCTGTTGCAATGCTTCTGGCTGATATTCACTCCAAAATCGACAATTCTGCTTATTTACGTACCCATTGAGCTAAAAATGAGCTTCGTCGCTGAACACAATTTCGTCGCGTTGAACTTTCTTAACAGAGCACGCATTTTGATAATAAAATTCAATAATTTGCAAGCGTTGTTCGTTTGTAAGACGATTCATGGTTAAATTATAGACCAAACTGAAGATGTTTGACAGTGAAACAAAACACGAAACGTGCGTCAGCTGTTTAAATCAGTGTTGCCAAAAAGATAATAGCTAAAAAATTACCCTTTATATAGAAGAATAAGAATATATCTTAATATATCTGTCTGTGTATTTGCATAATAAATTTTTATGGAAATGCAGTTCTCTTTATCAAAACGCCATACTTATATGCGATTGCAGATAAAACACATTTTTTTTACAATGATAATGAATATATAGACTTCACTGATTCAGCTAGAGAGTTCACAGCTTCATGTATATCATCCCCTAAATATTTATTGCAGCTTTAGACTATATATAGATCATGATACATGATTTATTTATAGTGAAGTATATAAAAAAAAGAGTATATAGATAACACATAATTTTTATCATATGAAAGCATATGTTATAGATTAAATCAGAACACAAATAAAAACGCGTACATAATTGAGAATACGACACAATTGATTGAGAATTATAATTACACGAATTATCAGATTCAATATGGTGATATAGACGATTACAATATTGAGGGAGTTTGAACCTTTTTTACACACATAGAACACAAAACACATATGAATAGAATAAACTGAAAGTGTCATTCGCGTCTAAAATATGTTTAAATAGAAATATATTATAATGACAATCTGATAATGATTTACAAATATCTATATATATATATATATAAAGCGAAAGAATAAATCTATTGTTATAGAATTTTTTTTTATTTCAAATTTATCTTCATTCATAAAATTGTTATATAAATACTATTAAAGAAAAAGATATAAATCTAATATAAAGAAAAAAAAAGTGTTTGCTCCCAAAATATCTAAAGGGTGAAGCTTTAAAATAAAAATATAATAAGTGATATAAAAAGAAATATAATTTAATAATAATTTCAGTTATTAGTTTATGGATTGTTTACCGGCTGGGGGTATATTTTATTATTGTTCTTTAACTATCCGGGAGTTGTGTAATTAGAATTTGGAAAAAAATCCATTTTTCTAAACAGTTTAAATCAATCTCCGAAAAAGACAGTATATTAATATTAAATACAATATTTTTAATTATCATTTTGAATATATTTCAATATTTAATTTTTTTTACTTAACCCAACCATAACTGTAATATAATTGAATTATAAAAACACTTGTACACATATAATTTTCAATTGAATTCTTTTAAAATAATATGAATATAATAACTTATATTGAAAAAAAACTAGATAATTCATATATGTAATATCTATTACATAGCGTAAATAAACTTGTGCTGCTGTATTTTTTATACCAAACAAACAATTAAATAAATTTATATATACATATATAATAATTTGATGTAAAGATATGTGAAGATATTTAAAAAAAAACAAACATTCCAATCGCATATATACATATATTATAAATACACACGCGATTCATTCAATTATATATTCCATATATCATAAATCGAAATTTAATCCTTTTTAAATAATAAAAATAATAAATAAAATAAACGAAATTTATTTTTATAATTTATTATATAATATAATACATAAACATATAAATATAAGTAAATAAGTAGCTACTATAGCTATTTATGAATATTATTGAGATGCTGAGATGCAAAGTCTTATATGTTTTATTTATATTTAATAATAATATACATATAACCACATATAACAAACAAATTTGTTTTTTTTTTATTTAAGATCGTAAAGGATAAGAAAATTTGAATATATAACAGTAAACAATCAGAAATAAAAAAAAAATGTGTTTTATAATAAGCGATTGGCATTTATTGAAGTATGAATATAAACGAAATTGTTTTGATTTCTTATATTATATGTGCTGATACTAATTTTTTCTTTTTTGATTCTGTTATATCATATTTGTTTATTTATATTTTATGCCATACCACTATTGAATGAAATTGGTATATTTGGAATATGTATATATCTCTGATAAATCGCATTTATCGCATCAGTATATATGTATATAGTGATGTTTTGTTATAAAATTAAACACTTGAATTATTAATAATAATATGTGCAGCATACAAAATTTGATGACAAAATAGAATTTTAGAGATTTTTTTTCTTTCATAGATTCTCTTTTTGTTCTTCTTATTTAGAAACCACCTACAATATTTTTCTAACAACACTTTTGTATTACTAAATGATGATATTCTTTTCTAATTTTTTATTTAATTTTACGATATCTATATTTTTTATCATGATAATTTTTTTGATTTGTAAATGGGCCACAGATTTGTTTTAAATGAAGAGCTATTTTTGTACAACAATTAGCCATAAAGATTGGTCTCAGAACCATTAATTATTAGAAATCTAGAAATATTTTTAACCGATCATCAAAAACGATCGGAAAAATGAGTTCAGATTAGAAAATATTCAAAATGGCTCAATTCGTTCGGTGAATTTTATGGCCGTATGTTTTGGTGCATTTTTCAGTAACTTTATGTTTTTCATTTCTGAAAGATAATCAAAAAGGTATATGTTCAATTTAAGGGATAAAGAAAATAAACATTTACATCCTAACATATCACAAAAATTAATATATCGAACATTTTAATCATATAATAAGCTATCAAAAGGAATTATACATTTTTTTTTAATTTCACAATCGAGCAATTCATACCACTGACACTGAATATGCACTTAAAAATATACATATTATTGAAAACTCATAAAATAAGAAAAATTGTATCACTTTTTGTAACCAAAATAATATAATATAAAATCTATTATAAATATATATATATTATATATTTGATAGTTATTCAAAACAAATCAAACAAAAATCTATACGTACCAAAGTAACATCATCATATATTGATCAAATACACTTTGTTGCAAAAGTTCCATCTCAATATGGAAAAATTATTATAACATTTTTCATCTGTATATGAAAATATTATGAATTTATCGTTTTGTATGTGATTTTACAGTAAAATTTTGAATACCCGGGGTAGTAGAAAACCCCTTTATCAATTCCAGCATCTCCATATAAAAAAATCGCTAAAACTCCCTTTGATCACTATACAGAATCGTGTTTTTTGTTTCCTCGATTTACATAATAAAATTTTGCAACAGAGTGTTTAACCAACTAATAGAGGAAATTCGTATATAGTTTAATTTAATATAATTTAATTTTTTTCACCCATACGGGAAAATATACAGAGAATTTTCAATATTATAAACTTGAACGAAGTAGCATTAATGAAAAAAAAATAATAAATAAATAGTTATTATACTTACTTTATATAATACAATATATTTTTAGATATTTTAAAATGTATACAATTTGAATATGAATATTTTATGCGATGGGTTGAAAATTTCCATGAATATATATTTGTATATACGTTCCCATATCGCATCAATATATAGATTTCATTAATCTATATCATATATAATAGTACAAAAAAAAATCTTTGTTTGTTTTTACAATATATATATTTTTGGGAACCATCAAAAATGCATTAAAAATAATTAAAAAACAACAAAAATTTATATAAATTGTGAGCAAACAAAATATGTATATTTATATATATATATATAGAAGAATATAGACTATAAAAATTCAATGAATTATAAGGTAGCAAAAAAAATCGATATTTATAAATATATAGAGAAAATGTAGTACATATTTTTTTTTATTTTTTTTTTTACATAATTTAGTTATGGATCAATAGATTTTTGAACTATGATGAATAATTTTTTTTTTTTTTTGTTAAATCAAAATTGTATCATAAAAAAATGTCTATATAAATAAAATCTAGATGATGTGATGTGATGATCATCGCATAAATATATATATATATTGGGTGTGCCGCCATCACATAAATATAAAAATAAAATTAAAAAAAAATTAGTATTTAAATAAAATGTTAATAATATTATTGTCGTTGACGTTGTCATCATCAACAGTAAAATTATGTAGCTACAAATTTAATAATAATATTTACAATAATAAAAAAAAAACATTATCATAATATCTATAATATATATATATATATATAGAGAAGAATTTATTATACATCATATATGTTTATATACTATATATAGAGTATAATAATACATACACAAATTAAATTTTAAAATAAAATAATTTGTGAAATAAAATTATTACAATAGCAATTTCTATATATAATAATATTTAATACGCAAAACGAATTATTTGCTTGATATTTTATACTGTATATTATATATATACATATATATATAAAGTTTGTAGACTGACTATATACACTTATTTAAAACAAAATATAGTTGTAAAAGTTATATAGTTTTATTTGTATAGATCGCTTAAAATTATCGCTTCAACCTATCAATATTTATTGAATTGATATGCAACAATATTTATATTAAATATAGTTAAACCGAATGCTAATTATTACAAAATGAAATATCAAAGGTAAGTAATTTTAATTATTTCCATTTTTATTAATATATTATATTTTAAACATCCTTTACCTATAGATAATTATATTCTTTCTAGGGGGATTCAGGAGATAAGAAAACTCTCATTTGAACCAATAATTGTTTTTGATTGGTTTAAAAGCCAATTGAGATTGGAAGGACAAATAAATGACGATTCTTGGAGACAATAATGTCTTGCCCAAGTTATTCAAAACGGACTACATTTTATTCACTTGCCAGCGATTGATTTAAGGAGAATGTAACGTGGAATCCGTTCTCAATTCTAATATTCGAGATAAATTCAATTGCACGACATCCCATTTGAAATTATTTTCTATAATTCCAACTTCAATTCCACCATATGAGATTATGATTTCTTAAGAACCGACCAGAAATCTTTTGGAATACCTTTTTTCTTCTTATTATTGATGTTATTGAAGACAGAAGCGTTGATTTATTCCAACTGATAAGATTATTCTGTAATGGAGTTTGTTCGTTTCGGTGCAAATCAAATCAGTGTAAAATTTGTTATATGGTTGTTGTCTGCGAGTTTGTGAAGAATCCATCCACCTACTTTCTTTACCATATCGCCCAAGCTAAACATTATGAAATGACAAATGATTATTGAATGGTCCACTCTGTGAAATTTTCGAACCAGCATTGACGAAAAATATCATTAATGAAGTTAATCTTAACATTTCACATCTTAATATTTCACATTAATAAAAAAAAAACATAGATAAGTTTAAAATCAACCTTTTGACCACTGAATATTCAATTTAAATCTAATTGAATACAAAACTAAATATATACATATAACATATATGTATTATTGATTGGCAATATGTATATAATTTTTGAATGATGTTGAAAGGCGAGCCATTATGTCTATGATGGTAAATTATTGTAACTTAAATACATACGATTGACCTGACTAATCACATATTCATTCCTTCCATTATCTATATATTATATAATTTTTTGAATGAAAAAAAAAATTACACATTATTTTGTATGGAGCATAACCAAAAACAAAAAAAATAATTATTATAATTTCTATTAAGTTAATTTCATTTAATTCTAATTGATATGAATTTTTTATTTATTTAATATTTGTTTTTAGGTTTTATTATATAATTGGTTTATGGTTTTGAAATTTATAATTACTGTACTTAACTTAAATATACCATATATATACATATATATATATGTGTATTGTATACACCACAAATTATGCATCATATTTTTTAATACTTTATATGTCATAAAAATCATATCGCATATTATAATATTTTAGAAATATATGCATTGTGTTTTTGTTCTTTTTTTTATTATTATATCATTATGTATTTTATGTTTTACTTGCATATGTTTCAAAAAAAAAAAATAAAAAATATAGAGTTCAGTTTACAATTTAAATTTTACTATATATTATCATTTTATCAGTGCAGCAAACTATACAATTACAATACTTATTATTTCTATATATACAGCATAATATTGCGTGAAACATATACACAAAATAAGTCAAAAAGATTATATATACACATTAATGTTTTATATTAAATAATATATAAAATTAGGAAACAATTTGTTAAATATTTAATTAATAAAAAAAATTATTGTATATAAATTTTATTACGCATACAAAATAGAATTTTATCTCTGCGTGTTTTATAATACATTAAATATATGCAATATTTACATTTCCAAATTTTGAATCAAAAGATTAACTATTACTATTTTTAACCATATAATTCTATACATTTATTAATTCATATATTTGAGTTCTATTTTATATAACTTTTATGTTACTATTTGATCACATTTATTGTGAGTGTGAACAAAAAGTTTCGCCAATTGAAAATTAATTATTTTCCTTAGAGCAATATAAGAAAGAATACATATTAGAACCAAATCATTCCCAAAGTGTACGACAGATGAGGTTTTTTTATGCGGATTGGAATAATCATTGCGGTAGCTCAAAGCTAATGAGGTACACTCTGATGAAGAAATAAATTAATTTTTTGTATTTATTGGCCGTTGCTTTGCAGAAATCTTAATTTTTTTCCTAAATCTCGCAATGCAATGAAATAGGATTAATAAAGCTTGAAACGTAATGTCAACAACTCAAAATCATGGTAGGTTATATCTGAAGGATCGATCCAACGTTTTGGTAAGTTTCAGATTATTAGGTGATTCAGGATCAATTGATAGAATCTTCAAAATCACCAGTTTTCCATAAGTTTGTAAGTTATATATAACTTTCTTATTCATTCCTAAAAATAATTTCAACGGACGAGTGACAATTTCTGACCACTTCTGATACCTTTCAAGTCACACAGATTTGATAACTCTATTCATAATCAATTTCATGATATTTCCCAAATAACCCATTCCATAAATTTGCCATTAAGGTTGTTTTTCATTTTCATTGGTAATCAATTTTATCGATTGAAAATAAAATTCTACGCACCGATTTTTAGTACCTGATAATTATCCTGTACTATGCAAGAACCATTCTTATATTTAATATTTCTAATAAATTTAAAAATAGATTAATTAAAATATTATATATAGAAAAATTTCTTCAGTTGTTTGGGTTAAGGTTAAAAACTAATTATTTTGTTTGTTTATATCTTGGATGAGTTTAACAGTTTTAATAATGTAATATAAATAAGATAATAAACAAATCGAAAACAGCAGAGGCAATACGTTTTTTGTTTATAAATTTTTTCAAGTATATTTATTACGGATATAAACAAATGTATATATACATAGTGCAGAGTGCATTTGAGATCTGCATAAAACACTTTATAAAATGTGCATATACATTTTTCAGTGATGCATTTACTATCCATATATATATATATATATATATTAAACTACTTATTTTTACATTAAATATCATAAAAATTATATATACATACATACTAAAAATATTGTATATAGAAAATTCACTAATTACTTTTCAAGTATAGCTACCTATTGGAAAAAAATATATAAACATTCATATATGATATTCTTTACATTTCAATTCACTTTAAAATTAAAAAAAAAAACCATATACAAAACATATAATTTTAATGAATTTTTTCACATTCAAGTTCAAGAGCGGTCAATACACTATGGCAGTGTTTTTGATATAACAAAAAAAAAACTAAAATTAAATAAAACAATTAGAATTTATATTGCGCTACTTTTTTTTTTGTTTTTAATATAATATAAGAACGATGATTATATTTTTTATATTTACTATAATAATTTTTCATAAGTATATTATTCTATTTTTAAAAATATATATAAAATTCAATGTAAATATAATTTCAGATTTTAATCGTGCAAAAATCAATTTTAGAAAAACAAATAGAAACATTTTAAAGTATATAACCGAAAAAAAAAATTAATTAATGAGATGATTTGTAATAAGTTAAAGTGCAATTATCATATGGAAAAAAAAAATAAACACAATCTTTTCCTCATCACTTTAATATTATAAATGACTATATATGAGAATATATTTGTCAGTCATGTGAATTTTGTATTCAAAACCTCATGTAAATTTATTTACACATCATATATAGAAATGACCCACAGAGAAAACGTTATTTTAATGAACCGAAAAAATATAAAATATATATATAATAAAAAATAAAATTAGCGATAAGATCAGATGATATTTTAAAGTGTATACAAACACTTTTTAACACTTGTAATATTTACAATTACAGTATTCATTTGTTTTTTTTATTTTGGTACCCAAAGGGAATGTCTTACTTAAACATTTTTAAACAAAAATTTTGTGGATTATAATTTAATGATAAACTTGAATTTTAATTATTTGCGATTACATATAAAAAAAAGGTATCTATTTTTTTGTTTAAGTTGCCCAAATGAAAATTTATCTTATTTAATCAAAATAATATTATATTACAAAAATAATTATTAAAATAAATAAAAAATATTGCTTTTATTGCGATTAATGGAAAATATTAATTAACTATATATTTTCAAATCTGCAAACATTTTATTAAGACCGAATTACCACAAAACTAAATACGATTTTTAAATTAAAAATAAGATGCATATTTTTTTTTAAATATCAATAATCAATAAAGAAACAAACTAATTTAATTCATATTTCAAATCATTATTTTTTTTTTTTGGCGAATTGTTTGTTTATTTTTTATTATATATTAAGCAGAAAAAAAAATAGAATAGGAAATAATATTTTAATATATATTTAAATTTATAATTATAATTAAAGAAGTATAATTAAAAATTATATAATTGATTTAGATTTTACGAGTTTCGTTACGAATATACGCATACAAACCAAAAATAAATAGCATTGTTTAAGTTTATATAAAAATATGTTTATGCAAAAACAAAAAAACAAACTATTTTTTATATATAATATGATGTAATCGCATATAATTATTCAAACTTTAAATTTACTAAATAAATTTTAGTTGTATATATATCATCAAATTCAATATAAATGTATTGGTCCAGATGTTCTCATATGTGATGTTATTTGTTTTTTTTTATTCATTTTAATTCTAATATTGTGAGTCAGATCAAAAAAGAGTATATATGTATGTCTAATAAATTTTGAATATCATAAAATTAAATTTTATTAATTATATATATTTTATATAATAAGAATGCTTCCACTCTAAATATTTCTTTTTTGTATTGTTTGAGCTTTTTGTAGTATAATTTAAAAAAAATGATCTAAATTTTTGTATATTTATTTATTGTTATAACAATATTTATATTAATGTACCATTATTGTATATTATAGTTAAATCCTTATTAGGATAAAAAATAAACATAAATATATTAATTACTTTATTGATGAATTTGTAAAATTTGTCTTAAAAATAGGGGGTTTAACAATAAAATTACTGAATGACTATAATAACTTTATATGAGTCGAGATTTGGAAACGATCATAAATTTGTAGGAATACAATCAAGGTTATAAAAAGAATATTTGGGCAGTTCAAATGGATCACTGCAGGAAAGACGTTTTGAGAAATCGATTCAATGCCGTCCAGATTTATTAATAATTTACATTTACGAACGTACCATCAGGACTAATCAAAAACATATCAATTGGATAAGTAATCAAAGCATTGTACATTTCATGATCGCAATATGCAATTGATAAGATAATGAATATATCAATTAAATAAAAAATCAATAGATAAATAGAACACTGTTGTAAAGTAAATAAGATTTTATGTGAATTCATCATAAGGACTTTTTTGAATGATTATTTTTCTGTAAGTTCCATTTCCAATATGGTTTTTTAAGAAGAAAACCCATTTAATAACCATCACTAACTATACAAATAAAGTTTAATTTAAAAATTTTTCCGAATTGAAGCTCAACAATATCTATCTATATACATACACAATAAAAAAGGTAATGAATACATAAAAACAATATTCTATATATCCAAATGAGAATTAAGAAATACTATTTTAATTTCCAAAATAAATTTGCCCTATTTCAATATTGATAACATTTAACATATATAAATACGCGAATGAACCAAAATAAGTATATACATATATTGAAATACTATTGTATATAATTTTTTTTTCTAAATCATCTCTATATATTAATTGATATATTTGGAATTTTTATCGTTTTGCTTAAAAGAGATCTATATCTATATATATATATATGTAATTTAATTTTAAACTAAATTCTAAATTTAGAATATTTCAATATATATGCGATGGCATCATAATCGTTCGTTGTTTAATGTTTTTAAAATGTATATAGATATAATACACTATATTGTAATTATACACATATTTGGTTTAATTGTTAATCATCCAATGATATCCATGCATTGATATATTTATATATCATATATATATTAAAAAAATTTTAAGTATTTTTAATATTGTGTATTTTGTATATGTGAGTATTTTTGAAATATAGTCAGTCATTTACAAAGTATTTTTTCTGAAATTATATTTTAATGCACAAAAGGATGAATTAATTCAAAAATACTTATCGTAATTCAATATATTTAAGATATATATATATAGCAATATATTCATAGCTCAACGGAGTGCATTATAGATCTGCCAATTTATAATATTTTTTTATCTTGAAGGTATTAGGAACATTCTGATAAAATTCATATCATATCAATAAAAACATGCTTAAAAGATTTCGTTTATCACGAAGAAGAATATTTTCTATATAGAATTGTCAATATAAATAGAAATTAGATAACAAAATAATAGCATTCAAAATCTGTATCATTATTGAAATATCTATCTTGCATATATCTATGAGAATAAATAAATGAAATAATTATATTAATGTTATATCAATATACATATATAATTTAACTATCTATATACCAATATCAATTCTGAATATATTGTTGTATATATTTTCATATTTATACAAAATACTTTATATAATTATATAATACATTTTGCATACTTCTTATATATTTATGAATATCAATTATTTATTTTTTTTATATCAAAGTGTGGCTATAATTCATTCATCGCATTATATCAATATATATATACATATACAATATGCATTCGATAATAAAAAAAATTATACATAAATGAAAATAAAATATAAGAATAGAACGATAAAACCTTATATGGATGAAAATATACAATTTTGTATAAATTAATTTAGAAAACATTAATTTTAAAGTTAATGCGATTACAGAAGATTTGTTTTATTATTCATATTCATTTATATATATATATCGAATAAAATAAATAAATATAGATATAATTTAAGCAGCTATAATAAGGAGATACAGAAATGCATATATACATACATTTATAATATACAGCTTTTAATATAATATGAATAAAATATATATAGTGTTTGAAAAGTTTTCCAAATAAATCGAAATTCAGTCGGTATATGAATAAAGGAAAATCATCAACAAAAAGGGTCTGGTAAATGTTTATCTTAAATTTTTAAGATACTTGAATGCGGATTGCAATGAAATCCGCAGTCTGTAATCCATAACATTTTTATTTTATATGTATTTTATTCACAGACCGTTTTTTGTAAAGTCAATTAATGAATTGAATGAATTTTATGTACTCCATACTCGGTATTTGCGGAGATGATTATTTTTTTTTTGATTTTGGTAAAAATATGCATAGAATTGTTAATATACAAATGAATACGAAGGGGATTGAATTCTTAAATTTTCTATTACATCTAAAACGTTTGAATTTGAATAATGGTTTTAATTTTTACACCAAAAACTTTTTAATCTCATATAATATACTATAAAAATATAATCATATTTATTTGAACAGAGTACAAATGCACATATAAAGATTTTCAATTTAACTTTTAACTTATACAGGATGGTTTAAAATCACCGGTTGTGATTCTATGATGAAGTTCTAAATCGAAATTGTTTAATATCATTTTTATGATCCATATAAAAGTTGGTTAATTTAAGTGATTATTAATCGATTTTTATAAATGTTTTTGCCTCTGAAAGTTAATCGAAAAAGTGAGAGTTCAAGTTCCCAAAATATTTGATTGATAGACTACCTTCAATTTTGCTTCAGTCAATTATCTCATGATTACAGAACTAAATATGGTAATTTTTACTTATAGAATGAAGTATATAGAATCATCATTGACTTTGTGGCTATGACTTCTTAAAACGCCATGTTTACAAACGACATATGTATACAAAATGCAGTGAGTATATACCAAATATATTATCGCTATATATATAGTATATTATATTAATGCGTATATACTATATATAATATAATCAATCTATCAATTTAGAATAATTGAAAAATATTAAAATAATAACAATAATTAAATTTGAAAAACAAAACCATAAATATAAATTTTCCAACACACCACCACCAACCAAAGACCAAAGACCAAACCAAACCAATCAAAAAAAAAAAAAAATAAATAAACAATCCAAGTAAAGTTCAATTCAATCAAATTGAATTGATGCCATATAACTTAATTAAAGTAGTCAAATATTATATATATATATATATAGATAATGTTGTTTTGTAAATACACGCATCATATAATAGCATTATAAATTTAAATTGTAAAATTGAAATATCTCATTTATTATATCTGATTATTATTACATATATATATAAGAAAGAATGATTTTGGAAATAAAAAAGAAAACAAAATAAAGGGATTAATTCAATAAATCAAAATGCATATAAATATATATATATATAAATATTATATAGATAGTTATAATGTATGTATATACAATACGATAAATACAAATCAAAATCAATTATATTTAATTCATTAACAAACATTAAAAAAAAATAAATATAGATTTTTTTTTTCAACTATTGTAATGTGGTACATTTTTTTTCTTTTTTTTTTTGGTTTGGATTTTGATTCTTTAACATTTATTATAGATAATGTTAGATATTAGGTTGTGTGAATAAAAACATTTGTTATATAATATCGCGTCTTTAACTTACATATATATAGTTTTTTTCTTTTTTTTTTAAATATTGCGTTAAATAAAAAAAATATTTTTTTACTTATAAAACCATTTCATAGTTCCATAAATAATATATGATAATTTATTTCTAGTTTTAATATATATATTTATATGGTTGATATCAAATGCATATCGAATTTAAAATAGATATTAGATCTTTATATTTATATATATAGTTTGTATAATGAGTGAGGATATAAACGAAACGAAACGAAAAAAAATAAAATAAAAATAACTCTATGACCCCAAAACCAATTAATTAAATAGCTGTGATGTATGTATGCTATATATGTTATATACGTTCGGGTATTATTAATTTATGTTATTATAATCATGATGATTGGTAAAGAAATATTTTATATATAGATGAATGAATTATTAAACATGTATATAAAAAAAATGATATTTTAACTATTATCTATTATTATGATTATTGTTATTATTATTATTACTATTACTATATATATATATATATATATATATATATATATCTATATATATATTGCAATGATGAACATAAATTTGTTGACAGCATGTCCATTAACACGTATAAAACTTTTATTTCTATATATATTATTTCATTTATAAGATAAATGTTATAGAATTATATTAAATTTTATTTGAAAAATTAATATATATTTTTGTTTTTTTTTCTTTTCTTATAAAAGCACATATTTCATTTTCATATTTGTATATACATATACGAATATGGTATGTAAAACCACCACGCATTTTTCTATGTCAAACTTTTTGGTTATATTTCATTTTTCTTTCTTCACAGCACACAGAATTGCATATTTATATATATTTAAATTTAAAATTATTTAAATTTAATTAATATGAATTTAAAAATATATATTAATTTCATTTAATCTAATAAATGTTTCAAAAAAAAAATACACATACAGCATATAGATTATGAAATGTTCAAATTTAAATTTACTTTTTAATATAGAATATTTAACTTTTGTTTTACTTATTTTATTTATATTAATTATGATTATGGTAAAAGTATCATAACTTAGGAATCCGATGAGTTAGAATAACGTTCAGGGATGCTTTCGATAAATAATGAAATTCTCTAAAAACATCCCTTACTGAGCAAATGGAGTTGTAGAATAAATTCTATATTAAAAATCTAAAAATGTGAAAATTGGCAATTTATCCATACTTTTTGTACCCTTAATATTAATGTAAATTTTGAAAATTCAGTTCTTTTTACTTACGATTCACCCTTATAATCAATACACTCTGATGGAAATTTCATCCTTAAAAATTGAATGAAAAGAGTTTGATTTTGTCCAATTAAAGTTAAAAAAACTTTTTTTTATTATATAAGGGTTGTAATAAAAACATCATAACTTAGGAACCCGATGAGATAGAATAACGTTCAGGGATGCGTTCGATAGATAATGTAATTCTCTAAAAACATCCCTTACTGAGCAAATGGAGTTGTAGAATAAATTCTATAGTAAAAATCTAAAAATTTGAAATATTGTCAATATATCCTTACTTTTTTTTTTTTTATCTTTTTTTTTTATCTATTTTTGTATGGTGACCCCGTAATATTATTGTAAATTCAGCAACCTATAAAATCTATACCATTTCATGAAAATGTCACCCTTAAAAATTGAAATAAATTGAAATGTTTATATAATTGTCATTCCTTCTAAAAAAATTATATAAATTCTATTCGAAATGCCTTATAATTTTAAAATCGTTCTATTATTTTATATTTACGATTCTTATCACGTAATTTTAGATTCTTTTATATATAGGTGATATTTATATTGTTGAAACGCATCAATTAACATCAATAAAAATTTTTAATTTTATTATTTATATAGACATATAGAGTATTTGAAAAGAATGTCATAAATTATATATATATATAGTATAGTAATTAGTAAAAAATTATATTATCCTGCCTCAATATACAAGATAATATAAATAAACTATATAAAATTGAATGTCAAATCTAAATTAAAAACCAAAAAAAAAAAAAAATTGAATACGTGTTTAAACATAAATAATTACTATATTAATTTTATACATTGTATATTGCATTATATATAAGCATATGTATATATAAGTACCTATATATCAAATTAATCTGAACCATCGTCGTCATTATGCCATTGTATTGTGATTTTATATTTCTAAATTTATTTTATTTTTACCATATGAAACACTTAATATGTATATATAAGTAAAAATGTTAAACGAAAAATGCATATTTGAAAACTGTAACCACACTCGATATAACAGAACAAAATATAAAATAAAAATTGAATAACTATAAAATACAAAATTTAAAGTAATTTATATATAACTATAAGCAATATCCGATAATTTAATGCTTAAAAAAAACGATTTGAATGGTGTAGTGCGACTTAAGTTATAATATATATAATAAATAATAATTTTGAATATATTATGTTGTTTGTATATAAAAGTAAAAATCCCTAAATTAATTGTCAAAACGTGATGGAAACAATGTTGAATATATATATATATATATATTTAATGCTGTCTATTGCATAATATATTTATTTATTTATTTATTACTTTTCATTTGTGTTGTGATTACAAAAGATTTTATATCATAATAATTTGAATGGTAAAAATAAGTAATATCTCTTATTGGGATGTAGAAAACAACGAACGGTGCAATATAAAACGAATGTATATCAAAGTTGTAGGTGTCTGTGATATCATATATTTTATTATTATTATTATTATTATGCATAATTGCATATATTTTATATATAGGATATTGTCATATAGTTAATCCATACAATTTTGAAAAAAGGATAAGTATAATGGTTAAAATTTAATTTCCTTTTATCAGCCATTATAAAGATTTACCCGAAATAAATGTGTCTGTATGTGGGCCAAATAAAACTATATAGAACAGACGTCATTTGTTGAAGTATTATAGGAATTGATTAAAAACTTGACAATGCATTCGAAAATGGAAACTTTATGTAATAATAGAAAAACTCTGTAGTTAGTGACAGTATATCTATGCTAAAATAAGAAGAACTAGCAGGACAAATTGATCCAGTAATTTTCATTACATGCTAACGATTTTAATATTTTCCAGATTTTTCAGATTTTCCAGGTACCAGAGATTTTCAAGTCCAGAATTCTTATACTTTGTGTTAGTTGTATTTAATTTGAACTGTTTTAGAAATAAAAATCTTATCATAAAACAATCTTATCAACATAAAACTATCAATAGCTGTCAAACAATTCAATAATTGATTTTCTTTCAAGAAAACTCCCTTGCCATCCGGTAAATTAAATCCCCTATTGAATTTTTCTATTATACACATATAAAATCTTGCCGCTTTATAGCCCTAAGTTTATATTTTCCCCAAAAAGATCTCCATCAAATTTTATTGCTTTTAAAACTTTTCAGTATATATTGCAGTTATGTAAAACAATTATGTATCTATATATACAAAAAAGTTATGTATAATTTATTGTATACAGTATAATATACAATATATATAGGTTAAGTTAAACGGTTAAACTATTAATCCTTAAACACACAATTATTATATAGCATTTTTTTGTTTTGTTTTATATATATCTTATATATATAGTATAGCACATTTTGTTTTGAGGTTTGTTTACATATTTGTTGATGATATCGTATGGAACAAAAAAAAACACAGTTTATTTTGATTAGATAAAATATATTGTACTAAATATTTAATGCATATAAGCAGTTTTTTGGTTAATCTTTCGTGCGTATATACACAATATAAATCTATATTATATATAGTTAGAGTTACTATATAACATTATAAAAAATTTTTAAATAACAATATATTTTTGAACATAGATATATATATTTATATAAATAATATATAAGAGTAATAAGTTTTAACAAAAAAAAAACATCTTAATATTTAAAAAGAAATAATAAAAAACTAATTGAAAAGTTTTCCGAAATAAAATGTAAATTATCCCGCGATATATTAAAGATTTTTCTATAAGACTTTGAATAAACAATTTTTAGGCAGATCAGATTTGCAAAGAAATTATCCTGCAGATTCCTGAGAAATTATGAATAAAAAACAAGTGCTCGCAGAAATCCCGAAAACTTTTCAAAGTCATACAATCAAATTAATAAAATTCATATAAACCCGATAGTTAAAAAAAATACACACAATAAAGGGCATCAAAATAAACACAAACACACACATACCAAAAATAAATAAATAATTAAGTATTCTTTAAGTACTTATATAAAACTGTATATAATATAAGCAAGTCTAATATGTAAATAATTTATAAAATTTGTATAGTGAATAAGATCATATTAAAAAAAAAAAAAACTAAATAATAAAATAGAAAAAAAAAATTATTTATCTATTTTATGTTTTTCATAAAAAGAATTTCTGTGTGTGTTATTATTCTTTCTATATATATATATATATTTTATAATTTTAAATATATATAAATAAATATATATATATATATATAGTTTTTATACTTAAAAAACCATATACACATAATTAAAGTATATGCATACGCATTCAAAAGAAAAAAAATGCATCATTATTACATAATATCATATATGCATTGATATATAAGAAAATGAATTTGTTTTTTATTTTTTCGTATTTATTTTTACTTTATAGTAATGTTACAATTTTGTATATTATCGTAGTATTTATTTTTATTATTACAATATAAAGATATTTCAAATATTATTATTTCTTTCTAATAAGTATATGTAAATAGATCTTTAAGTTCTTTCGATCTGTAGCTATTTATAAAAAATAAATGTATAATGCACCATATGACAGTAAAAAAATGCAAATGAATCAGTTCAAATAAATATTCAATAAATCTATTGGGTAATATTTTCTTAAATAATATATTGGTAGTATTAAATTTAAAGAAATTAAGTTTTGAGAAATTAAGTCAAGAAAATAAGGTAATATATAGAAAGAAGCTACAGTTTAATTCTATTATATACTCTCTTATAATATATATATAATATATATAATAAAATTAAAGACAGCAGGTATCAACATTTTTTTATATATTCATTGTAATTAAATACATTTTTGTGTTTTAGATGAGCTTCAATAAATAAAAGAGGTTTTGTGTTTTTTTTTAATGCGATAGAGAGCTATACGCATAGAGATTTACAAAAGAATATATTGCATTTGTAATTTTTGGATAATGTATTTTGGAAGTAATTTCTTTTAAAAAACATATATCGTATATTGTAATAATATGAAGTTCATGCATATATTGCGATTTATATCAATATTTATTTAACCAAGATAAAAATCAATCAATTGGTGTAACTAATTTTGTAATTTTTTATTTGTTATATAAAATGTAAAATAAATATACGTACATAAAAATAGATAAATTTGAATAATAAAACCTATATTTGAATTGATAATATATAGAGAAAATTATTCCAAATCCATTCATCATATATAGAATTAATTTTATTAATTTATCTTATACTCAACTCCGTATATACATTATAAAGATTTCATTTTAAAATTTGAATAAATATATGATGAAAATTAGGAAAACAAATAGCAAAAAGAAATAGGTGATGACCAAAGTCAAGTGGATAATGAATTTATACACGTTTTTAAAAATAGAATGATAAAGTTCAGAATTTCCACATAGAATTTCTTTAGATAAAGAACTATAAAGAATGGGAATCTTATATTACACGGTCCTCCTGAGGCGAGGATTTACGGCGAAGAGTCGAAATAAGTATTATTTAATATCGTGGAAACTTGAGTTTTGGCATAAAAAAATGCTAATTTAATTAAATTAAATAAAGTGTTTTTTAAGTTATATGTATATTTAGTTTAGAAAATGTAACTATATTTCAGTCCAATAAACAATTCGCATATCAGGTCAATATCGAACAATTCAAATTGTATATTAAATACCTGTGACATTAAAGCCTCGATTTCCATGAATATATATGATTATATCCCATATGTGATATATGTGATATATAAAAAAAATGTGCTTTTTCTGAAATTTATTTTGCCTGGATAAAAAAACCGAAATTTAATAATAAATACCAATTGCTGTTAAATAATTCCATTTTTTATTAGTTTGTAAATTAACTGGATATTTTATTATTATGAAATTAAATCATAAAAATTAAATAAAATGTAAATAAAATGAAAAATGAAGTTTGGACGACGGTCAGCCGACGACAATAGAAGAAAAAATATCAATGTCCGCCGTCAGCCGTCGACATGTCCGCCGTCCAATATTCATAAAAAGCACCTACATTGAAATGCATGTATTTTCAATTTGACATTTGCCGTCGTCAGCCGTCGGCATTTCATAAAAAGCATTACTTAAGAAAAATAGTGTATGTTTTGGAGTTATATTTAAAAAAAAAAAAAAAAAGAATCCGGAAAATATATTTTAAATAATAACAATTTATTTTTTAATGTTTGTATTTAAAATTTATTTAAATATCTATAAAAAACCAAAATCACTTTAAGTTTATTGCATATAAATTCATTACTTTTTTATATAAAGAATTATATTTACGGATTTTAAGAACTAACTTATCCAAAAAAATTATAAATTCTTCCTACACTATTTATGGATATATGGCCAGATAACATTTACATATATCAATCTCAAATGAGTATTTAACGATTATTGACTTTATCAAAAAACATTTTATTCCTCAATAAAATTGTTATTAACTCGCTGCATATATTATTATGTACCTTTACCTTACATATTTTACTAATTAAAAAAAATCTAAATCAATATACGTATATGTATAAAGATTAATTTATCAAAAAAAAATATATATATATATATAAATGCACGTGTGTTATATACTCTATATATATTTTATATAGTTAAATCAAATCTAAAAGGTGTAAAACATAAACATATACGATTTTTTTTTTATATATTAAATAATAATTTTATCTTTTTTTTTTTTTGTTTCAGGTTAATATGTTGCTGGTTTGCTATTTTGGTATATTCCATATCAGCCGATTTTACAACACGAGAACGAATTGAGGTAATATATATATATATATATATATATAGAAATTATTAATTTATATATACATATGTAAAAATATTAATTTATATACAATAAGAACAATATTCATTTGAATAAAACAATAAAATTATGTATAATAAAAAGAAAACATAATAATATAGTCATCCATATACATTATATTTATTTGTTATTCTTATATTATGTATGGTCAGGTAATGATTTTATATCTAAAAAACCTATATATATATATATATATATATAAATATTTATACACGCGACACGATATAATACTAAATATTAATATTATAATAAATTTTCTCAAAACCTTATGTGAAAACATATATACCAAAACAAAACCAAAAAACCATTCATAATATATATTTAAAAATTATATACCTATATAAAAAAATTTCATTTGTTTATATGAATAAATTATACTAATATAAAATTCCATATGGATTTTTTTTTGATGATTATTGATTATGAATATGTATATTTCAAAATGTATTTTCGTTTATTATCTATTATTGTTATTATTATTACTATTACTATGCAATGATTTCCGAGTATAAAGAATAAAAATTATTTATGTATATAGTATTTCAACAATAATGTAAAAGATGTTTTGATGAAGAATATAATATAGAAAAAGAATAAATAAAAAATCAATTGTTTACACACGATAATGATGAATATAAACGATAAATATATATAGATAAATAGCGAAACAAATATAAATTATTTATATTTATAAGAATTGTTGATGATTGAATTTGATGGATTTATATAATTTATATAATATTCATTATATGCATTTAAAGAAAAGAAAATAAAATTAAATAACACTTTATAACACTTGCCATTTAAAAACTCATTTATATATTATTATTATATTATTAAATCTCATATACCTGAACTGCATCACAACATTATTTATATAAGTACATAAATAAATAATCTAAATCCATTTGATATCTTAGATAAAATTCTTATTTATAAAATTACGTTACTTTTTCTGTTGGCCCATGAAAAGGAGGTAATTTCATACATAAACAAATTCAGATTGTAATTTTTATCTAACTTTACATTATATGAAATTTATTCGGATTCAGCGTCCCTTAAAACAGAAGTATGCAAATTTTCATCCAGATTCATCCATTGATATTTGAGTGATGGCCAATGGTTCCAAAACCAATATATAATATGGATAAATTTGATAGCTAAAACTCGATAAAATCTAAAAATAAAAAATATTTAATAATCTATATAATTTTCCCAACAAATTAGAGCTCAACGAATTTAAATTATATACTTATGAAAAAAAAAATAAAAATGATCATTAGAAATCGATATGCAAAAAACTATTTATATTTATTTAAACAAAGAAACTATATATATTGAATTGCATTGCAGATATACAAATACTTTTATGTTTCATCTGTTGCCTTATTATTTATTACACATCATTTTTTTGTTTCATGCATAATCGATTAAATATTAAAATAATGTTAATAAATGTTTTTTTTTTACATCATTTGATTCCGAGTATCGATCGATAAACTATAATAAAAAAAAACATTATATTTCTTTTTATTATTATTATTAAGATTATTTTCAATTCAAAAAATCAATTATGCATTATTTTTTCTCAATTTTTCGTATATGCAATTATCGCAGATATAAAAAAAAAGAAAATTACTTTGATCTTTGTATATATAAATGCACTCTATAATGTATAGATTACATATAAAATACGCACACACTATATACTAAATAAAAACATAAAATTTTAATTTTTGATTCTACGCATAGATTTCATAATAGATTTATATGAATAATTATTGAATATATATGGATGAATGGCGATATGCGATATATATTTAACTATATCATATAATTACAAATTATATTTAGATTTTTGATTTTAAAAGAAAAAAAAACATTTTATTTTGATGAGAAATTAATCAATAATATATGATTTTTTTTTAATATACATTTTTGCATTATAATATTCGTTCGTTCGTTCGTTCGTTCGTTCGTTCGTCGTTGTTCTATATATTAAATCATCCTGAACAAATCATCGTCATATAATTTCTTTAAATTGTATGTACATATATTTTCATCGTTAAATAGTATCGTTATGTAGTTTATAGAGTTGTTATTTAGTTGTTTGTTTTATATTATAAATCTAATAAAATTATTCGTCCTTGACTGTTCTATAAATCAATATGAATTAGAAATAATAATAACAATAGATAAATATTCTACATAAACGCAACAATGAAAATTAATATAATATTGTATAATCACAATATATATATATATATTTAAGTATGTAAAAATTTACGCATTTATAACTGACTCCATTATTATATATTCTCGTATAGAAAATTAATTTCGTTTGGTTTAAAGTATATATAATTTGGAATTTTTATATATTATTATTCAAAATAATGCACACTCTATATATATATAAATTATATATATAATTTAGTTCCACTTCATGTCATTTAAACAATTCAAAGTTTTATTATATTAAAAAAAAAAGACTTACATCATATCAATCATATATTAAATATCGAATCAAATCATCATCAAACATCATGTTGAAGATTAAAAATATAACATAAAAAATGTTTTATGTATAACTGTTTGGCAAATGTTTAAATTTAAACGCATTATATATTAATATGTATTACTATTTTTTTTTCTCATCAAATTCTTTTATTATATAATATATGAATTAACCTAATTGAATTCAATAAAAATTATCGACGATTCGAATTGGATTTTTACGAATGTCCAAAATGAATTCTTTTATACTGAATGTTAGATTATAGAGCCTTTTTAAGAATAATCTGATATACAAATTCCACCGCGGTCATTACGTTCTACGTACGACAATATAAGAATTCTTAGATTTTCCAAGATGTGCTAAATCGTTTCTGTTTGTCATACAACATACAGTATATAGTAACAAATAAAACAATAAATTTATCATATTTCTTGATTGCCCTCTCTATATATAAGAGTTCATTTTTGCATTCAATATATATATGATATTTTATGCATTTTTGTGATAATTCAAATAAAATTAAAATAATAATGCATTATCATTTTAAGCATGTTTATATATGATATTAATATTAAATTCAAAATAATTTAAAATAATTAACTAATATCAACATAAAAATGTCAACATACATCTATAAAAAATATAAATAATAGATGTTATTATTCATAAAAATGAAATTCGATTTATCAAAATAATGATAATTCAAATTTTTACATTATTTTAATATAACTATTATATTTTTATAAATTGAAAAAAATTAATGAAAATATCAGTATTTCAATTGTTGAATTGATATACAGAAAATGCATTTTCCTATATTTTGTTACAATATAATAAATTATGTGATCGCGCTATTTATATAAGAATATTTTTATTTATATAAAGAAACGCAGATGTCCTCTATCTATTCTATAAATATAATAGAGGGTTATCAAATAAAAAATGTAAAGATAATTGCTTTTCTTACCATTCTGGAATATCATTTTCCATCAATCTATCCACTGAAGTTGAATTTTTCCATAAAAACAAAAGTGTTCATGTATTGTAAATGTTCTTTTTAGGTCTGGTTACTGAACATAAATATAAATTTTTGTTGAGGATTGGAACAAAATAATTGGGTGTTTAGGTTTAAAAATAATAAAATAATAATTTGATAACCCTTTTTCTATAAATGCACAATATAATTTCTTTATATAACATTTGTAAATACTTATAAAATAATGATGAATTTATTTTATGTACCAGAAAAGCAATGTATATATATTTTTGTAATAAGAAACGTTTCAATCATCTCAAAATGAATTGAATTTCTGAATGAAAAGAGGATATTTATTAATTATATGTATGTACTTATTTGCAGTTTTATAGATATACATATTTGAATTATTTATCAATTTATCAATTTGTTTTGTATATATATATATTTTTTTTAATTAAAAAGAAACAAAACAAATTATGTATTTATTTGAGAGTTTCTTTATTTATATTATGTTTATTTTAATTTTATTTATATAAATATAAGTCACAGACATCAGAAAAAAAAATATATATATTTATAGAAAAAAAAAATAAATAAAATGATATGCATAAATATAAATAAATAAACATATATATAGATTATATACAGCAGTAAAACACTTCAGAATTTGATATTTTTATGATTTATTTAAAAAATTTATATATAGTTATTATACTAACAAAGATTAATTACTATGGTGTATCTATTAATTATATTTTTGTTTACATTTCGTTACAAGGAATGTTGGTTTGAAATTTTGGAAGAAATTTATGTTTTAAAAGGAAGCAACAAATTAAGAAACCGCAAGAATAGAAAGGCTATGGTCGGACGCTAAAACCGCGATTGTTGGATATAAAGCAAAAGTTTATATAGGATATTCCAATGTTATCATCAATAATTTATATTCTTAATACATGCGGATTGTCAATAATCAATATTTAATTGTTTTTTAATTTGTTTAATCTATATGTATAATAATGTTTAATCTGAATAATTATTTAAATAAATATAAACACACATCTTATTTTACATTCATAAACATTTTTAAATACCACAAATAAAATAAGTACAAAAAATATATTACAAAACTGAAAGTGAAAAATATAAACAAAATAGAAAATTTAAATAAATAAAACAAAAAAAGAAATGAACGCATTTAAATGGAAAATATACAAAAGAAAAATGCATATTTAAAAAAAAAAAAACAAAAGTATAGTAATATATAAAACACCTTAATCTCTATAATATATATAATAGATTTTTTTAACTATCATTGCATTTAGAACGCACACATTATTCATTACTTACTATATAATATATGATTATTTATTCTTTTCACTTTTTTGGATCATTGTTCTTTCAATGTGCATTAAATGTACACACAATATATATAATTATTCTTAAAAATTACATATAAAGTGATGTATATACGCAGATGAGTGTCATAATATATATAATAATATGTACTGTACAAGAATAATAAAAATAAAGTAAATGTTAAATATTTATATAGAAACACCACTTCATCATCATCGTGGATATTGTATCGTGGATATATTTTACATATATGAATGTACATTTTAAGAGATGAATAAAAACAAATAATAAATATTTATTATTATAATTAATAGTAATAAATTTAAGTGAATCTTATAAAAAGACATCATTTATGATATATATGGATTTAGGCCAAAGCTATTTCAATATACAAATAATAAAAAAATTTAACTTTTTGTGTGTTGTTTTTTTACGGCTTTTTACGGTTTTTTTTTCATTATTCTGTTGAACATATATATAAATAAATATAGAATTACACTTGTTATTTGTGTATATATGCGATGCACTTTATATATTATATATAATCTATGTTTATTTATTCTTATTTTGTGTATTTGGAAATTTTATATTTTAACAATAACACTTTTTTTTTGTAAAGTGTTTAATATCATCCATCATATAAATTAAATATATATATATATATAATGTATTATACCGGCGCCGATATAACATTCTTATATTAATTCTGTATCCGATATACCAAATATTTATGGATATTGCAAAGGTATGTGCTTAAGAGAAAGTCTAATTTCTTACTGAAATTCAATGTTATTCTTTTGGTGATTCGGCACACATACAGGAAATTCGCGAGAAGATCGAAGAAAAGTTGTTGGAATCTATCATAACAAATTTTCTAATTGAATATATTTCTACAATAAAATTATTTAATGTTTATCATTCTGCTTGACTTTTTCATTCTGCTTGAATTTAATGATTCCGTGGTTCCATAACATCCTCTGTGGGATTGATACACTAACGATTATTACTTCACCCCCTAGGATATGATTCATTCAGGATTATTTCTACAAAAAACCTATAAATTAAATTTCTGTTTATCATTTAATAATTAATTTAAAAACCATTTATTTTACAGTTACACAAACAATGGTTAGAACGACGAGCAGCACTTAAAGCATTTTACGAAACAAATAATAATAGCACAAATAAATTATCATATTTTAAAAAATTATTAAAATTAAAAAATGATTATAAATCAAATACACTTAATAATAATAATCTAAATAATAATAATAATAATTTAAATAATAATAATAATAACCATAATATAAATAATAATAATAAAAATAATTTTAATATTAGTAAAATAAATTATAATTATAAAAATGATAACATTCCGAATAAAAAATATGAATATAAAATATTTAATAAATCGAATAATATTAGTGAAAATGAGGTAATTCAACAAGAGGATGAAAAACACAATAATAATAATAATAAGAATAATAATTCAGTTATTAATTCAACGACAGCGACCAACAAATCCAGAAATCATATGAGAATTATAAATTTACCAATAAAAACTGATGATGTAGTAAATAAGGTAAAAAATCAATCTACAAATTATCATCATACAACAACAACAGGTAAACCAAATCATTCATTAAATTTAACCACATCAAATTTGTATTCATTACCATCAACATCATCACCTTTGACTTTGCTTACATCATCATCATCATCATCATCATCTACTATACTGAATCAATCATTTAGTTCATCTACTCAATCATCAATAAGAATAACTACTACATCATCACCATTATCTTCATCATCATTTACCACAAAATCTTCATCAAATGTTTTAGTAACCCCAATAAATAAATTATCATCATCACCAACAGTTAAAACAATTATCATACCGTTAACATCATCAACGACTACGACGACGACAACAACCATAAAACCATTAATATCAAAAGTGGAATCGATAGCAAAAACGAATTCAACGAAATCAACATCCCATTCTAATTATTATATTATAAATAATCAAACAAAAATTGAATTAAATCAACAGAAAAATGTGAATAAAAATATAACCTCAATATTGGCAAATCGAAAACCAAAACGAAGAATGTCAATTTGGGGACAATGGCAAAAATGGACAGAATGTTCAAGAACTTGTGGTAGTGGTGTCATGTCACAATCAAGACAATGCATATTCAGGTATTATAATTACATTTTTAGTATTTTAATGTATGATTAAAATTTAATCTGATTGGGAAATTTTTCGTGTAATATATAATTTGCAAAAATTTGTACATTTTTTTAACCAGGAAATTCTTTAAAATATATATTATACAAAAATGTGATAAAAATATAATAAACTGAAAATTACAAATCATTCACATATTGTAAATATACAAATTTGATTGTATATATACTTATTAAATTATCATAATGATACGATATATTTTCTCTATCTGTTGTAAATTTTATAGTTTTATCTATATAATTCGGTTGTGACAACCGTGCACATACAATGGTAATAAATTTTACCCATATATTAAAAAAAATTTATTTATGAATGTTTTGAAAAGGTATGCAAATAGTAAATTATGTTAAAATTTAGTTAAAATTTTATTTAATTACATATTGTAAATAATATATATATAATAGTTTTCACAGAAACGATGAAATTCAAGAAAAAGAAAAGAAAAGATTAAAATCGTAATGTTTTTTTTGTATACCTCTTAAAATCTTCTATATCACGCAATTTATCAGGTGTTTGAAATAATTTCCTTTTAAATAATTAATTTAATTAGTTTAGGGAATTTAGGGAAAAAGAGTTAGTTTAGGGAAAAAGTGATTAAAATTGTTTAGTAAGAATTTTTTTTTAAATATTTCGATGATTCATTCTCCTCAGACCAAGTACGTCCAATATACAATATAGGACCTTAATAAAATTACAATCGTATGTGTTTATGTTCTTCAAATGTAAGTATGCATACATTCTGTTGAAATTTTTATGTTATACCTTACCTATACAATATAATATATTACTTCGATAATTGGCTATTGTTTATTTCAAGTGTTTTAGTTCAATGTAAGGTATATACAAACCTATATATGTATATATATTTATGTTATGTGATGGGCTGTACCGCAAATAATTACGTTGATTATTATATGGTTATTATATTATATATCTCTTGTATGTATCTACATATACTATAATTGATAACTGACGATTTTAACGTATAAGTAAAAGGTAAAATAGCATATAGACAAATGCAACTATATATATATATATTGGTTAATTTATATAAATGGTGTGATTTTTAAAATATATCATGATAACCATATATATTTATAAGCATAATTGTGCGATTGATATTGTAATTGCATATATATTTTGAAATACAATATTATAATTGAAAAAAAAAAAACACATTTTAATATTCAAGTTTATAATCGGCATTGAATTTAGAATGTATATCAAGTATAATATTGAATGTAGACAACCCTTTGCGATTTCTTTGACAAACCTTTGACAGTTATTTGTGGTTGGTTTTGAGATTTCAACTTTTTAACCGGAAGGAATTTAAAGGGTTTCTTTCCGTGCACGATCTTAAATCTAAAGGGAATGTTTTGGAAAAACCAGAATTTATTATTAATATTCTTTACAGAAATTGATTTCAAAGTGACAATACTAAAATCCATTATCAAATTATGCAAAGGGCATCAAATTACTGATTGATTATTTTCAGCGAAAATTTTAAAATTGATTGATTATTTTCTTAATGAAAATTTATTGTTTTCTATTCTATAAAATGTTTATAGTATTGTGATCTCGAATAATTGCAATATTGTTAATAGTACCCTAAATTTCCGAAAAACAACCTTTATACATTTTTCATCAAATTATTCAAAAGATTTGAATATTTTAAGCTTAGAAATATGTATTAAATGATATTAATATGCTAATTGTTGAATTTTAAACAAAAAAATACCATGTATATATTGTAAAAAAGTGTTATAATGATATATGTTTCCATCTATGTTTATGGCACAAATTTCCTAATATTTATTTTATTCAATAACATTTCGTATATAAAGTAAAAAAAAAATATATAAATTTTAACAATCAATCATAAAAATTGATGGTGTCCGTTCGCCATATAGCCGCATGCATGTAATGAAATTATAATTAACATTTATGCGATTGTCTATTATTGTCGATATATATATATATTGATAATTTTGTTATGCAAATAAAATGTGTCTATATAATAATGTACAAAGCATGGTAAGTTTCAAATAGCTTTAATGGATTTTATCTTTCAACATTTAAACCTATCAATTCAATTGTTTTTCAATCAAATGTTTATCAATTCAATTGCATTATATTTCGATGGGTTCGCTATTTCCAATTTTGAAGATATTATCAATAATTCAATAATAAAAAATATTTTTCTATTGATCTATTTTAAACTATTTGGATTAAAAACGTCTATCAAACCCAAATAAAAGATGCCTTATCAAACCAAACTTAACGAACTGTCCTCATATACCAAAATGCTGAACTAATTTGATTTTTAATACAAATACAAATAAACCTATGGTGTTGCAGAGCTCAATAACGAAATTTCAAAAAAAAAAAACAAACAATTGCATATTTATTATATAATATGATAATTTTGAATTGTTTTGTCACAATTAATTAGAAAAAATTTTAAATTTTGTTCCGTTATCGTATGCGATTAAATCAATTGCGACTTTATTATTTAGTTGTTCATTTTTTGAATGAGTTTTTTTTTTCATTCTTTATCAATCACAAAGTTTTTTTTTTATTCATTTGCATATTCGATGAAATATAATTAATAATATATTTTTTATATACATTTTTATGTTGAAAGAAATATATATAAATAAAATGTAGACGACGGGTACACGACATATACAGAGTAATTTTAAAATAACACTTTCAATCACGACACTTGTTATATTATTATAATATAATTATAATTATTATTATATTATGATCATATATCCAATTATATAAATTATTTATAATGTCTCGCAATGCGTATATTTTAATACATAGTAAAACTAATTCGATTTGTAATTAATTGAATAATTCGGTTAATTTTTTCTATATTGTATTTTTATTGAAAAATATTTTTAGGGGATTTGACAAACTTATGGAGAATCTGCGGTTTGGTTGAAAAAGAAATGCTCATGTATTTGTTTTTTAATTCCAAAATTGTAATTAACCACTTTTGGTTTGTAGAAAAATAAGTAAATTTAACCATTCTGCCACATGATTATCGTTGCTAAATATTATTGAATCAATTTGTTATGGAATAGTTTTTAGAAAGCGGTTAACAATTTAATACAATCGCATGAATACCTTAATAATAGTATACCCTTGGCCCTTTACGCATTAAACTCAATCCATATATCAATTTTTAAAAACATTAAAATTTATATCATATATAGAAAATTTTAAAAACAATCAAACAATTCAATTATAAATAAATATTTATTGATATGTTTTGCGTTGATATACAAATAATTTGTATTTATTTTTTTATTATAATACAAATTCATGATTATTGTTATATTATTAAATTAAAATCAATTTTCTAATATACATATTATTATTATTTAAAGAAAATTTTCTATATAGAATACACTCGAGACTTTTATAAACATAAAAATTATTGTTTGCATATATATAGCGCAGATAAATTAATGGGTTTTATGTCTCTTGTAAATTATATAATTGCATCAATTTATGAATACCATATATACAATTGATTGTTATATAGATATATATGATGATATAATGAGTCATCTTTGATACATATATAAAGATATCATACAATTTATTAAATTATTTATAAATATATTTTTTTTTAAATTGACTTATAAATGAAAATATATAATAAACAACACAATTCAGAAAGCGAGTGCATACACAATAAATTCAATAAGAATATTTATTAATTTATTATTATATTTTTTAACATTTATGGTGCTAAAAACTGTTATTAATAATATCATGAAAATAAAATAATGAATTGTATAAGATCATGAAAAATAATTATATACTCTATATCAAATTATGTATTATTATATATTTTATAAAATAATTTTATAGTTTATAATTTGAGTTAAAAATTATGATTGTTTTTATTTTTATGTTATATATGGATAGATATACATAGATTTTAATTTTATCCTTCATTTTTGTATACACAATAGAGAGATTACAATAAATGCATATGGAAAATCTTTATATAAGCAATTAAATTAAAATAATGGTTGATCGCGGTTAGGAACTTTTAATCTCTATCACTCAAATAATAATCTGTGGGCTTACAAAGAAGTTAGATCCATTTTAACTATATTTATGAATTATGATTAAATTTAGTCTTTGAAATTTGATTTTACATTTGAATTCATTAAGTGAATTTTCCCGGAAAATTCGAATGACAGTCATAAAAGAGACTTACTATTCTGCATGGTCTGGGGGATAATGACCAAATTTACCAAATATTTGTATTTCTTCCAATTAAACACAAACATAAGAATACAAAAAATACCATTCCACATCCGAATCCGCTAATTGATTACAAAGTTATGGATAAATTATTTTATTGCTATTTTAAATTAATTTATAGATTTTCTTTTATGTGAATAACGAAGATTTAATCAGTATATATATATATGTGAAAGTAATAAATAAAACACCTAAACAATAAAATATTAGTTTGTTTACTCGAATCAAAGCCCAATGAATATATATCAATAACATATTTATTTTTTTTTGATTAAATTTTCAATCCACAAATAAAAAATTACTATACAATATAAATCTAAATAAATATATATACATATCAATCAGTATCATAATAATATATTAATCAATTTTTATTTTTATTGATTATTAATAATTTAATTTTGAATTGCATATACACTAAAGTAACATTAATCCGTATTATACTATATTTTATATTTTTTTAATAAGCGATGTACCTATACATGTATAATTATGTAGGTATATTATTTATATAACGTGCGATAATCATAACAAATGTCAATGTGTAATGAATAAAAAAAAATTATATGTGGGATAAAATATAAAAATCAATTTAAACAGGTGTCAAATTATATAAAAAAAGAAAATATAAACATATACGAACTGAATATATAGTAGATAATTACCGAAAATGGAGTTAATTTAAAAAAACACTTATTAAATACATATTATTGGTTTTCTGTAACAAATTTGTTTTACAATATTCAATACATTTAAAAAATAATATCGTTTTCTTTCATAATAATTGATTAGTTGAATCTCAACAAATGTTCTTCTGAAAATGTATATATATAGTTCCGCGAAGATGATCGCGAAGTTATATTATTTAATAAATTACTGTGCGAAAGAATATAACAATTTATCAAGTAAAGACACGACAAGAAATTGTATTTTATGAAATTGAGATTTTATTCAGGAAGTAACCAAAGAAGATTTTATTTGAAATTAAGCAAATTATTGAGAAAACCGTGAACTTTGAATTAACTAATAACAGACCTTGTTTTTTCGTCGTCTTAACATTCAATCTATATAATTTTTCTATATTCAAATAAACAAAAGTTCATACATAAAATTTATTGCTTATTGATTAAATGTTTATTGATCGCATCTTAATTAAAATACATTATACATTTTTAATTTTAATAATCATAAATTTTTATTTAATTTTACCAACATTACAACAAAGTATACAGTAGCCGAATATAAACAAAGTGTCAATGCATCCATAATATACAAATAAAAAGTAATAATAAGTATATTATAAAACTAGTTTCATTCCCACATAATTATATTATTTTATGTATATCGACGAATAAAATCTGTGTGTATTTGTATTTAAAAAACAACTCTTAAATTATTGAATATGAAATTCTTATTAAGTGTTGCGTATATACATAATTTTAAGAATGAAATTAAACATAATCTATATAGATTAAATATATATTTAAAAAAAAAAAATTATATATTCAAAATAGTTTATTTATTTTGTTTTTATGTTTATTTTAAATTTTAAATATTTATATCTACTTCTACGCATATATAATTATATATATATATATATATATATATATATATATATAGATCGAATGTTAATCAAACAAATAATTTCATCGGAAATAGATTAAGTAAAGATTGCATAGGATTATATCGAAGATATCGAATTTGTAATGAACAGGTAAAAATTTTAATATTTCATTATAATTGATATAATATATATATTTATATGAGCGAATATTTAATAATAATAAATTTCAATTTTGGTATTATAGAAATGTCCAGATACAGATATTGATTTTCGAGAATATCAATGTGTTCAATTTAATTCACACATTTTTCGAGGTAAACAATACGAATGGGAAGCATACATTAAAGGTAATAATTTTAATTCAATTTTGATTTTTTATATAGTAAAATATAGTAAAATAATTTTGTAATTAAAATATTGATACATTTTTCAATCATTTTATTATTTTATATTGCAAAATATCTCTTTATATTTATTTTTTCCACAATTTCAATTATTTTCAATTCTTAATATAACATACAGAAGTTTTAGATAATTAACAAAATTAATCAAAATTAATTAAACTATATATATTACATTTTATCAAAATTAAATAGATGATGCTGAATGTGAATTAAATTGTAAACCAATTGGTATGAGTTATTTTGCAACGCTTAATGAAACTGTAATTGATGGCACAAAATGTTCACAACCAATTGATTATTTAAAAAGAAATTATTATGGAAAAGCGATATGTGTTGAGGGTATCTGTAAGGTAAGTATCTTTTATCATCAAAATGAATTTAATATAAAAAAATTAACTGAATATAGATTTTATGTATATATATACATAGTATTTATTATAGTATTTATGAGTGTATTTATTAAAAATTTCATTCAATAAATTGTTATTTAATTTAACACATAATCAATTCACATATCATTAATCAAAATTAATTAAAGTATTATTTTTTTTTTAAATATTGATATTCTATACAATTTAAGTTTGGTTTGTTGATTTGATAGTAATTACATATATATTTGTATAAAAAATACTTTAAAAGTATTTATATATAAATAATTCAATTATATATCGTTATAATTTTTAACACACAAAAATATCTACAAATAGAAGGGTTTTCATAATCTTACTGTTAATTGTTATTATTTAGTTATGAAATAAAAATTAAATTGGTAATTTTATATAGTAAGGCCCCAATCATATTATAATGATTAATGTTTATATATACGATATCTAAATGACTATGTATATAATATTTTCTATATGTAATTTTATGATGATCGATTGTAATTTGAACATTTTTACATAACAATATCTTAACTGCCCCAGATTATTTGATGAAATCGATAAATAATATGTTCTATATATTCAAATTAAAATACTATAATCGAATTTATTAAATCTAAAAACTATTCTATTTTGCTATAGTCCTCTTCAATTTTTTTTAAATACATATATGTTTTGAAAAATAATAATAATTATAGGTTAATAATATATTAAACATAAACTGGACTAAAATAAAATACAATTATAATATAGTAATTTTTCTTATGTTTTAACACTTCGCATACATTATACTATATATACATATACTATACCTAAGATAATTTTAATAGATAAATTAAATAATATGCATATGAATATTTAAAATGTGTGTTAACCCCCAGGGAATTAATACAATACTTTTGGTTTAGATTGTCTTTATAGTTGTTTATACGCACATTAAACCAACGTGTAAAGATACATCTTATTTCCATATTACGTTTAGTTTTTATATTCCTTTTTATACCCATTTCAATATATAGGATAAAATTGAAATCTATTTTTTTTATTCTATTTATATATGTATTTGAGATGTGTTATATTTCAAGAGTATGCATTTTAAATAAAAACGGCATGTATTGAAACGGCAAACCATTCAGTTCTTCAGATATTACGCCAGCTTGTTTTAAATCGCACTCCTAAACAATCCATATATAATATAAAATGTCTTTAAAACATGTGTCTGAAGATCAAAAATTATAGGAAAATGTTGATAAACGTATATATATATATTAAGTAATATACCTATAACACAAGGGCGAATCCTAGTATTGTTCAAAGTGTTCTAGAACGCCCTAGAAATCTCAAGAATAACGTCCAAAACATCCTAATAATATCCTAACATTTTAATTAAATCATTAATTCATCCATTCAATAAAAATATTAAAAGTGAACATGCATTTTCTCGGCATACTGTATAGATATATAGCAAATATTTGAGAATATACAATTGAATACTCTGATGTTCAAGAAACATAATGAACAATATAATATGTAAAAATTCTCCTTTAAACCATTAGAATTAAAAATAGAAGACGGGCTAAATACATTTAAAATACCAAATCATATGTATTTATACAGGGTGTCCCAGTACAGGGTGCCAACCCGAAACAGGCAGGTTCTACACCTCATTTCCAATCAAAAATTGTATGGCGATCCCATGTCTATCTCACTTGGTTCTCGAGCTAGCCCGAAAAAACGATTTCGTTGAAGTTCCGGGTAGTACGTAGATGTTATTTACCATATCTCAGCAACCACTTATCGGAATCCAATAATTATAACCTTCATGGAAAGGTATTTTAACTATCTTTAACTCTTTCGGATAACACAAACATCGGCGACAGCCCGTTTTCATGCTATAGCTGGTCAAACACAGAAAATTTCAACGGCCTCAAATATTTTTGTTATTTTGCAATCCGAGAGCTTTCCAACTTTTATGTATATCAGCTGTCGGTTTTTAGAACAACTTCTTTGATGTTTTAGCTTTAATTTGATGTACAAACTTTTAAAATATGTCAACGCATTCTAGAGATATAACGAAAATAATATTGAAATATGACGAAAATAATGCAAATTTTTCAAAAATTTAAAACATATTTATTAAATTAAATTTAAATTTTTACTACAAAAATTGTTCAAAATGGGGTCCATTATGTGATCGACATATTCGACACCGTTTTAATACTACCCTAGTAGCCGATCGAATTTGATTCGGATTATTTTTAAAACTTCAAACGCATTAGTAATGCCATTCATTAAATCTTCCCTGGTATGAACTGGTGTTTTATTAACCATGTCTTTACAAACCCCCCATAGATAAAAATCTAATGGTGTGAGGTTTGGCGACCGTGGTGGCAATTTAATGGGCCATTTCTTCCATTCCATCTTTGACCGAATGTGTCATTTAAGTGTTCTCTTACACTTCGTGCAAAATGTGGGGGTGCACCGTCATGTTGAAAATGAATGAATCGCAAATCAGTTAAATTAACATCATCGAGTAAATCGAATAACCTATTTCGCAAAAAAACTAAATATGAATCTGAATCCAGTCGCCCAGGTAGAAAGTATGGACCAATTAATTGATTTCCAATCTTTCCTGCCCATACATGACTGCTATTTGTTCCTGAAATGCGTGCTGCCGAACTGAATGCCGGTTTCCTTTAACCAATGATGATTATTTTTAGTATTAAATATCCCTTCACGTGTGAACATTGCTTCATCCGTATATAAAATTTGATTTAATATCCTGGGATCTTGTTCATAACAACGAATCACCCAATCACAAAAAGTTATTCGGGGGACGTAGTTTATTTCTTTAAGTGCTTGAATTTTTTGCAAATGATAAGGATGTAAACCAGCGCAGCCTTCATTGCACGCCAAGCATAGTTTTTACTTACACCAATTTGGATGGCTGCTTTTGAAATTTATGTTTTACTGTTTTTTACCGTTTCAAATTTCCGAATTATTCTTTATAAAACAAACTTAATTTTCTAATGAATATTAAACGTAAAACAATGTAACATACAAATGCCGAAGAGATGTAGCACAAAAAGCAAAAAATTGAATGAATTTATGACGGTAATAGATTTAACTTTTTTTATTTCTAAGTAACCATTAAATTAATTGCAATCCCTTGAAGTTATGTTACCTAGATAACGCGATAACAACAGAACATTGAACTTTGCAATGTAATAAATGTGTTTTAAATTTTTGAAAAATTTGCATTATTTTCGTCATATTTCAATATTATTTTCGTCATATCTCTTAGACGAGTTGACATATGTTAAAAGTTTGTACATTAAATTAAAGCTAAAACATCAAAGAAGTTTTTCTAAAAACCGACAGCTGATAAACATAAAAGTTCTATAGTTCTCGCCTTGCAAACTAACAAAAATATTTGAGGCCGTTGAAATTTCTTGTGTTTGACCAGCTATAGCATGAAAACGGTTTGTCGCCGATGTTTGTGTTATTAGAAACAGTTATAGATAGTTAAAATACCTTTCCAACAAGGTTATAATTATTGGATTTCGATAAGTGGTTGCTGAGATATGGTAAATAACATCTACGTACTACCTTGAACTTCAACGAAATCGTTTTTTCGGGCTAGCTCGAAAACCAAGGCAGATAGACATGGGGTCGCCATACATTTTTTGATTGGAAATGAGGTGTAGAACCTGCCTGTTTCGGGTTGGCACCCTGTACTGGGACACCCTGTATATACTGTGCCGATGTTCATAAATTTGCTTGAACAACACTTCTATATGCGTGCTTGACTGCCTGACTGTTTATATTTATATTTGGTTTCATTATGTACTACACTCGCATTCAGCATAAAAAAAAATCGTCAACAATTCCCCTTTCACTGTGTCGTCTTTCGTCTACTAATCTACTATGTACTATAATTTGTGTTCAATGAATTGTTTGAACCCTCATCGTAGTGTCGCTGATTATATACTTTCATATATAGCGCAGAAAATGCGAATATATGGAGGTATATAAGCGCGATATATGGGCCGGTATTGTTCAAATTTTATTTGAACAACATTATTATTTATTTCATTTCTCCTCCAAATTCATTCTTTCTATTCTATTCATTCAAACAGATGATGTGATTTTTTTATGCAAAATTAAAAATATAGTGTTGAATAAAAAATTCTATTTACATTTATTCATTTATTGTTAGACGTATTTTATTTTTTAGTTTCATAATTAATTATCGTCGCTCGTTCTATACTAAAATCATATTTTATTAGCTTTTTTTATCTTTCCCTGTTTCAAGTTTAAATTAATTCTATTTTCAATTTTCATTTTGAATAATTAATATCATATCATCTTGTATTTGTTTACGAATTATAAATTATTTAGACATTTTTAATTTTTTACTGTGAATACATAATAATTCGCATATTTCATTAATTTTCATTACTTGCATTAATTTTTCTTATGGTAAATATATATTTATTAAATTGTTTTTAACAACAAAGAGAAATTGCATACAACCAACCGCTTTTTTAAAAGCAAAAATAACCAACTGCTTTTTTCAAAGCAAACAAAGCTTTACGCTGTTTACTTGTCTTATTGTTGTCCTGTCTTATATACCCGCGTATTGAAAATTTGTATTAAATTATTAAGGTGATATGGAAGATAATTTGAATTGTGATTTCGCAAATGGTTGTATTATAGAGCAATTAATTAAAACGCCTTTTTCAAGGCGAATTTCTCAAGATAAAACCATTGTGAGAAATTTAACATGTCCAACGCCAACCCTTGGTAATTTAACTTCAAAATATATAAGCAATAAAAAAGAACATATACGAAAATTTTCACGCGCAACTTATGACCGTTTTGAATGGCTTTGTGGCTGTGAAAAATTGAACGGATTGTTCTGTTGGCCTTGCATTTTATTTCATAAATCTAGTGAGAATAATTCGGTTTGGGTAAAAATGCCTTTTGTTGATTTAAATCATTTAACGATAGGCCTAAATAAGCATGAAAAATCTAAATGTCACATTGATTGTATGGTTGCTTTCAAACTGTTTGATAAAGTGTCTATTGATAAATTGATCGATAAAGTGGCGCAAATTTCTTTGACAAAACATAATGAAATGTTTACATCGCATTGTTCCATCAGAACGAAACATACACCAATATAAGTATTTTTTCTATCAACTATCTGTTAAAAATTGTTTCTTATAACAAATGTAATAAATACCAACAAGTTACTAAAAGCTAGTAAAAAGGACAGGAAAATCAGATTACAGCTTAACGTTGAACGTCCATCTATGCCTTCATATATTCGCGCATGCTATAACAATTACAACATGTATCCTTATCCTATATATAAATATCGTAAATATATTCATTGTGCGATAAAAATATTCTATATATATAAAATTACAAATAATCGTTAACTCGTGCTACATTTATATATGTATATTAACATGATTATTTTAGGCCATTTAAATTTAATTCATAAACAGGTATAAATATATATATAATATACACAATTCGATTGGGATATTATCGCGAATATTTAGTATTAATATTGTTTTTTTTTGTTTTGTGTTATATTAAGATTAAGTTGTTCGTTGATAATAAACATAATTATACAATTATACATATATATATTATTATAAATGTTGTCCATTTATATATTGATTATGAGGTATAATACGACATTACAAACATTATTTCTTTAGAGTATAATCACGATATACAGAGTTCAAAGTTGATATATAATTATTAAATTGAAATATAATACCTGTATATCATGCACGAAAATACGAAGGCATAGATGGACGTTCAACGTTAAGCTGTAATCTGATTTTCCTGGCCTTTTTACTAGTTTTTAGTAACTTGTTGGTATTTATTACATTTGTTATAAGAAACAATTTTTAACAGATAGTTGATAGAAAAAATACTTATATTGGTGTATGTTTCGTTCTGATGGAACAATGCGATGTAAACATTTAGCATGTGTAACAAATTATCAGGTCATAGCTACACAAAACTCGTGTTAACATATTGTACATAAATTTTCAATTTTCTTATATGTGAAAAGAGGTAAATATGTTTCGTATAACAAATGTAATAAATAAATATGTTAATATTATGTACTACTTACAATTAGTGTTTTCAGTGTTCTTTAAATAATAGAAATCAATTCGTAATTTTAGAAACATTATTTATAAACCAATTTCATTTTTCGAGTTGTTTTAACGAATTCGTCTATGACCGCTTTGTGGAATTGTGGCTTAGATTTTAAATATTTCAATATTCAAAATGAAAATTGAAGTAATAACTTAAAAGATAAAAAAAGCTAATAAAATATGATTTTAGTACAGGACGAGCGACGATAATTAATTATGAAACTAAAAAATAAAATACGTCTAACAATAAATGAATAAATGTAAATAGAATTTTTTATTCAACACTATATTTTTAATTTTGCATAAAAAAATCACATCATCTGTTTGAATGAATAGAATAGAAAGAATGAATTTGGAGGAGAAATGAAATAAATAATATGCCATCATTGTTTGACTAAAACCGAGTAACAACCGAACAGAAAAAAAATCAGAACTTTAAAAAAATCACTTGTTTGGCTGCTCAGAACTTTATAAAAAACAGAACCAAAAGAGAGTAGATGATTGTTTGATAAAATGTGTGTTCGGTTATTTCAGTTCAGACTCATTTTTCTACTCCGTTAAAATCGACGGTGCGAATCAAAGAACCCAATTTTTGTTTTGTTTGTTATTCTTTTTTTTCCTTTTTATGTATATATTTTTAGAATAATTTTTTCATCGTTCATATATTTTATACGTGTATGTGTTATTTTGAATTTCATGATATAAAATAAAAACCGAACAAAAAAATATACAATTGTTTCACTTCAATTTTTCACCGAACATTTTTCAACACCAAAAAAAAAAAACAAAAAAAAATGAAGGAACCGACTTTTTTTTTAAAGTTCTGTTCTTTTGTTCAGGTCTCAAACAATGACGGCAATAATGTTGTTCAAATAAAATTTGAACAATACCGGCCCATATATCGCGCTTATATACCTCCATATATTCGCATTTTCTGTGTATATGAAAGTATATATATGAAAGTATATAATCAGCGACACTACGATGATTGTTCAAACAATTCATTGAACACAAATTATAGTACATAGTAGATTAGTAGACGAAATACGACACAGTGAAAGGGGAATTGTTTACGATTTTTTTTTATGCTGAATGCGAGTGTAGTACATAATGAAACCAAATATAAATATAAACAGTCAGGCAGTCAAGCACGCATATAGAAGTGTTGTTCAAGCAAATTTATGAACATCGGCACAGTATATATAAATACATATGATTTGGTATTTTAAATGTATTTATCCCGTCTTCTATTTTTAATTCTAATGGTTTAAAGGAGAATTTTTACATATTATATTGTTCATTGTGTTTCTTGAACATCAGAGTATTCAATTGTATATTCTCAAATATTTGCTATATATCTATACAGTATGCCGAGAAAATGCATGTTCGCTTTTAATATTTTTATTGAATGGATGAATTAATGATTTAATTAAAATGTTAGGATATTATTAGGATGTTTTGGACGTTATTCTTGAGATTTCTAGGGCGTTCTAGAACACTTTGAACAATACTAGGATTCGTCCTTGCTGTATATGGTAATTAGAATTTTACTTTTTATTTTCTCAAAATTTTTAATTCAAATTCGATTTGAAAGCGATCCGCATACAATTCGAGACAGCTGTTAAATGAAATACAGTAAAAGTTATATTATCCTGTGGCAAACGTTCAGAATCCAGAAAGCATACCATTAGAGAAAAATATATGATTAGAGAGATAATTTCTAATATCTAAAAATAATGAAATCTATATTCGATATGAATATACAAAACACATAATCTATATATTTATATATACCGCGTATATAATGAATGGAATCTTATTTGTATTCTATTGTCATATAGTAAAACCGTAAAACTTATATAACGACACAAGAAAATAGATTTTATTTAAAAAAAACTTATATATAGAAAAATTAATTTAAGAAAAATATGCATAATCATTTCTTTATTTATATCCATATATAAAAATGCCTATACAAATCCATGAATGATAATAAAAATTATTCACGAAACGCGATATAATATGCTAATTATTAAATATGTTTCTTTTTACATATATATAATAAAAGTTAATGTGTTAAGAAACCAAATGCATATCTCGCACATATATCTATCATAAGTATCATATACATATAAAATAAGTTTAAATAAAAAAATAATTAAATAATTAAATAAAATATTCTGTATTTTTTTTTTCTTCATAAATAATAATATAGAAAATTAACCATTTAAAATCAATTTCATGCTCTTTGCATAAAAAATATGAATTGAAAAATCATATACAATATAGTATTTGGTTCCATATACCATATACCGATAAAGTATATCAAAATGATGAAGATACCAAAAATCTTCTTCTTTTTTATTGTTGTATAAAAATGGGCGCATTAAATAATTTATATATTAAAAAAAATTGTATTTAAACTCATCCAGTTTTGTATGAGATGTGAATGAAAATTTGTATATGTAAATGATTTGATCAAATTTTCATTTCATATTCCGATGCTTCTTTGAATAAAATTCTTGTAATATAGTAAAACTATACTTTCAAACCGTCAGAGATTGAAAAAAGATTGCGATGAGTTCTCCGTGGTTGTTTTCGTTTCTGTACGTCTATCCATTGGGCGAACCCCTTGGCGAAACGCAAAACTTTCCTTTTCTTTTTTATGTTTGAGAACCGAAGCATCGATTCATCCCCAGCAATAAGATTATTTAGAAATTGAGGTTTCTCGTTTCGTAACAGCAAATAAAAGAAAATTCGGAGACGTTAAATTTAATTGTTGTCGGAGGGTTCTTAAAGGTAAAGCAAGCAACATTCCAATTTTCCCAAAATTGCCGAGTGGTTTTGAATAGTTCTATGAATGGTTTACAATTGAAAACTGATTGAGCTGCTTAAGCGCTTTCCATCCTTTTTCGAATTGATAAAGTATAATATATGATCAATGAACAATTTCAAGTATATTTCAACCAATTAAAAAACAAAATAAAATTGTATTTTACAAAATTAAAAAAGCCGATCTAATACAAAACAAACATAAAAGGAAAAACCACATCAATATAGAAAATATTATTATTGATATTAATAATATAAATTTAAATTAAAAAAAAAATCATATAGACATACGCACAACAGAAGAGACCTACTAATATATATTAATTTTATTCTGTGCCATAGAATCCGCCTATTTTAAATTTAATTAAATATATTTAAATATGTTATGTGATGAAGAATGAGGACAATCGAAGGTAAATTTTAAAGAATTCTTTATCATGATATATAAAGTGTCATACTCATTAAAAAATAAAATAAATTAATAACGATTTGGGTTGTACCATCAATGTCAACTGGACAATAAATATACCATATATTCCATTTGTATGCCATATAGCAAGAATCAATCAATATATAATAATATATAGAATTACAGAATAAAATAAAACCGATTACCTTTATGTTATTGCTTATTATTTCTATATATTTCTTAACTCTATTTTTCAATATATTGATATATTTTCTATCATTTTGTATATTTTACATAACATATATTAATATTTTTAAGGTCATAAATATTATTAAAAAATGTGCATTGCTTGTGTGTGCCTGTGTGTTATAACTAGACAAATCCACAATTACATAATCAATTATTCATTATATATTTATTGTAAAATGAAAACGCAGCATGAATAATAATAATAATAATAATAATAATAATATTAATAGAATAAATAACGTTTAATTATGTACATATATAAAGTTCAATCGATAATTTAAAGTTAAAAGACGGTCAAATTGAATACTTATATATTGTTTAGCAAATGATTAAATCTTTTATATAATATTATAAGAATTAAGAATCTTTTGAGTATTTTTTTTTAATTTAATTAACTACAAAAAAGTATTTTTGATTCTTTTTATATTTACGGGGTAATTTAATAATATTAGGTTGTCTAAAAAGTATTGATAATTTTTTTTTACAAAATTCAAACTATTTTTTTATATATTTCAAATAAACTTTATTAAACCAAATATGCGCCGTTTTGATCGATAACCCTTTGCCATTTTTCTGGTAAAGGCATTATCCCATCACTGTAGAACTTCTGTGTTTTCTGGGCAAAAAACTGATCCAAGTGCATTTTGCAGTCCTCTGCGGAATTTAATTTTAAACCCTTAAGGGAGTTCTGCAGAGACCGGAACAAATGATAATCTGAAGGTGCAAGGTCCGGGCTATATGGTGGATGCATTATAACTTCCCAGCCAAACTCTCTCAGTTTCTGCCGAGTCATCAAAGATGTGTGTGGTCTGGCGTTGTCATGATGGAACACAACACCCTTTCGATTGATTAATTCTGGACGTTTTTTTTTAATCTCGTGCTTCAATCTTGTTAATTGTTGACAATAGAGATCGGAATCAATGGTTTGACCGGGTGCTAGTAATTCATAATGAACGATTCCTTTCCAATCCCACCAAACAGACAGCATTACCTTTCTTGGTGTTAATCCAGGTTTTGCTACTGTTTTAAGAGCTTCAGCCTTCTTGGACCACGATCTTTTTCGTACATTATTATCGTATGTGATCCATTTTTCATCACCTGTAATCATTCGCTTTAAAAATGACTCGATTTCGTTCCTTTTAAACAGCGTTTCGCAAATCGAAATTCGGTTTATTAAATTGTTTTGTGTTAATTCATGTGGTACCTAAACATCGAGCTTTTTCTTGTATCCAGCCTTTGTCAAATGGTTTAAAACTGTTTGATGATGGATGTTTAGTTCATTAGCGATATCATGACTGCTTACGTGTCGATTTTCTTCAATTTTTGATATGATTTCATCGACTTTTTCAGTGATTGGTCGACCAGAACGAGGTGGCTGTTAATTTTGATAAAGTTCCTTCACCGTAAACTGCACATATTTGTTCATGTGCCTGCGTTGCATTTTCACCTTTTTCATAATAAAATTGTAAAATGTATCGAATTTTTTCACTAATTTCGCTCATCTTTAATGCACTACAACTTTTAAATGACTAAACAAATTTAATTTTTTTTTTTTTTTTATCTACGAAATGTCATCTTTCGAACATATGTTAGTGTTACCTGATCAGATTAGTACTACTTGAAATATTCAATTATAATGACATCTATTTATAAAAATTATCAATACTTTTTCGACAACCTAATATATAAAAAAAATCGTTTGAATTTTGTAAAAAAAATTATCAATACATTTTAGACAACCTAATATATCGACTTATCAATTTTATAGATAAGAACTTTAATACTTTGGAGAAATAAACTTAAAAGAAATGGTGGGCATACAATGAAAAACGGCCGGAAAATCCTTGTTTTTCTAAAGTTCTAAACAGATGAGAATTAAATGAAATTTTTAATATTCCCAAAAGCTATTGTACTAAAATTTATATGGAAAAAATCTATTGATAATATTGGATTAGATAAAAAGATATTTATCAAAATTTTCCATACATAAATATTTAATTATTTGTGTACTTTGTAATTTTAAAATAATAAAAAACATTTAAAGGAGAGTCAAAGAGAATTAGATCAGATTTATATCTTATAAATATAGCTAATATATAATGGTAATATATTATAGATAATAATAAAAATCTAATCCATTAACAAAATATTCGTATATTATATTTATTATTGTTCTATTGTAAAACATATAAAAATATCCATATTGTATATTTTGCATTTCTAATATATTGGATTTCTATTTAATATGTGTGAATGAATATTGAATAAATAATATTAAAGGGTTATCAAAAATTATTTAGAAATGGTTAAAATTACAATATATGATATTAAATCTTTTCATGAATTACATGAATTGTATTTAAGGTCTACATAAAACGTAATCTAAAGAATGTACTATTCGTAATTTAATGCAAAAAATTCACTTCAAATGTTGGGTATTTGTGAACAGTTAAGAATCGTTAAAAATGTAAAGGTGTTCTTGAAAATATCTATATTTTGAACTAAAGTGATGATGAAAATTAAAAAAAACCATCAAATTCACATCGTTTTCAAGAATTTTTGTATATTTTTATGTCACTATACATGGAAAATACTTAACAAACATTTGAAATATTAAGGCGGAGAAAATTCAGTCGAACTTTAACCAAATGATCATCGATTGCATAAAGAAATTTAAAGCAAATTAGTAACCGATTCATTATTTAACGAAAAAATTACGTCTTCTACGATGTAATTCATTTTTATTCAGTTTAGTATAACATCTTTACAGACAGTATTGTATTCCGCGATGAGATTGACCTCAAAATCGTAAAAATCTGATTGAATTCTTTCAGATTCAATATCTAATTCAAATGTGCAATGATTTTTATACCGCACAGAGATCAATATAAATATAGAAAATTCAACATTTAAATATTTATTTTATTAAAAAAATCAATTTATATTGTTAACATTTAACATGTATATTATTAGTGCAAAACTATTATGAATAGTCCAATTGTTATAATGCGATATTATATAGTTTTGATTTGTTTATAGGCAAATAAAGTATACATTACATTTATGATAGTGGAACAGTCGTTCGTTATATATCTTTATATATATAATTAATTGTATATCCATTTAAAATAATGCATTTTATTAACAATTTATATATAGTAATTTTTTACAATATATATAAGGTCTATCATTATATTTAAATCAATTTCAATAGGTTATAACATTTTATATATTTATATATATATAACTACAATATAAAATATTTAATTTAATTAATTAATTGGTAGGTGAAGCATTTATTATTATTATTCAATTGTATATCATTCATTATTAATTATATATATCTATTTACTATATATATATTAATAAAGAGTAATCCATAAACATATATTTGATGGGTTATTCAACAGCATCTCTATACGATGCATATAAAATTGTATTCAAAAAAAATTTATTCTGTGAATTAATGAATGAAGAATATACACTATTTTTAAAATGCCACAACTTTTTTTTTTAATATTTATAATAAATAATAATAATAATATCTATTTGTATATAATTAAATAATGTTTGTGTTAAATTGCAATAATAAAGAACATGTGAATTTAATTAGAAAATATAAAAATAGAGATGTTAAAAAATAGAAAAATTAATAATAGAATCATAGTCAAAGATTTTTCTATAAATAAAAAATAAGTTTTATATGTTCGCTTTTTTCATAATGGTAAAAAATATATACACATTCTTTATAATTGCGTTAACTAATTATATAATTAAACTTACGCGCTTTCTAAATGTTATATATTTCACTTTCGAATGCTGTATATACCAATTAATAGCGGTATATCTAATGACCATTCATAAAATCTATATATTTAACTACATATTATTTATATATTCTTATAGATAAGAAATTTATATAACAAATATATGAATTTATATTCTATACGCATACAAGAACACATCAGTAAATAATTATTAGATAATTATTCGCTTGTCACTCAATTTATATAATAAACATGTTTATAAAAGAAGTTTTCACTTTTCTTTTCTTCTATTTTTTTTTCTTTTTTTGTTATATTCTGTTAAAAGTTCAATTATGATTATATATCGTTCGTTTTATATCTATAGTATATATATATAATTATGTAATTGTATATATAAAATAACAAAATATATATATTTATTTGTCTATATAGACATAAGAAAAGAAGTTATAATTTGCTATTTAAAAACTATTCAATAATAAATTATTAATATAAGGAACTCATTATATTACAAATATTTTCATTCAACACTATTTTGTCCGAAAGGTTCTTGATCTGAACTGAAGAAATGCGGTGTTGAAATTAACATTAAAAGAACTTATTATTTTTGACAGAGTTCAACCCCCTAAATATATATTTAGAATATGATAAATATCTTTCGATTTTGTATGTTTCATTATCAATATCATTATGTAAAATTATTGAAACGTGTAAATGATAATGAAATCAAAGAAAAACCACCAGAAACTTTATGAACATCCTATAGTATCTCTAAATGGATAACGATAATTAAACAAAAGAATATTATGATTAATAAAATCCATATTGATTCCAGTTGAATATACATTTATATATATTTATCTAAATATGGAAGCAAAATTTAATTACCCCATAATAATGTATTTAAATGATTTATGCAAATTACCTTTTTATATTATAAAGTGTTAATGCTTATATATATATATTAAATAATCTATATATAATCAGAAAGATATCATTTCTTAATCATACATTTTATTACCTACTATATTAACATTAATTTCATTTTATTTGTATATTCGTTTATTTTTTTATAGTATAAATAGTATATATAATTAAAAAAATCATTTATGTAGATAAAAATGAAATATTTTAATATTTAAAAGCAGAATACCATTAAAAAATGTTATTGCTATTTTGGATTTAAATAAATATTCGTATATTATGACATTTTAAAAATGTATTTCTTTATATATGGAGATACTTAAATGTTGGACAAGAAAACAAAACAACTTAAAAGTTAATTTACAAAAAATATTAATTAATATTAATATATTCGTATAGGTAAAATAGGTTTCATTTTTAAAATGCGTTTGTATATGCGAGGCGAGGACTAATCGAATAGAATATTTTTTAAGGGTATATTCTATCTACAAAATAGGAAATATAAGTTTAATGAAAATCAATGTTTTTATTTTGTCAAAATTTAAGCGGTCCTCGGCATAATATTGTAATGTAATCATTGAAATTTTATTTCTCTTCAATTCTATCATTATTTTAAAGCAAAACATATAATTAAAATATTAACCATAATTAAAGTATATGGTGATAAATTAATCGTATATAGTTTATTAATTTGTCATAATTAAGAAATTAATAAGTTTAATAAGCAAAAAGTGTATATAAGATTATGTGTTGAAAATTAATGAAAAATATTTTTGCTATATATTTGCTAAGTATTCATTAGACATTAACAAATTTACTCAAAATACAAAATGTTGTTTTATTTGTTAATTTGTTTTATGGAAAGAATTAAATCGCAATTAAAGAAAATTTGAAGAAAGGCGAATGTGTATGCGATTGACATAACAACTATATAAAAATTCACTCAGTATTCCTTTTACTACAATACATTATCCTTTTTGTCCAATTAATTTTTTAGACAGTTAAATAAAGTATTGGAGATGTTTGTGTGATGATTATGTTTGTAACACATTTGGAGTTGAAGCTATACGGAGTTGAGAGGATGCTGAGAAGAATTTATAATTTTGCCTGAAAAATTATCAATATAATTGTTTAATATATATTTGAAATAAAATGTAATCCTTTAAGGATACAAAATGGGTTTTAATTTCGTTAATTATTCTGTTATTTGGGTATAAATACGCGTGTTTCTTATATTGTAACAAAAAAATTGTTTGTCCACAAACAAAATATATTTATGAGCTTATTTATACATATGGAAGATCATATAAATAATTTTTATGAATAAATTATATATAAATAAATAAATAATAAATTTACACAGAGGGTATCATAAAACTTTGGTATATTAAATGTATTTTTGCGTTAATACGATACAGCAAATCCATATTGTGCAAATCTCAAATGCCATTTTTACATTTTAGCATTACAAGATGGCTGGTTAAAACTCAGTTTGCAGCATTGAGGAACGCAAAAACTATAGAAGGGTTTGATCCACCAACGTAAATGATTTCTTCTTTATTATATACTATAGACTTTTTTAACTATGATTCATGTTATATTCTTGAAAACGAATGTGAATTTACCAAATGTAGCCCAATCAAATCCAATTCTTTTTATTATCTAACTTCTTCTCTTGGACTTGGTCTTCTCTTGGATTTATTGTAGTAATAATTTTAATTTACCATATTTGAGGGCAGGCTGGTAAGCTGGCCTCCTTCCCAATTTTTAATTTAATTCGTCGTCCTACTTATATGTTTTTATATACATAATCTTAAGTTTTTCGATTCTGAAAGTCTACGAAAATATCTATTTTCGTTGGCTCAAAAATAATCTGGTATAAATAAAGTAAATAAAGCATCGTATTTCTACAGTTAAATTTTCGGAATTGCTGACAAAATTATTATTTAAACGAAGATGTGATTCTTGTGGAGTCTGTCTTTTATACCTTTGAGACTTTTTGGACAAACGCATATGGAACCAAATTGTAAATCTGATGTTTTCAGTCCAGGATTCGTCTCATTTTGTTAAAACCTTGGAGTTCCATATATCATAAACTGGTAAAATTTTATTCATATAGAATAAATTGAGTTTATATATTTTTTAACAGCATCCAAAACATACATCTTGTATTGTATAATTTGTGTTTTTTATATTGTATATATATCTATCTATATAATAACATAAAATAAAATAGTAATAAATTAAATTTTATTTATTTTCTAATGTTCTTGATATGTTCAGATATGTATATCGAATAGAATATACATATATATAGCAGCTTCTGTTCTTATAATAAATGATATACTACGTGTAGGAATTAAAAATGCGGATTTAGAGAACAGAAGGCGCAACTAGCGTTCATTGTATCGCAACACACCGCGGCCATTTTCTTTTTTTTTGTCTGTCATTAGCCTATAAATTTCAGTATATGTCATTTCATTGAAGTGTAAACAACAAAGCTTTTTTTGGCTTCGAATATGTCGAAACACATGCCTGAAAAAGTTGTTTTGGGGGGAAGTTTAATAACTTTCTTTCAATTGAAGAAACCCGCTGCTGAAAGTTATCGTTTGTTGGTTGAAGCTTATGGTGAACATGCTCCAGCTCAAACAACTTGTGAACGATGGTTTTTCCCGTCCGAAATGGTGATTTTGACTTGGAAGACAAAGAACGGCCAGGTCAGCACAAAAAATTTGAAGGCGAAGAATTGCAAGCGTTATTGGATGAAAATTCGTGTAGAACGCAACATGAACTTGCAATGGCGTTGAATGTCGACCAAACAACCATTGGCAAACGTTTACATTTTGTATTACAAATAAACGCCATTTCAAGCCAAAAAATCCGCATTATTAATTCCTACACCTAATATATATATATATATATATATATATATATGTACATTATATTTGATAAACATAAAAAAAAACATATTGTATATAAATATATCGATATAGATATATATATAGAATGATGCTGTGTATATACGGATACTTATTATATCATATTTTTATTCATAAACTTACGCTTATTATATATATATATATATATTTATACATATAGACAAAAGCAAAATATTTGTTTATTTTTTGTTTTTTTTTTTTAAATTCTTTCACTTTAAAAAATAAAAAGCATTTAAATTGGTTTGCAATTGTATATAGATATATATAATATATATTTATATTTTATTTTTTAACACTTTGTAAACGTTTCGATACAACCAACCAAAAATTTTTTAAATAATAAAAAAAAAAAAGATTCAAAATAATAATTACGCGATATATACAAATACAAATAAAATTAACTAATATATAGTTTCTATATTTTATATAATATAGAAACAAAAAAACAATTTTCACAAATAAAAATCAAAATCCAGCAGCATCTTCTCATTTCTGTACATATCTTACATATAGTATATATACATATAGAGATATATATACATAGAAATAGTTATCTAATATATAGCTGATATACGCACAAGCTTATATATTATTCTAATTTATTATTTACAAGAAGAGGATATAACATTTTTTTAAGTTGGTTTTTCGATTTCTTTTCGAGAAAATTATTTTAATATTAAAAAAAAAAAGCCTTATAGTTTTTTTTTTTCTAAATGCGAGCGCAGAAATTTTACTGTCTCATTTGTGTAGTAAATCCCACAGTTGAATTTCGTACATCGACCGTGTCAGTTTAAAAAACACAAAAAAAATAAATTATATTTAATTAAAATAAATGAAATAATAAAAAAAAAAAAAACGTAATGTCTCTGTGTAGTGTGTAATTAATTATAATATAGTGATTTTTTTTCTAACTATATACATTATTTATTATTTATTATAGTGTGATATTAATTAACAAATAAAATAAAATGTAAAAAAAAAAATAATTAAATTTACATATAATATATATATTCTATAATAAAAAAAAAGAAACGAAATAAGTGGTGATTTCTTAATATTGGTATAATTTAAAAAAAAACACATAATTTATTTAAATCTATATTTATTTAATTATTTATTCATTCGATTCTAAATCCATATATTTTTTGCGATAAATAAAATATTATTTAAATATCCATATATATATATATATACATTTTTATTGTAAATAAGACAAATTTAATTATGTAAATTTATCTCACCTGGTGGTTTTTATCTATATATGGAATTTTCGTTTTTTTTTTATGTTGTTCTATAACAATATTTAAATAATACGTTTATATGATGGTTCTTTTTTCTAAATATATAATTATATAAAAGAGTGTTAAATAAATTTGTTTTCGATTGTCACATTAATAATAAATATATATAATGAAAAAAAAAACACATTAATTTTTCTTTTTGGTTTTTTTCGTACTCTATTTTGATCGTTTTTTGGTTTTTGTATAAATATTTCAAAAATTTATTTATTTAATTTATATATAGTTTCTAATTTAGTTTAATTTTTTGTTTAAATGATAATGATTTAATTTAATTTTTTTATCATTTTTTCTTATCAAAATATAATATTTTATTTTTATATCTGTATTATATAAAGTAATTATATATTTATTTATTTTTATAAATATGTCACTATATATAAATTTATATACATATATTTTTGTTTTATTTTTTATCATTCATTTTAAATTGGATATAAATTGAGAATATATTATACGTATATATATTTATCAAAAATATAAAAAAAAAACTATGTGTAAATGAAAAAATAGTTTATATTTCAAACAATTTTTTTATTGAGGCATAACTTTATCATTAATTTTATTATTTTTATATCTTTATCTATATATAATATAGTAAAAAGTATTTTTTTTTTCATTGCCTTTAAATTAAGTCTTCAATTTTGGATTTTTTTTTATTCGTCACAGATTCATAAAACTTTATATTTTTTAGATGTATTTTTATTATGAAATAGTTATTAATATATATATACGTTTATTAATAAACCTCTATTAATGATTTGTTTTTTTTTTGGACAAAATTCAAATTTAAAATCCAATTTAAATATATTTAAATATATATATAGTATGTATATAGAATTTGTATGTATATAGGATTTTATTCATATGTTTTATTCATTGATATAATTTCATTGATTTTATTGATAAACTTGTTTTAATATGAATAATTTTTTTTTTATTACTATTGGTATATCGCGCATTGGTTTTGTTTGTATACCGTTACGACCAACGCAGAGAATAGGTATCTTGGTTTTTCTGCAGGGTTCTGAACCATCAGGATTTTATTGAAAATCTCCTCATTCAGTTGAATCTTACAATATTGTATATATATGCAAAGCGAGGCTTTTTAATTATGTTTAACGTTTAAGTGTAACACCGAAAAGTTAAAGAAAAAGAATCAGAACAGATGGATATAACAATAATAGTGTTATATAACTTGATCATGATCATATATAATTTTTTTTTATTTATAAATTATCACATAACAAATCTGAAATGGTTTTTTAATTGTATTTAAACAAAATAACTTCTGATTATTATTTCTATATATAAATTATAAAATAATTAACCACCACATAGTTTATATTATGATTATTGTTTAACATACATCAAATTCTTTACCCTTATTATACCTTCAATTAACAATAGTTTACCTCAAATCACAGAGAACAGTATATTATTATTATTATTATACATATTCAGTTACCTTCTTATAATCATTCCATACTCGTGTGTATGTGTTTTTCAAAAGTAATATAATTAAAAAAAAAATCACATGATAACAATATTTACATTTTTTTTTATGATTATTTGTTAAACCTTTTTATGTAAAACCAAATATATATAATAACTTATATATAAGTACAAATAAATATACATGCGATGTGATGTTTGTTGTGTGTTTCGTCTTTATTTTCTATTTTGTCTCTGCGTTAATCGTAAAAAATCAGTAAATTATTAGTCTCTAAATGAAAAAAAAAACCAATGGTATATATAGACTAGAAAAGATGCATTTTGTAATTATCTCGCTAAACTAACAACGAATATATATAGTAATATAAAAATTGGTATAGAGGTGCATTTTATATACAGGGTGAGTTTTTTAACGTGAGACAATGGAATATCTCGGAAACTACGCGTTTTTAAGAAAAATGTTTCAGACAAAAGTTGTTCAGTGGCTAGGGGGACATAAGATGGTTGTGTGTTTTGACCCTGAGTCAAGGTCACATAGGAGATATGACGTAAAACATACTTTTTTTAAATGGAAACCCCTATTTATCGATACGGATTCTTATTCTACATCAAAAAATAAGACCATTTTGTATCCGAACATTTTTTGATTAAACCCCAAATTTGGTCGTCAACTTGATTTGAACTTATGTGGTTTTCGTTTGACTTTTATTAAATCTGATCTGACGTTTCAGATTTTTACCTTTCAATCGAACATGAAAAAGAGAAATCAAAAAAAATTTCAACAATAAAAGAAATCAAATCAAAAATAAATACTAAACTGACAACTATTATAGATAAAAAGTGTAGGGGTAAAACTTTCATAAAATCGGGATTTCATAAAATTGATCAAGATCAAAAAATACATAGATTTTTTAACCTAATCAAAAATGAAAATTGATCTACAATAGATAAAAAAAAGATTGATATTTTGTGCCAATAGAAAACTACATTAGTAAAAATAAAAATTAATTTAATGATTTTAATTAAATATAAATTTATAATTTGTCATGATGTGTTAATATTTAAAGGAACATGTTATGCATTATTAAATTAACCATTATTGGAATAAATGTTAAGAAGTGGTGACCATTAACTTCCAAACATTTCATTGTTCTTATAATGAAACCATCGATTGAGTGTAATACCGTTTCCGGATCTACTGAAATGCAAGCATTTCCAATGGGCTTCTTCATATTTTCTGGTTTCTCTTCTCTGAGCTTTCTTGGTAAATCTTTGCTCTGAGGTATCCCCATAAAAAAAAATCTAAAGCTGTGTCTAACATGATCTCTTCCCATATAGGTTCAAATAATGATATAATTTTAATTTCGGCCTGTTAATAATAACTTTCGGTTAGTTAATAATAATTTTGACCATTTAATTCAATAACGGTTAATTTAATAATGCATAACATGTTCCTTTAAATGTTAAATATTTAAATGTTAACACATCAGGACATATTATGAATTTATATTTAATTAAAATGATTAAATAAATTTTTTTTTTGACTAAATTCAAATCAAGTTTACGACCAAATTTGGGGTTTAATCAAAAAATGTTCGGATACAAAACGGTCTTATTTTTTTATGTAGAATAAGAATCCGTATCGATAAATAGCGGTTTCCATTTAAAAAAAGTATGTTTTACGTCATATCTCCTATGTGATCTTGACTCAAGGTCAAAACACACAACCATCTTATGTCCCCCTAGCCACTGAACAACTTTTGTCTGAAACATTTTTCTTAAAAACGCGTAGTTTCCGAGATATTCCATTGTCTCACGTTAAAAAACTCACCCTGTATATATTTATAATAATGTACTTCTTGTGAATAATGCGTAAATTTACTAAAATTATCTTGGTTAACAGATCAAATAAGAACATAATTTTTATTTTATCTTGCTTTTAAATGCATATGTGATTTTTTATATTAATGCAAACAAAAAGAAAAAATGTATTTTACTATATAATGCATAATTAAAACAATAATTATAATAATTATAATGCATTCATTTTTCAAAATGAAGAAAAAGTAAATGTGTTAAAGAAAATTTTACAATAGTTTCTATGTACTAAGAATGTACGATATATTAACGATTTAGTTATGCCTGTAATATGTTTATTGGATATATTGAAAATTTTTAATTTATAAAGAAAACAAAAAAAAATCCATTTCAATTCCAGTTGGAAATATTTATTTTTTTTCCACCAAATAATGATATGAAAAGAAAATTCATTTCAATATATTATTATTATCAATCCCAGTTTTCAATTAATATAAAAAACAAAATTATTATGTAATAAATCCGAGTATATAAAAAAAAATATTTTCTTTTATATAATCATGTTTCTATGTAAATTTTCTATTCAGTTTTGTTTGATTTTATTAACTACCATATATATTTAGTATATAAAAATAATTTGGAATTAAATTCATAATAAACCAACTAAAAAAAAAACCTCTTGTAATATAACACATCTCATTATGATTTATTGTTAAATAAAATGAAAACAAAAAAAAAACATTGAAATTTAGATGCATTTTTTATAATCATTTTTTTTTATATTGTTTACATATTTAATAAAAACTTCCGGAAGATTTTTTTGTTTTTATAAAGTTTACTAAACAAAAATATTATGAAAGTTTAAATATAGTTAAAAATATATATAACCTCTTGGGAAATAATTTTTATATTTTAATTTTTTTTTATCTCTTCTCGTTTAACTATAGTAAATATATATGTTAGCGGTACGATTAACGATTAGGAGGTAGAATTTTTTTTTCTTCCATGTTTTATGAAATTAAATATTTTTCTTTGAAAAATATAAATAATTATTATTCATATATCTATATTTATTAAGTAATTATTGTATACTATATAGTTTATATGCGGAATGTATAATAATAATCTTGTAAATAATTCGCGTGTTAAATTAACCGATAGCCCGGTTTTGCATTGTGTACAGGATCTGTTAATACTTATTACATTGGAACAAAAATAAGACGCCCTCATATTTTAGTGCTTTTATCATCTAAAAGTTGGTAATGTAACCTTAACAAGAATGAAAATTTGCTTTAGAAAATTATACAGAATATCCTTAATAAAATCATAGAGAATTTCCTTAAGGAAATTGTACGGAATCCTTAAGAAAATTTCTACAGAATTTCCTTAAAGGAATTATACAGAATTTCCTTAAGACAATTGTACAGAAAATCCTTAAGAAAGTTGTATAGATTTGCTTAAGGGAATTATACAGAATTTCCCTAAGAAAATTGTACAGAATTTCCTTAAGAAAATTGTACAGAATTTCCTTAAGAAAATTGTACAGAGTTTCGTTAAGGGAATTATACAAAATTTCCTTAAGAAAATGATAGAGAATTTCCTTAAAAGAATTATACAGAATTTCCTTAAGAAAATTGTACAGAATTTCCTTAAGAAAATTGTACAGAATTTCCTTAAGAAAATTGTACAGAATTTCCTTAAGAAAATTGTACAGAATTTCCTTAAGAAAATTGTAAAGAATTTCCTTCAGAAACAAACAGAAAACAGAAAACAGACAGACAGAATTGCCATTACCTAGTTATACCAAATTCCATTTGAAAGTTAAACTAAATTTTCTTTAGAAACTTATACACTATTTATTTTGCTAGTTATAGAAAATTTCCATTAGAAATGTATATACAAAACTTCAAATGGAATTTTAGCTTTAACTACATCGCAACAATGTTTTTCGCCCCGGTTTTTTTTTGTTATCAATACTATTAAATCACTAACGACGCATTATCATTTGTATATTTGTGCTACCTATATTTAATAAATACGTATAATTTGTATTATATAAAAAAGTATTTGTATTTATATAGTTTAAAAAACCTATATATTGAAATTCATTGAAAAAATAAAAAATGGTAAATAAATAAATAAATATATTATTACGTCTGAACTATATATAGTTTGTAAAAATTTCTTTAATACAAAATTAATATAAACAAATAAAAAACAAAAAATGGAAATAAATAATTTTTTCATATTTCCATACATGATAATGCTTTTTGTAATATACAAACAGAAAAATATTCGACCGCAAACCGATAATATAAAAACATTTTAAATAAACAATAATTACAATTAGATTTTAAACGCTTTATATATGGTATATATTGAATTGTGTGTGTACATAAATTTGGAAGATCAAGTATATAGAAAATTTGTGTGTTTAAGAATATATATATTTAGATAAATTATATGCTTAAAATCGCACTATATCGATTTAAATAATCAAACAAAACGAAAATTAAACATATAAATTTCGTTGTTTTGTTTTGTGCTGTATTGTAATTTTACTATATTAATAATAATATAATAGTAATAGAACCATTGTAGAGCTTTATAGTATGTAATATAAATAGTAAACGAGTGTTTGTAACAGATCTTGAGCAAAATAATCACCGTTTATCGTTTCAAACTATGTATTGATAGACGATCTACTAAACTAAATGATAGAATAATTGACAAACAAAAACTTTTAAATGCAATCGAGATATGAAAAATTATCAAATTTGAAATCATATTTGTTTTGTGAACAATTTTATATACGAAAACTCTTCAATAAGGGTTTTTATTTTTATTGACTTTTCCGATTGATTTCCATAGAAAATTATATAATTAGAAATTTATCTAAAAATTTTAGCATTTATTAAAAAATAAATGTTATTGTTTGTATACGCATAAATATATTTTTATTTTATAAGCCCGCGCCTATATTTTTTCGACTATAAAAATATTTGAATTCTGAATTTGAAATGTTAAAAAAATTTAAGACATAAAAATTCATTCAAAATTTATACAAAATAAAAATATCAATATTATTTATACCAAACAAAAACAAAAAACTATAACAAAATTATAAAAAAGAATAAAAATTATATGATGAAAAAATTTTTTTACACGTTATTTTTATAATAAATCTATCATACAAATTAAAATTGTATTAAACATCAAGCAAGTATAGTAGTAATTTGTAATTTTCTTCAAACGAAAAAAAAACAATATTTAATTTTCATGTTTTTATCATATAGATACGAAAAAAAAAATCATTTTTTTTATTCACATACATAAAAATTCTAATTTATGTATATTCAAAATTCCAAAAATATAAGCTCAATGTTTTTAAATGTTGTTGATGATGAGTTATGCGTTGTCCAATATTATTTTATATATTAACAATATATTTATATGTTTACAATAAAATAAACATACATATCATAATGTTAAATTATAGAACTTACGTATGTCTTACCAGTCTTACGTATTGTGTTATTTAAGGTATTTCTGTTTTCTTCTTCTATATAAATGCTATTCAAGTCTTCTGTATATTATTGTGCGGGTTTGTGTACAGACAGATACAGAAATGAGGATTTCCATTAGCATATTTTTCTAATCATAATTTCATGTTTATCATTAAATTTAAACAATTTTATTAATTACATGTATATTTATATATCTATATATATATAATATTATATAAAACACTTTAACAAGATCTAATTCTTATATATATGTATTCCACCATCAATTCATTCATGGATTATACGAGGACAGTCAGTTAAGTTTACTGCATCTTTTTGTGCCCTAACCGATCAGGCAACATTTTTAATAAGCTCGATCGTTGTTTGACCACCATTTTGCAGGTTCAACTACTGGTCAAATTGTATCAGATTTAATTCAATTTTAGTATATGTATTTAAAAATTGATCTTAACAATTTGATAATGTTAACAACTATAGGTGAATTTAACAAATATATCTATGCTAAAATTATAAAAATCCAGCTGTCTTTTATTAATATTATACATATATATAATATTAATAAATTCCTATTCCAGAGATATTTAACATACCAATTATATATATAGATAATATCTGAAATATTGATAATTGAATATTGATTTTGAAAAATTTGCCTTACAATAAAAAAAAACAAAATAGTAAAAAAATACAACTTTGAGTATTCAAAATACAAAAAAATAAACAACAAAATAAGACATTAACAAGCCAATATATAACATATATTGTAAAATTTTGCATATGGTATTGAAAAATTGAAATTGTGATGATAACTACTGTCAATTATAGCTCTATATATGTGAGAAACACTTCTGAAATATATATGTATATATATATATATTAGTTATTCGTTTGTCTATTTGTCAGTACAATATTTTCTACTTTTTATTTTGTATATACCTGACTTGAATTTGGAATGTATGTAAACAAATTGAGCATGTTAAATATATGTATGGTATATATAATTTTTGCAAAAAAAAAAATTTGAATAATCCAGAATTTACAAATAGAAAGAAAAAAAATTCAAGTATATATACGCGTTGTGTTGAAAACATTGAGGAATTCCAGAGCAAATGTATTTGAATAATCTTTAATATATATTAGTATATTATTATATTTACTATATATATAAAAAAACACTATTTAGACGAAATGTAAAAAAAAAAACATAAAAAAAAACCAAAGATAATATCACAGATTATTATATTAGAGTAGGTATATAATGAAAAATGAAAATTTATTATAAATATTTTTATATAGTTCTAAATCGTATGGATTGTACGTTGAAAACTCCATTTAAAATTATAAGTCAATACAATATGGGTTTATAAAGGGTGATTTTTTAGCTATTATCTTTTTGGCAACACTGGTTTAAACAGCTGACACACGTTTCGTGTTTTGTTTCACTGTCAAACATCTTCAGTTTGGTCTATAATTTAACCATGAATCGTCTTACAAACGAACAACGCTTGCAAATTATTGAATTTTATTATCAAAATGAGTGCTCTGTTAAGAAAGTTCAGAGCGCGCTTTTTCCATTTTATGCTCAGTTTTATCGACCCACTGAAGCGGCTATTCGGGCTTTTGTGACTAAATTTCGCACCAAATTTACATTGTTGGAAATTAAACCACCAACACGCTTACGTAGAATGCGAACTGAAGAAAATATCGCAGCTGTATCGGCCAGTGTTAATGATGACCATCAATTATCGATTCGTCGCCGTTCGCAGCAATTGGGCCTCTGTTGCTCAACAACGTGGAAAATTTTGCGGAAGGATTTATGTGTGATGCCTTTCAAATACAGCTGGTGCAAGAATTGAAGCCGAACGACTTACCGCAACGTAAAATTTTTGATGAATGGGCTCTTGGAAAGTTGGCCGAAGATCCACTTTTTTACCGAAAAATTGTGTTCAACGACGAAGCTCATTTTTGGCTCAATGGGTACGCAAATAAGCAGAATTGTCGATTTTGGAGTGAATATCAGCCAGAAGCATTGCAAGAGCTACCAATGCATCCAGAAAAAGTCACAGTTTGGTGCGGTTTATGGGCTGGTGGCATCATTGGACCGTACTTCTTCAAAGATGATGCGAATCGTAACGTAACTGTGAATGGTGAGCGCTACCGTGAGATGATATCCAACTTTTTTTTGCCCAAAATGCAATGACATGTGGTTTCAACCAGACGGTGCCACATGCCGCACATCACGCGCAACAATGGACTTATTGAGAGGCGAGTTCGGTGGACATTTTATTTTACGTTCGGGGCCGGTCAATTGGCCGCCTAGATCGTGCGATTTAACGCCTTTAGACTATTTTTTGTGGGGCTATGTTAAAGCTCATGTCTATACAGACAAGCCCGCTTCAATTGACACATTGGAAGACAACATTGAAGCATTTATTCGTTACATACCGGCCGAAATGTTGGAAAGAGTATGCCAAAATTGGACTAAGCGGATGTACCACTTGAGGCGCAGTCAAGGTCAACATTTGCATGAAATAATTTTCAAACATTAAATTATATGGACCGTACCATCGATTCAAATACAGATTTCATACATTTCTGAATTTTATGTGTTTTTTTTTGAAAAACGTTCCTATAACTTTAAAAAATCACCCTTTATAATAAGAACAAGAAGCAAAATATATTTCAGATGAATAAAATAACATAAAATTGATATAGAAATATAACATATCAGCATTACAATTTATTTGTATTATTCGTTTGCCGTTTTATCAATTGATATTATTATTTGTATGTTTTTAATCGAATACTAAATTTTCAATATTTAATAAACTATTTTGTGTTTTTGTTTGTTAATATAACAAATAAATGTGCATTTAACAGATTAGTGTTATGGAAAAAATAACTGGAAAATACTCGGCAAATTTTTAAATATTCATATTGATTTTCCGGCTCACCCATTCAACTATGGAAAAGCAAATAAAATTTTTCACATGACTTCGTGTAACATTTTTACCTACATAACATATATTTGTTATAATCGGACAATATGAATTATTGTAATACATATCATGGAAATACCAAAATTTCTAAGAAAAATCAAATTCAATAACATTTAAATTGAATTTTTCTGTTCAAAACTAAATCCATTCAATATTAGCCTTTATTATTATATGTTTATATATAAAAATTAATTAAATTTCTTGCAAAAATAAACTCGCATTATAAATATTTATCATACATATATATATAGAATCGTGTGATCATCGCATGTGAAAGGACATGATATATATTTATTTTTTTTTTAATTTGAAAATTGAATTAACAAAAAAAAAAACCCCCAATTTTCCGCTGTATACTAATTAACTCAATTGATATATTTATACAAATATTTCTGTATATATACGCATTATGCATAAATAGAAAATTTTCTATATACGCATTTATTAGTGTATAAAAAATTAAAAATTATCTATATTTATTAAGAAAGCATATGATTTTTAATTTTCCGTTTTCTTTTATTTTTTGAAATATCAATTAAAAAAATTAAATTAAAAGCACACCACACATTTCTTCTTCTTTATATATCCCTATATATAAATTAATAAGAGAAATAAAATTAAATATTTTTTTTATAACGCATATCTCGCTATGTATATAAAACTAAACACCTCATCAGATATATGGTCACAAGCCACGCCAAATCGCCAACGTGATAAAAAGCGGAAAAAATAAAATCTAAATATTATAATGTAGGTATATATAAAAAAAAAAAATTTTATATAATCATTTTTAGACAAAAATTAATTAAAAATTAAATGCGAAATTCTAATTGAATATTCAATTATACGATGCCTATATTTTAAATTGATCTTTTAAATTTTGAGATTTCAATTATATATAATAAATTATTAATTAAATATAATCGAAATTTTTTTTGTATGTTTAACTTTAATTCAGCTTTGAATTATTTGTAAAATATTAATTTCGGGTTCTTATCATAAATGGAAAATGGAAAATGAATAAAGCTAGGATGGGATATAAAGGATTGTATAGGTTGAGACCTGGAAAGTTTTCTAATATTGGTAATATGTTTTCCATTCATGATTTTTAAAATTTGTATCAGTCCTAAATTGCTGATAAATTCAACTGTCTTTTCCTCCCCCGCTATAGGTCCACAGTTACGTGTTTTTTATTTGAGGTATTGCGACCTTACATCGTGTTTTTCTATTAAATGTGTTAATTAAAACAGAAAAATTTTTTGTAATAAATACTCGAGAAAATACAAATAGATGAAAAATATATAAAAAATAAAAAAAAAAAAACATTGCGTTATTAAAACCCATAAAAATTTCTTTTAGATATTTTTTTTTTATATATATTTTAGCTGGCGATGAAAGCTTCTTCTTCATCTTAAAACATCTCTATATATATATATATAGTATACAGATCTAATTAATTAATGTGCGTATATCCAAAACACGAAGCACGAAATACACACTTTATATATTCAGTTTTGCACGTCGATAACGCGAATATATAAACAAAAACAATTAAATTTACACTGAACATATTCTTATTTTTTTGTGTTTTCTTTTTTTTTTTTTGATTGTAATTAATTTAATGTTTTTTTTTCTTATTCTTATTCAATTATATACTAAATGAAATCAATGAAAATAACTTTATATAAACGCGATCGATGATATTGTCTTAATAATAATAATAATAGTATAAATGTGCCTTTTTTAATATATTATAATTTTTTTTTTACTGCTGAAAATCAATTAAAAAAAAATATAGAAATACAAATGCGTACAAGTGCGTATACTTTCACAAGTATGAATATTATTTTCTGCTATTTAGTTTGTTTTCCAATACCCGATCGTTTATGAAAAAATCCCAAAAACAAACGATGTAAATTGTATATGTATATAATATTTTAATATAATATTTAGACGGTGAGTGGTAGAAGTGATTTAGAAAAAAAATAAATCTTCAAGAAAACAGACTTTTTTATTTGTTAACAGATTGATGTCGATATATTATTTATATATAACTATATGATTTTCTTTCTATTATTGCATTAACTTTTATATATATGTATTGTATATGGATATTTAATCGATATTATATTGTTATAAACTATATATTTATATATATATAATAAATAAAATCTTTTTTTGAATTTGTATATCATCAATTTGAACTTGTACATTGAAAAAATATTTTGGTAAACTAAAAATATAGATATAGATATAATTTAAAATTAGAAAATATTAAAAAATATTTGCAAAATTTTCCATGCGTATATACAAACCAATATAATATTATTTAATCGAACATCGTCGCATGTATAAAAACATATATAAAAAAAATTAAAATAAAATTCTCCGGATATTTAAATTTGCATCATTTGTTTATATTAAAAACAAAAAATCTATATACATTTTTTTCAATTATTGAACCATTGAACCAACAAAAAAAAATAAATAAAGAAGAAGAAATTAATTGAATATTTTTTTTTTTTTTAAATAAACACAAATTAACTAACTCTATGATATGTTATATAAGACGATTACGCGTTAGAAATAATAATATAGATATGTAGTGTAGTTAGTTATATATGTTTATAGAAAGTATAGAAATTTTATAATCAAAGGCAATAATGTATATATATTTATAGAGTTCTAATCCTGCCGCAATCCGCATAAAAATTATATAAATGAATGGGTGATTTTTTTTTCTTCTTCTTCTTATGAATGAATTAACGATTTGCTGTATGTATATATAACATAATTTCTGTATAGTTAATCGTTAATTAAATTTTTTTTAAATTCAATTATTGTATTGTTATTTTTCTGAATTTTTGTATATAATCGTTTATATTAATCAAAAAAAAAATGAATTCATTATCAAAAACAAACGCATTGTATATATTGAATATATATTTTCACACGTCAATCTTTAATTTCATTGATGATTTATACATTACTTATAACTATATATACAAGAACTCTGAACCATAAAGAAAATATATAGTGATGTTTTATAGAAAATCAAGGCAATGTTTAATCTTTGTTTGAGATGATATTTAAAAATCTAGAAATCTTTGTAAAAATTCAATAAAATTGACATTATCACTGAAATATATAATGATGCTATATTGAACAATTAATTAATTATTAAGTTCTATATGTATAGTGAGTAAAACCCAATTAAAATCCTTGACCATTTATTTTTTTCGTTCCAAAATTTTGGGTCATTATAAATAATGATGAGAGATTTTCTTCTTAACACACACTCGATCACTTAAAAGACTTCATTATCCATATTCAAATATATGTATCATAAAAATCTTTTCGATATAAACCAAAAAATCATTTATTATACAAATTAATATATGGATTCAGGGAGTGCGAATATATCAAATAATTAATAACAACCCCAAATTTTAACAAAATTTTTAACCATAAATCTTATCCCTTGTTTGAATTTTTACACAAAGATAATAATATGAAAGATAATAATAATAATAATAATAATTTTATAATTAAATAATAAATTGATTATTAAAAATTAAAATAAAATAAACTGAAAATAAAAAACAAACAAAAAAAATTAATCGAAAATAAAAAATGAAGAATTTTTATATTGTATTTATAATTTTGGTAAGTTTTTAATTCGTTAATTTTGTTGAATAATATAAAATATAAATATAGATGTTTGAAATCAATGCAATTATAATTATAATATTAACATATTTTAATCATTTCATCACTTAAATATATTAAAATAATTTTTTTTTTCATTTTATCAAATAATTATATACAGGCCGTCCATGCCAGTGGAATAATAACTGGAGCATTTATGAATAGTGGTGCTGTACGATGTGGTATATTAATATGTCGACCAGTTTCAGGTATTTTTACAAAAAATCCATTATCAAATGGTTATGTCCAGATTGCGACAATACCGGCTGGTGCTTCAAATATTTCCATAACTGAATTGAAAAATAGTGTAAATTTTTTGGGTAAGTCAATTTATTATATGAAATTTAATTTATTAGTTTTTTTATAAAGTCATATATTAATTTAAGTGCCATTATACAATGTAGAATATATTGTCAATGTAATATTCTGTATTTAACATATACCTAATCTATTAGAAAAATTAAAACGTTTCATTTAATCGAGAAAAATTGAGGACTATAGAGTTTTTTAGTTATCCGGAAAGAGCATTTTCGAGAATTTTTCAAGTACTATATAGATTCAATATCGTAAAGTAACAGAAACAAAATAGTGATATTTCATGTCTATTAATATAGAACGTGAACCAACGACTTCATAATTTTGTCAAAATTTCGAATTAAATTCAAAAATTAATTTGTGATACCATTTGCTTAAATTTGACAGCGATATATGCTATTGAATAACAAACATCAGAATTGACTGTATACATTTTTCGACATTAGAATTTTTTTTCCGATTAGAAATGAAATCAAAATAAAGAGATATTAAAAAAAAAAACTCTTTGAATATAGATTAAAAAAACAAAAAGAATTCAATTTTACAAAAGAAATCCCACGATCTTTTGATCCCAATTATGTATAAATAATAATAATAAAAAAACAATATAATAAAATAATTTTCGCACTTGATATTTTGAGCAGCAGCATTCAAATTTTTTGTTTTCATATTATTTAAAGTTTAATATTTATTATTTTCTTTACATTTATTTAAGAGCCAAAATATCAAAATTCAATAAAATTTTATTGCCTACGTCTGCTATTATAAATATATACTCGAATGTGTATATATATATTTGTTTTTTAAAACATATAAATGGAAAAATTAGGCAATTCTATATTTTTTATGTTAAAATATATAACGTGATCAATGCAAGAGATTCAACATATTTTTAATTTTTCTTTTACGATACATATATATATAGTCCCTTTGCCGTTCTATTTTTTATTTTTATTTTTTATAAACGTGTTGATGTGCTGTTAAATAATTTGAATTATGTATTTAAGTGATCATAAAATTTTATAAGATTTAAAATATAATAATTATTAAGAAAAGAAATAAATTGGTTTTAATAATATAAGAAAGTTAAAATAAAAAAGAAAATATCCCACATAGCAGCAGCTAAGAAATTCTATATTTTATCATATATTATTCATTCGATTACTTTTTATAATTTTTATAAATAAAAAAACAAATTTATATATGAATGCAATTGTGAGAGTGTTTAATAAATTTTATATAGAATAATAGATTAATAATATTTTAAAAACAAATAAAAAAATAAACTAAGTATAAGAATGAAGATAAAAATTTTAAGCGGGTAAGGGAAAACAATAAAATAAAAACGGAAGCTTATATCTTTTCTTAATCTTATTATAGTAATTTATTCTTATTTGTCTGTTGGAGTTAAAACTCACAACATAAACTATATATATATTTTGAGTAAAAGATTTATAAAAATAAAGATTATTTTTAGGTTTATATAATATCTAATCTTAATAGTTAATTTAATCCATTTTAATTAAATCCATAATATATCTTAATTTAATTAAGGATTTATTTTTTGTTGTTAAAAGGAACAAAGAAAATAACTTACTTTAAAAATTATTGACCCATTAAAAATATTATTCATGATATGAACGTTTGTAGTCCAATATTAATAATCTATATATTAAAATTAAATACAATAATAAATTTAACTTTAAAAAATGAATTAAGTTACAGAGTTTAATAAATAAAAAACCAAATACACATGGCCGCATTCATTTAAAACAAAAATCGATAAACTTACACAATGACAAAAATTTTTAATATTAATATTATTAATTCTTTATATTTACTATATATAATATATATATATGTTAAATAAATTATGAAATTTTTGCATATTATTATTTTAATGCATCATCATACAAGTTTAAACAATTTACGATTATAAACCTAATATGTTTTTATATATATGGTATATTAACCCAAATTACATAAAGTAATAATTAATAATATTGTTTTTTATTTTTACTAAATTGAGTGTGAAAATGTCTTTTTTACACTCGCATAACAGCATGCAATTATAGAAAAATTAGAGCTCGTAAATAATTAATGGAAAACGAATTTAATCGATTATTATATTTAGTTATAGTTATTAGTTGTATCGTTTATAAGAAATAAATGGAATTTAAAAGTGATTAATTTTGGCATCCAATATTGAATTGTCATCCTTGATACCTGAAACCTAAATTTTCCATGTCCAAGGGTTAAAATGGTTAAATTTACCACAAATCTTTAATTATCTATCGAATGCATCCCTGAAGCATGAACGTTATTATCTCTACTCAACGGATTTCTAAGTTATAGCAGTTTTACATCATCCTTTACATAATAATATAATAAACATTCAATTTTTAAATTTAATTGATAAAATTCAACCCTTCTATCATTTCAATGTTTAAGGGTGAATCTTAAGTAATTGATTTTAAGGGTGAATCTTAAGTAAAAAGAACTGAATTTTCGGAATTTACAATACTCCATACAAAAAGTATGAATAAATTGACAATTTTTCACATTTTTAGATTTTTACTATGGAATGTATTCTACAACCGCATTTAATGAGTAGGGGAAGTTTTTAGAGAATTTCATTATCTATCGAACGCATCCCTGAACGTTATTCTAACTAATCGGGTTCATAAATTATGATGTTTTTACTACAACCATTGCGTAATTAAAAAACATTTTTTTAACTTTAATTGGTCAAAATCAAACTCTTTTCATTCAATTTTTAAGGGTGAAATTTCCATGAAAGTGTATTGATTTTAAGGGTGAATCTTAAGTAAAATAAACTCAATTTCCGAATTCACAATAATATTATGGGGACTCCATACAAAAAGTATGAATAAATTGACAATTTTTCACATTTTTAGAGTTTTACTATAGAATTTGTTCTACAACCTATTATTGATCAGTATAAAGGAAATATTTTTCTATGAAAATTTATGAAACGTATAGAACAAAACTGAATATGAACTTAAAAAAAACCTTTTATACAAATTTTTAATATTATATATAGATTTTCTTTTGATAATAAATCTATATAATAATTTGTTGTAATTAATCTATTTCCATTTTTCAAATTCAATATATAGTGTTGAAAAGTGGCGAACACAATAAATATATAATCAATGGTGATTTCTCAGTATCATTAAGTGGTATTTATGAGGCGGCGGGTGCTCTATTTGATTATCATCGTATTGATGGCCTTATAAATGGTTCACATCAAGCTAGTAGAAAAATTGAAGGTGTCACCGAATGGATAACATCAACTGGTCCAATTACAGAACAAATTCATTTAATGGTATTTTCATATAATATATGTATAGTAATTATATTTATATCCGAAACAACTTCGTGAATGTGTTTTTATTATTCTTATTATATAGGTATTAGCTCAAGAAACAAATCCGGGCATTAAATATGAATATCTATTACCAATTAATTCGGTAAGTAGTTCCTCATCGTCGTCATCATCAGAAGAAAATAGTAATAATTATAGTTATGAGTATACATCGGGTGAAACTGAACAACCGGCAACCACAACCACAACAATAACAACAGATTCATTTGGAAAACATATATTAAAATCTGGTGGTGTCCCAGCCGCCATTGTTCAAATGGGAAACAATAACAATGTCGTTAATGGTAGCCATAATACAATGACAGTAGTGAAAAGAAAACGTAAATTTTTATGGAAAGTCATTGGATTTAGTGCATGCAGTAAATCTTGTGGCGGTGGTGTTCAATCACCAATTATTCGATGTGTACGTGAAGCACCAACAAGAATTTTTGCAGCTAAACGTTGTGCCCATTTATCGAAACCGATTTTAAATGAAAATCTAATGCGTTGTAATACACAACCGTGTCCAGCCTATTGGAAAATTGACGATTGGAATGATTGTAATTGCGGCAGTGCCGAACATCAACAAGTATATCAAAGTCGTTCGGTTAAATGTGTTCAAGAATTAGGTACCGGTATGGTTATACAAGTGAATATTGGTGCATGCCTTGAGGAAGAGCCAATGTATCGACAAAAATGTGATTGTCCAAAGGTACGAAAACATAAACCACATCAAAATGAATTGGGTATAATAAAACATCATCGGTTGAATGCGGCTACTGGTGGTGGTACGAATGGTATTAGTAGTTCAAAAACACCCATAACACTTATCGGTAATAATTCAATAAGTAAACGGGCACATTCACATGATAATAAAAAAAGTGGTATTTGGTTAGTTTCAGAATGGAATCAACAGGTAAACAAATTTTTCTATATAAATTTCTAAAGATTATTAATTTTTTGGATGCATTTCTAAATATAAAAAACGTTAATATTTATTATTTATATAGTGCTCAACGGATTGTGGTGATGGTATACAATATCGTTCAATATTTTGTGATCGATCAGCACCAAATATTGAACGATGTGATTTAAGATTTACACCGGATACAACGCGTCAATGTTCCGTGACGACAAAATGTAATAGTGGCGATTGGTTTATCGGACCGTGGAGTCAATGTACCGGCGATTGTTTTAATTTAACAAAATCACGTACCGTATTATGTATACGCGATGAGGAAATTGTTGGTGAATCTGAATGTAACATTGAATCATCAAAACCAAAAGTATTGGAATCGTGTGCCTTAGATGAAGTAACCGATTGTCGACCCAGATGGCATTATTCAGATTGGACAGAAGTAATAAATATTTATTTTCATAGTAATAATTCATTGTATAATAATCTGTGTGTGTGTGTGTGTGTTTTTTTTACTTTAGTGTACGAAAAAATGTGGAGGTGGTACTCAAAGACGAACGGTAAAATGTTTTGAACCTAATATTGTGGAAAAACAAATGAAAGATTCGAAAAATTGTAAATACGTTGAACGGCCACAAGCCTATCGTAATTGTAATGTATTTAATTGTGATTCAACAACATCGGCACCAATTGATCCACGAGTTGATTTAATACAAAATGATATTGATCCAGGTAACGTTTAATTTGAAGAAAAACTAAAAACTAAAAATCTAATTGCAATATATTTTATATAATTCACAGGATGTAGAGATGAATTTCCAAATTGTCATTTAGCCGTTCAAGCGCATTTATGTAATTATAAGTATTACGAAACAAATTGTTGTGAAACTTGTCATCGTGCATTTATTGCAAATATTACCGACGATGTGATCGACGAAAATTAGGGTTAATAAAAAAAGAAAACTCCTGTATATTTAAAAAAAAAAAGCCTATATAAATTTGAAAAAAATGAAGACGTTTTCCATTTTTTTGTTTGTTTTTATCTATTTATGTGGGATTTTTTTATTACAGTATATAAGAGTTTTAGGGTATAATAGAATATAAATTACAATTATTTTATAAATGTAGTTGTCCAGTAAGTAAAAATAGCACAAAATCAGTATATAATATGACGAAGATGAGCTATATATTTTTACAATTATAATAATGAAATGTTTCTGTCATTTATCTAGAAACTTAATTTCACATTTATTTTTGCTTTCAAAATAATTCAAATTCAAATCACTGTGTCACCATCACCATTAAATATCACGAAATAAAATCATTATTGTTTTTTGGTAAGTCGGTTTTTTCTTAAACGAAATTTTGTTTACTTTTCCTGTATCTATTATTTGAAATGTTCAATCATCCTGCATTGAAGAATCGTCCTGTAATCGTGGAAAAGTTGGAGCAATTTCTAATATCTATATTTTTTGCAAATTCATGGGACACTCACATAAATCACACACATCTTACACAAACACACTAAGCAAATACACAATTAAAGACACACCAAATCAAACAAAATAAAATACACACTCCACAATACAAACATTTACGCACCCCAAGTACAAATACGTACGGTTAAACATTATACTTACACTCAAACACATTACACAAAAACACAAACACTTTACACTTAAACATAAACACTTTACAGCAAAACACCATACACTTTACACAGGTAAACACAAATACATCATACTTAAACTGAAACATTTTACACTGAAATCCATACATTGTATTACAATTAAATTCACAAACATCACACAAAAAGACAAAACCCTTTATACAAAAACACAATTATACACCACACTTAAAACTCAAACACTTAACACTAAAACTCACATCACATCACACGGTACAAAATATACCTTTACACGATCATACACACCAAACACCAGTTCACACCCGAAAAACTCCTCTAGTACTTTGAATTTTCATCTAATATAGGAAAATGATGCATTTTCATCTGATTTATAAAGAAAATAAGGGATTAACTTAAAAAACACTTCCCCCATTATCATCAATAATAAGACCAAGAACAATAATCCATCTAATCTATATGCGCCAGTATATTTAGAAATCATCCTGTTTATATACTGACCAGGAACGAGACCAGGAAAATCTACATTTTTTAATTTTCAATTTTTCTACCTTAAAACCTTTGATTTTTCAATGAAAACGGAACACGCCTCATTTCCTGATCCAAATACCAACTTAATATAATATATTATAAATCAATAATAATAATAATAATAAAAAAAATTTTAAATTATTATCTTTTTGTATATTTTTGTAATATTAATTTTATTAGTTGTAGGATTCATAATGTGTATTAGTTATATAGGATTTAAATCGAAAGATTAAACCAAGAATAATATGTAAAAGTAATAAATCTTAGCTTAACAAAAAATTATGTTACGACGGACGTATCCTTCCGGAGCACTTCGACCTATATATTGTTAAATAAAACTGAATGCGATATATTTTTTTTTAATTTCCTTTTGTAAAAGAATTCGACAATAAAAAATGATTGCTTGCAAAATAAATTGAAATATTTAAAAAAAAAATATTAATCGAATCGAATTCGACTTTTTGATGATGAATAAGTTCACATAGACATAAATATATATATATATATATATCGAAATTTTTTTAATTCTAAATAGAAATTAGGTCGTCGTAATACTTATAAAGAAGCTAAAAACCATTAAAGGCTCAACAAAAAAATATTTAATAAATAATTAAATATAAAAAATCAAACACACCAAAAACAAACAAAAAAACATTATATAATTATTTTTAAAAATAAATTTAAACGTGTGTTTGTTTTATATATATACTTTTATTATTTTAAGTTTTTAATCAAAAAAATTCCTATCTCATATTTAAAATTAATAATTATTTAACGATTTCATAATTAATTTTGACAATAAAGAATAAAAATAGAGTTCTTTTAAAAGGAATAACATAGTACGTAAAAATTAATAAAACTAATATTAAAAATCAATAAAAAATTTTTAAATTAAATTTATACTAAAAAATAAAATAAATAGAATTCTACATAATTATTATTTATTTGATGTAATTTTTATAAATTATAATGAATTTTAAACGAGAGAAAAATACGAGAAAAAATATTTTACAATATATATTTTGAATCTCTTTTAAATCTATAAAAATAATCATTTGAATAACTAACAATAAAAAAAAATGTTTTTTTTTCTAAATACATTATAAATTAATTAATAAATTGTAAAAATATAAAATTATGAAATTAATATAATATAATTCATATAATTAATTATTTATATAAATAAATAAAGCATTTGCATTTTTCAAAACATATTTCATAATAAAGTTTTCAATTAATTTTATCCAGTTAAAAGTTATTTAATCTATTTTAAAAATATGATCGATAAGTGATAACGACGAATGGGGAATGACTTCTGCGGATTATAATGACTTTTATGCTTTTTGTCGAAATCCTTATCAATAATGTCTTGTGAAATACTACTCTTGTGTTTCGACGGAATTTACTTTACTTACTTATTTTATTCGTTATATTAGAATTTAGAAGAGATATAGTGTAATGAGATAGTCTTGTACCTGAAGTTCTATTGGTAATCTAACTATTAATTGAATTGTCATCGAGATATGGTACAATCCATATACGAACTAAATTTTCTTTAATCTTAGAAAGTATTATTGTTATTGGAAGGAATAAATCGCAAGGATTTTACAGTTAAAATAGGTTAAATTCAGTTCAAAATGAATCGATTGGTTGAACTGGCAAAATTTCGTATGTCTCATATTTATATACCGTAAACCAAACACAAACATAATCGTTTTTACTTAAGGTGTAGTTTGTTTCCTCTTCATGGAAGATATAAATAGATTAGATTACGATTAAATAAAATATTTAAATGTTTATAAATGAACAAATAAAAAAGTACGTCACAAAACATTCATAATTTGAATCACACCCAATAATTCATATTGTATTTGTTTGTAATCAACTCGTATTACAATTACACTTTAAAGAGTACTTAAAATCTTTTACTATAGTAAATTATTAATTATTATAATTATGATAAACTATCACGTAAAACAAAACACGTTCCATATATTCAATTATTTTTTCAATAAAACCTTAATAAACAATCAATTTAACGCATAATCTTATTTATATATTTATATTTATATTTAATACCATTAAAAAATTTACCATATCATTTTTGTTCAATCTTCAATCATATATATTTTATTGTATTATTTCATATTAAGATTAGATTTACGTGTTCGTTTTTTTCCGATAAAATGTCTGTATCACATCAAAAATATGAAGAAAATGCAATTGAAAAAAAAAAAAAAAAACAATCGAATTTTTATAGATTAACTTTTAAACTAAAACTCGGATATAGATTTATTTTATTGAAATTAAAATCTCTCAGTCAGTGTGGATAAAAGTGTTCATAATAAATATTTTTATTATAAAAAATTATTTAAATAAAATAATAAAAAACATGAGTACGGAAAAATCAAGTTCAACTAAACGGGAATGGCGAATTATGGAAAAATGTGAAACATATTTAAATACAATTAATCATGTATTTATTGGTTTTGTATCAATTTACATGACAATATTTTGTTATAATCAGGGTAATTCATCGCGAACGTTACACGTTTGGTTTTGTACAATTGGGGTAAGTATACAAAATGGGTAAAATGGATCATAATAAATATTGGAATGTGTATAAAAAAAGTATTATTATAATTATATTTATAGTATCAATTATTGATGGCCGAAGCAATTCTATCATTATATTCGGGAAATTCATGGTCAAGATTGCATACGACCAGAACAAGACGTAATATCCATTGGATATTACAAGTAATTGGATCAGCCATAATTATAGCTGGTCTTATCGTTGAATATAAATTACATAATAGACATTTTCGTGGAATTCATGAATTAACTGGTAAATTTTATAACACAATGGAATTGTCTTTTAGGTATTAAATCGATATAAAATTTATGATTTCTCAAAACTAACAGGTTTAATCTCTGGAATATTGTTGATTGTGAGTTTGGTAAATGGCATTGCCGCCTTATGGTCATATGAATTACGACGAATTATACGTCCGGTATATTTTAAAACATTTCATAATCTATTGGGAGTTTCAACATTTGTTGTTGGTCAGTTAAAAAAAGATTTGAAAATATTACATTTTTATAATTTAAAGGGGAAAAATTTTTTTGTAATAATAATAATAATAATAATAATATAGGAATGGTCAGTCTGATCTATGGTTATCGATTACGTTATATGACACGTGCCGTTGATGCACCAATATTGGAATTTTTTGTAGCCGTTGCAATTATATCCGTATTATTATCACTAATCGGTGCAATTCGTTCATGGTGGAGTCAATTAAGTGGTACATTTCAAAGATAATTTATTGTTTTGACAAATATTATAGATATATTGTATTCAAATTATTATGTATTTTATTATTTTATAATTTAAAAATAATCGATATCCATCTAGCTGTAAAATAGTTTGAAGTCATAATGGAAAATCTATGTGGGAACTATGTCTACCTTTGTTTTTTTTCCTTTCTCATTCTCCGTTCGATTTGTTTTTTAATCGATTAAGTTGATCTATAAATAAGGTTCACTTCTCCAATCTACTTAAATGTGTTCAACACATTATTCGGTCGACCCCAATTAGTATTAAAGATTTCGTTATAGGATACAGGCAATGGAATTTCGAGGTTTTAGAAGGAACTAAGGCCCGGTTTATTGTTATAATGAACCAAAAAAAGACGTAGATTTAAAAAAAAAAAAAGAAGATTATATAAAAAAATAACATAGTTTTATTATTTAAACTAAACTATTAACATTTAAAACTTAACTCTAAATATTTAATTATATTCCATATATTTAATTACATTTCACTAAACATTTTTAGTTAGAAAATTTTCAAAAACTGTTTGAGCCAACCGAGCACCATGTTTTATCGATAGACTATAGGCTGATTCATTATTTTCATTGGTTTCCAATAATCTAGCATTATGATTTAATAATTCATTACAAATATGAGGATAATTACCGGAAGCGGCAAACATTAATGCGGTATTTCCAATCTACACAAAATATAATGAATATATTATACTAGTAGAAATTAACCGTTTTTACAATTCCATAACTGTAAATAAGGTTGGTTTGCATTGGGATCAATAGGGTATAGGCACTGACCCAGTGTTGCAACTGTTGAGTTCCTGATCAAGTGCTTACTTTATCTCCACGTGGTAACCAATACGGTAACTGAATGATACAATCCGTATCATTCAGGCTAAAATTGTAAGTGCGAATCCCGTGTGGTTGGTCGTACGGCTAATTACCGACACCGTAAAAACAACCAATTATGAAACTAACAACAGTGCCTGGGACAGGACAGGAAAAACGGCAACGACTCAGGCAATGGAACAAGAACAATGATTTAAAACTGACATCATGGAACGTGAGAACAATACTGTGCGCGGACGGTTTAAAAACTTTAACTGATTGCTTAAAGAAAGCTAAACTGGACATAACAGCGGTCCAGGAAACACGGTCGCCTGGAAAGAACATCTTATCCAGTAAAGAATACAAATTCTACTATAGCGGTAGAAATAAAACAGGATTATTCGGTACCGGCTTTATTGTAATGGGTAAAGGGAAAGAATCGGTCATCGGTTTCAACCCCATTGATGAAAGATTTTGTACATTACGAATAAAGCGAAAATTTTTTAATGTAAACTTTATCAACGTTCACGCACCAAAAGAAAACAAAGATGCAGACACGAAGGATATGTTTTACGAAAAGCTCAATCGTATTTACAATCAAGCTCCTAGTCGGGACATTAAAATTGTGCTTGGCGATTTTAATGCACAGGTGGGTAGGGAAATTGTATATCGACCGGCAATTGGTCAACATAGCCTTCATACACACTGCAATAATAACGGCGAGCGTTTAGTCGATTTCACAATATCAAACAATATGATAGTAGCCAGCACACGTTTCCCACATAAGAACATACACAAAGGAACATGTTGTTCGCCCGATACAAAAACAGCAAACCAAATAGACCACTTACTCATTGACAGTCGTCATGCGTCCGACATACTGGATGTAAGGAGCTGTAGGGGACCTAACATAGATTCGGATCATTATCTGGTAAGATCTTTGTTCAGATATCGTGTTAGTGCAAACCGCCAAAAAGTCATTGCGAGTGGATTCAATTTGGAAAATCTCAAAAATGACCAAGTAAAACAACAGTACGAAGATAAATTGGTGGAGTTAATTGTTCGAACAGATGTGGATCAACAGCAAAACACGTGTAATGATATGTGGAATCGATTACGTAATTGTATGAAAATGGCGGCAGCGGAGACGGTAAAGTTGAAACCTGGCGTGGTCAGAAATGGTTGGTTCGATGACGAATGTAAAACGGCTCATGAAGAAAAGAACCAAGCGCGTTTAAAATATCTTCAGCGCGCCACACGAACTGCCATGGATGACGTGTCATGTGGTACGAATGGATGGCCACCGTATACCGTCAAAAATGCTGGACAGCAAGCCGGGCGGATCTAGGAGTGTGGAAAGACCGCGGGTCTTACCGTAGGTGGAAGGATCAAGTGGAAGCGGACCTTCGGGCCCTCGGCGTTTCCGGCTGGCGGACGTTGGTGGTAAATAGGGCCGGTTGGAGGAGGCTGTTGATGGGGGCCAAAACCAATTGTAGGTTGTAGGCACGCTGAAGTAAGAACTAACTGTAAATAAGTGTGTAAACTATTTCTTACAATATCCATATGATGTACATTTGCTCCATTATTCATTAAAAATTTGGCAATTTCATATTGACCAGCGGATGCGGCCAATAATAATGGTGATACAAAATCAGGTCCCAAACAATTAACATTAGCTCCGTATCGTATTAAAATTTGTGCCGAATACAATTGACCATAGTAACTGGCCCAATGTAATGCAGTTAATTGATTACCATCAACTACATCAACATTTGCTAATGCTTTCACTTCATCCTCGGTAATTTCTCCTTGACCAGCTCGTCCATAAAAATTAATATCCACTTCATTTTCAACCGCTTCTATATTGCCACGTTGTAAATTCGTTAAAACTGTACTGCTATTACGTTGATAGGGTAAAAATGCACTTTTCTGTTCATCTTTATCACTGTTGATACCATACAAAATAAATATATATATCTAATTAATTAAAATATATTTGACTTGTTAAAATCAATTATTGTAATTGCACAACACAGCATCAATTTAATAGGCATTATGGATTGTTAATTAATTAAAAAAAAAATAAACAAAACTACATAAATAATTGAATTTATATTATGTTATGTTATGCCGGAGCTTTGTATCAAATCAACGTATAAATCAACAGGTAATGGTCAGAACCTCAATTTTTTATAGAATTTTTTTTTTTGGAATATATAAAATTTTAAATTAATTTACCTTTCGTGTAGCACTACCTTTTTTATGATACTAAATTGTTCCATTTTAGGATAATAACACTTTTTTAATTATATTAATTTATATTATTCTGACAATAAATAATAAGGAATTCATTTCACTTCACTTCCTGGAATGATCGGAGTATTTTATTAATTACTATTTAATTACTAATGTTTTTATTTCGGTAATTGAAATGGTTTTTTAATTTTATAAACACATTTTTTATAATTAATTATATTTATTTAATTAAATATTAATTTTTATATAAAAGAACATGCAAAATAAAATGTAAATTTTTGATCTTGAATAAATAAAAACAATAACAAAACAAAAACACTGTCAGACCAGCACCTAGAGCATCACGTACGAAAGGGTACTGTATTTTAAATAAAGTCCTCGGCATTGAAAAAAATTCTCCCATATAAAAGTTTTTTCATTTTTTATCGAAACTTCAAATAACAACAAATCTTCAAACGGAATCAAACTTCGGGATCAGAAAAAATCCGTAGATTAATTACCAAAACATATCTATTAAGTGACTTCATTAATAAAAAAATGTTTATATTTATATATCCTGAATTTTTAAGGTTTTATTTTCTTTCATTTTCCATTTTCCATTTTGTTTTTTGTTATATAGTTCATTGATCTAAAAATTTAGTACTGTCAAAGTGGAAATTTTCTTTGTTTTTTTTTACAGTAAACAAAACAACAACAACCAAACATAATAAAAATAAAAATTATTTGCTTGCGGTTGTTATTAAAATAAAATTAATTAAAAATTATAATATTATTAATTAATTCAATGAAATATTTTATAGAAAATAATAATAATAACAATTAATTAATAAATTTTATATACAAATAAAAATAAATTTACAATAATGTGAAGTGAAGAAAAAAATGTGATAATAACAAATCGTAATTTTAGCATTAAAAATAATAATAAAAAGGTAAAATTTGTTTTACAATCCCAATAAAAAAAATTAGAAAATCACTACCATTATTAATTGGGGAATGTATAAGATTTGTAGAAAACGAATAGAGAAAGAATTCATTAATTGTTTTTTTTTCTATTGAAATTTAATTATACCAATAATAATTAATAATTTAACCTTGATTACTTTATTTCCAGATTTTTTTTCTATATACATACATATTTTTTTTTCTAATTCTATACTAAAAAGAATCTAATAATAATAATAATTAAAAAAAAAGAACCTGTTTGTTGTTTTTTTTTTATGTTGTGAAAACGAAGACGATAATTTCCTAATAATAATTGATTTTATTGTTTTTGGATTGCATGCAGACGAAACAATAAAAAAGGGATAAAAATTAATTAATTAATTAAAAAATCAACAAAATGATTTGATTTTTTCGTGTTTGTGTTTTTTGTTTATTTTTTTTTTCTATTTGGTTTTGATAAAAAACTCTTGTGATTTATTTAAATGCTCAATTGTAATTAAAAAAAAAATAATTCAATTATAATAAAAAAAAATATAATCGTAATAATAACCAGCAACAATAATAATAATATAGTAATAATAATAATAAGTAATATTATGTGGAAAATATATATTAGAAATATATTTGTGATATTTTTTTGGACAATCTTTACTAGTCCATGGTTGGGTATAACCCATTTACAATTAACATACGCCGACGATCAATTATCATCGTCGTCACGGTCAACACCAGAACAACCCATAAATTCAATGAAATTGGGTATTATATTAAAAAATCATCAACAACATCAATTGCAATCGACTGTACCTGATTCAGAACAACAACAACAACAACTAGCTCAACCTATTCCAGGATCACCACAACAGCCACAACAACAACAACCATGTGATCGTACACGTCGTATATTAACCGATACACACGGAGAAATAACCGATGGACCAATTGGTTTAAATTATACTCAAGTAAATATATTTTTTAGTTTGTATTTTTTTTTTCTAATTTTGTGCCCACACACAACGCATTTTTGTATTGTTTAATTTTACCATTTACCAAAAATAGATTTGTCTTATTTTATGATTAATAGAATTAATAAAATAAAAAATTACCCCCAACTTGGAGATCTCAATTCTAATTTAAACAAAACCTAATCTACAGTATAACCTGTATCGCGTACACGTCTGTAATTAATCCATTGAATGTGATTTTCCATCATTTTGGGTTTTAAATGAATTTCCATTTTTTTTTTCTATTCCATTTAGGATTCCCATTGTGAATGGTTAATAAAAGCGAAAAATGATAGTCAATTTATAACGTTAACATTTCGTAGCATGGGAACGGAATGTTCTTATGATTATATATTTGTATACGATGGAGATTCATTTAAATCACCATTATTGGGCAGCTTTAGTGGTAAAACGGAACCACAACAAGTTGTTGCAACATCCGGGAGTGTAAGTAATGAAAGCCCTTTCACGAATCTTGATAATGGATTTATACAATCTTTTTTTTTATGTTTTTTTCTTTAGATGTTAATATTGCTGTATAGTGACACAAATTATGTATTGGAGGGTTTTAAAGCCGAATATTATATAAGTAATTGTCGTAACAATTGTACAAATCGTGGAAAATGTGTTGAACATCAATGTGTTTGTCAAGGTGATTGGATAGCAAAAGATTGTAGTTTGCATGCATGTCCAGATGAATGTGGTAGTGAAATGCGTAGAGGTTATTGTTATAAAGAACATTGTCGCTGTTTGAATGTAAGTTTAATTTTTTTTTTTTTTTAAATTTGCTAGTTTTATATAAAAATTGTATTAATATATTTTGTTCTAAACACACAGGGATATTCGGGAAAAGCATGTAGTTTACATAAAACACATCCGGCCGGTAATGAATGGCATTGGTTGGCCACCGTACAAGGTGGTCTTTCACCGCGTGCCGCTCATACTGCTGTATATGTACCGAAATCAGATTCATTATACGTGTTTGGCGGTTATGATTTAAATAAAGTATTGGCTGCATTACAAATTTATCGATTTGCAAAGAGTACGTGGGAAGATGAATGGGGATTATCATTGCGTAGTCGTCATTTTCCATCGGAAATCGATAATAAAGTATTAAAAGCCGTTTTGGACGATGACGATCGAACAAGCTTATGGGGTACAAGTCGTCAAACATTATTTCGTAATATATTACAATTTTATTCGGAACAAAAACATACACCGGCCGAACGTATTCTATCATCGATGGTTCCATCAACGGCAACAACAACAATTAAGCGGAAACGATCAGATGGTGGTGGTGGCGGCGAACCGGATGGCAGCAGCAATCGTGATCCTAATGTATGGATTGATGAATTTTCTAATGCAACGATCGGACTGCATAATAATCATAAAACAACGAAAAAAATACAAGCCGAAGAAATAAGTGATTTATTGGAAGAGATATCAAATACAAATAATGATCACAGTAAACCAACGGAACGTTATGGTCATGCTGCCGTTGATTATCATGATGGTTTTGTAATATTTGGTGGGAAATTATCAAATGGTACATTAACAAATGAATTATGGTTTTATAATGTATCTGAAGAAGATGGTAAACAATGGTCATTACGAGCGGACCATTCAAAGGTGAAACCACCCGCCTTGACAAGACACACTCTTACAAAATCAACAATTGATAATTATCTATATGTATTTGGTGGTACCTTAATAAATGGTGAATTTTCATCACGTTTATTTCGTATACGATTTAGGGGAAATGAAACTGTTCAGAAAAATACGGAAGATTCGGATACTGTTGATGTTGACGATGATGAAGAGTGGGAAGAGATACAACCACGTGGTGGTAAATCATTAGATGTACGTGTTGTGGCGCATACAACAATTTTTCATAAATCAACAAATTCATTAATTATTTATGGTGGAATAATTGCGGGCGTTGCTCGTTTTTCAAAATTATCCGATCGTATTTTTGCATTTCATTTAGCCGAACGCTATTGGACGGAAATTTTTTATCCACGTACACCATTACGTGATGCTTATATTCCACGTGAACGGGCATTTCATACGGCGACAGTCATTGGTATGTATTGATCAATGAATAATATTGGAGGATGAATAAAATGAATCATTTTGTTTTTATTATAGGTAATTATATGATAATATTTGGTGGATATTCACATCGACATAATAAAGAGGAAATTTGTTATGATAATCAAATGTATTTATATCATTTGGAGTGTCACACATGGATCAATCAGGATGTATTGGGTGTAAATAGACATTCGGAATATCCAAAGCAACAAGGTGTATTTGCACATGCGGCCACTAAACGTAATTCAAATACAATATTATTCGTTGGCGGTTATCATGGTAATGTGAATGCTGATCTATTGGCATACACATTACCGACAATGTTAAATATTACCGATGAATTAACATTTGATGCTGAATTATTATGTGCGAAACATGTAAGCGTTACCGAATGTCTATCGGATCCCGAATGTGGTTGGTGTTCAGCCGATAGTTTATGTTATGGCCGTACAATTGGTGCAAATTGTACAACAAATTTACAAACAACACGTTGTCCTGGTATTTGTCAGGCATTAGGCGATTGTCATAGTTGTTTAATACATGGTGGTGGTAATGGCAATAATAATTCAATGTTTACATTAACCACTCCATCATCATCATCCACATCATCTTCTACAATTTCATCAATAGCAAATAAATTGGGATTAAATAAATGTATTTGGTGTGTACAAAATGCACGATGTCATCATAAAGATGATAATTATGGAGTGTGTGGTGAAGATACCCCATCACAGGTACCCGGTTGGTGGGGTCCCAAAGGTACAGAAATATTTTCGGCAAATAATTGTACGGAATTTGATCGTCGTCCGGGTCTAACATTTCTAAAATATTTATCACCATATAATTGGACGATGCCCGATGATGTTATCATTGTAAATGCAACAATGGTTGATTTTATAAATCCATTACAAACAACCCATACCGAACAGAATATTAGCGGTAATATAATTGCAAGACTGTTAGGATTTGTTCGACCACCGATAAAATTATGGAATGAATCAAATGAAAATTTATACATGTGTGCAAGTTATTCACAAGCCACCCTTAGACTATTCAATTTACAAAATGGAAATAATAACGAATTAATGAAAGATATAATAATGAATGAAAATGAATTGACATATTTTAATGATGGTGGTGGTGATGATGGTGATGGTGATGTCGATAATGGTAATGGAAATCTATTTGTAAAGGTTAAAGCAAATTCAACAAAATGTGTATCAGCTCAATGGACATCACTACTGAATGATAATCGTAAAATATTTTTAGATTATCAAGCATTACGTAATATTGATGAATCCGATGTATATCATCGATCGCAATCAAATCATACAAGTTCAAATCAGTATCCTTATCATCATCATCATCATCAAGCTACACATCATCATCAGCCACAACATAACAATCATAATCATAATCATCACAATCATCATCATCATCATCATTATAGTTCATTGATGAATTTACATAGCAAAATGGGTTTACAACATAATGGTAGTATTGAACCGGCTCGTGCATTTACGTTTGAATATTTAGAACCATATTCATCGTCATACGTGAACGTTGATAACGATTTACCGACGGCCGATCAAGTAAATAATCAAATTACAGATTCAATTGGTGTAAAAATTGAAACATCATGTCATTTATATAAAAATTGTCATTTATGTTTATCGGATTCAATTTGTGGTTGGTGTGATCTAACAAATGAATGTATATCACGTTTATCAAATGAACAATTAACGTGTCGCATTTCGCAGGATTGGAAATATTTAATATTACAACCGAGTCAATGTCCAAATTGTACAAATTATATATCATGTGAACAATGTATTAATACGAATATGTGTGAATGGTGGGCCGAAGATGCTCGATGTTCACGAATAGGACGTTCTGAAACGGGTATACGAACGGTTAACGAATGCCCGTCACCATGTTATTTAAGACCAAATTGTTCGGAATGCATTGAAGAACGTGGACGATGTGTATGGTGTGAAGCAACACAACAATGTTTTAGTTTTTCCGTATACACAAGTGAATATCAATTTGGTTTGTGTCGTGAATGGTTAGATCAAAAGGTGCAATTTTTACATTATGCCGGACGATCATCATCATCATCACATCTGGATGGATTGGAAACAACAGGCATAAAATCCAATTCAAAAAATAATGATACGTCGTCAATAAACGTCAATTTACAATTGGGTCACGGTATGGGAAAACAACAATGTAAGTCATGTGCAACGCATCGAAATTGTACAACATGTTTGCGAAGCCTAAGTTGTGGATGGTGTTTTGATCGTGACAATCCAATTGATGGTATTTGTATGGAAGGTGATTTTAGTCATTCGCTGAAAAATCAATGTAATGGAACGGTATTAAAAATTCAAGTCCCGGATAATGAAATTGAATGGGCATATGCTCAATGTCCGGATGTTGATGAATGTGGTTTAGGTTTGCATGATTGTCATAAAGAAGCAAAATGTACAAATACACATGGTTCGTATGCATGTCATTGTCGTCGTGGTTTTATCGGTGATGGTCGTACATCTTGTGTGCGTACCTGTTATGATGTGTGTGTCCATGGTGAATGTTCAAATTCACCCGATTATCAGTGTAAATGTCATTTAGGATGGACGGGGGCTGATTGTTCAGTGAATTGTGGTTGTAATAATCATTCAACGTGCCGCGAAAAACTTGGTAAATGTGATGAATGTCAAAATTGGACGGAAGGTGAACATTGTGAACGTTGTCGCATTGGTAGTTATGGTAATGCAACAGAATCTAGTCTGGTTAAATTTTCCGATTCAGCAGCGGCAGCAAACAACGAAACGATAAATGATGATGAACAAATGGTGACTAGAAATGGTTGTATGCCTTGTGATTGTAATCAACATGGTAATGTTGATTTAGGTGTATGTGATATCCAAACGGGTGAATGTTATTGTCAAGATAATACAGAGGGATTGCATTGTGAAGTGTGTAATAAGAATTTTTATGGTGATCCACGAAATGGTGGTCAATGTTATTATCAATGTGAATCACGTGGTATGCTGAATGACATTGGACGACGTGGCATTGGATCACATCAATCGAAATATTTACGACGTAATAATCGTTATCGTTATCATCATCATCATCGTCATCATATCACCTATGAAGAATGTCTATGGATCATTAGTCCGCATACGGTAAATGGATCAATATTACAAGATTCACTGATTCAATTCAACATTGAAAATATCAATTTAAATGTATCGTGTCAAGATAATGCAATTTATGTGTACGATGGCTTACCCGATTTAATTGGTAATACACAACAAAGTCAATTGTTGGGCGTATTTTGTAATGAGAATATAAAGCAATTGCAATCGATAGAGGCGCGTTCCGGTTATTTAACCATACATTTTAAACAAAATCATCATCAACATTACATCCAACAGTACAATAATAATAATAATGATTTACAACAAACAAATGGTTTTAAAGCAATTTATAATGTACAAAGTTGTAGTTATGGTACGTGTTTGGCACCGCATCAATGTAATGCCAAAGGGCAATGTTTGTGCCCCGAAGAATTGGCCGGTATCAATTGTGAAATTGAAAAATGTCCGAAAAATTGTAGTTATGATTTGAAACAAGGTTATTGTGATAAAATGTATGGCCGGTGTTTATGTGCCAGTGAATATGCAGGTTAGATGATAAATTATAAGAGGTTTTAAGATTGAACTTAATATTTATTTTTTTTCATTTTCCAATCCGTTAGGTTTAGATTGTTCCGAATTGATACAATCGCATAATATTGTAATAACGGAATTATTTAATTCGATAACATTGAATGATCATCTGGAACATTTACGTAAAACATTACCAAGATTTGGTCATTCTCTGGTTACCGATAAACGGGGCTCTTTATGGATGTTCGGTGGTTATTCATTGTCACACGGACCACTAAATGATATACGACAATATAATACAAAAAATAATACATGGATGCAGGTGACAATTGATTCAACACCGCCCGATGATCGAATGCCACGTGGTCGTTATTTTCATGGTTGTGACATTGTTCATACAAAACAAATTATTTATATTTATGGTGGTTTAACAATGGTTACGGTAAATGGTGGTGCTGGAAGTGGTGGTGGTGTTAAGGGTCAAGAACAAAATAAAAATTTACATGTATTAGGTGATTTTTGGATGTTCAGTATAATAAATCAACGTTGGGATGAAGTTATCGATCAGCATAATGATAATGAAGATGATCCACATCATCAGCATCATCATCATGATGACCATCATCATGTAATTGAAGATCCTGTTTTTAATACGGAAAATATTGATGATGTTGAATTTAATACGGTTAAAGTGTTGGAGCAACAACAACAACAACCAGATAAAGAACAAACAAAATATCAACGGCAACGACAACAATTAAATAAACCACCACCATTAGCTGGTCATACATTAACCTATATAAAATTACATGATTATGAATGTTTATTGTTAATTGGTGGTTTCTCATTGGAATACGGTTTTAATGAACATATTTATGAATATAATTTGATCGCAAAACAATGGCAACGTTTGACAAACATAAGCGGAGCACGACCAATTGGAATATTTGGCCATACAACCGTTTATCATTCGGTGTCGAATATGTTATATGTTTTCGGAGGTTATACATATTTACCGGTGGATGCGGTGAGCACGGCAAAAGGTCGACAAATTCGAATGTCCAATAAATTATATGGTTTAAATTTTAACGATAGAAAATGGATTGAATTACCAAAATTTTACGATATAAATCGTCCAATTGATTTATTACCAAGATCGTATTTTATGCATTCGGCCATAACAACCGATAATTATATGTTAGTGTTTGGCGGTTACACCCAACCGTTGAATGCCTCTGATCTGTTGATTGCCTACATTTATAAGTGTAATCAATGGATACGTTTAACGGAGGACGTTGACATTATGGGTGAATTACCAAAATCAATAAATTCCCATGCAATGACATACGATCAAGATATTAATTCAATATACATTGTTGGCGGTTGGAATGGCGGTACAAGTCAATCGCATCTAATTCGTATTCAAATGCCAATTGATTTATGTGAACTATGGAATAAACGTAAATATTTATGTCGTCATTTTATGGGTTGTAATTTTTGTGCCATCAAATCGAAAACATTATATTCCATATCACATTGTTATTCAACGGATAGTCCGTCGACAATTTGTGATGGTTATAATGGTACAATGATTTATAATTATGGTATTGCATGTACCGGACAATGGTTATCAACGCGTAAATGTTCGGGGTTTTCATCGTGTTCTGAATGTTTAACACATTGGCCAAATATGGATAATACCGATTCAACAACAGGACTAACAATTGTTCAACAACAACAGCAGCATCATCAACAACAACAATTGCAACAACCGACATGTCAATGGTGTAATATTTATTCAAAAATTACCGCTGACGGACAAGTTGATGGTAAATGTGTCCCATTTGGTATTGATTGTAATAATGAATTTACCATTGATAATCTATTAAATACATTTATCAATAATAATGATGGTGGTGGTGGTGTTGTTGGTGAACGGATCAACGATGATGATGATGGTTATCCACCACCATTGAATGTCACCGAATTGGATAGTTGTCCGAATATTATTTGTAATGAATTGAATTGTGAAGGTTGTTTACATAATAAAAATTCATGTTTATGGGCTAATTATCAATCAATGTGGCAATGCGTTAGTCATAAAATAATTAAATTATTAAATTTAAATTATACAAATCAATGTTATTTCAATGTAAAAATGGATTCTGATGATGATGATCGTGATGATGATGATCATGATTCTAGCAATATTATTCCAAAATCAAAAGATGCAACGGAACAAAATAATGTGAAAGGTGGTCAAGAACGTTGTGAAACCTATCAAAATTGTACAGAATGTTTATCGAACACGTATTGGGAGGGTGGCTTTTCCGATTGTCGTTGGTCCACCCAATTATATCAATGTATATCGCCAACGTATCAATCAATGTTATGCATTGGCGGTACATGTGGCCTGGTATTACAATCGGATTCAATTGATAATTGTCCGGAACCGTGTAGTGCCTATAAACAATGTTCAACATGTTTACAGCATGCCCATTGTGGATGGTGTTCATTGACGGGTACAAATGGTGATGGAGTGTGTACAGAAGGTTCCTTGGAGAGTCCAGCTGAATATCCGGAGGCATCAACATGCGATATTATTTATGTAAATCAAAATAATTTAACTGAAATCGATCCAAAACATGAATTCACCTGGAATTACATAAATTGTCCCGTGGAAAATGAATGTGAAAATATGCATCATACGTGCAATCCTCGATCAGAGAAATGTGTTGATCGAGTTCATGGTTATGATTGTGAATGTGGCGAGGGTTATAAATTTGAAGATATTAAAAATTTAACAATATTGGTGCCGAAAAAATGTATACCAATATGTAAACAAGGGTGTGTACGAGGTCAATGCATTGAACCGAATCAATGTCGATGTGATTTTGGTTATGTTGGTTCAAATTGTAGTATACAATGTCAATGTAATGGACATTCGAATTGTGTGGGACCCGATAAATTGGATGAATGTACAAGTTGCCAAAATAATACAATTGGTTTACAATGTGATAAATGTAAACCGTTATTTGTTGGTAATCCCCGTAATAACGGTGAATGTATACCATGTGAAAAATATTGTAATGGTCACACAGACATTTGTTTGGCCCGTGATTATGTTCTGGTCACAGAACAATATTTAAAAATTGAAAATATGTCACGTGATGAGCTGAATGAATTTTTACCGGAAGGACCACCAATTGACGATGCCATTTGTTTGCATTGTTCCAATCAAACGTCCGATGATCAATGTAACAGTTGTCTTTTGGGCTATTTTCGGGGTACGGATGATTTACGGGCACCATGTCGTAAATGTGAATGTCATGGTCATGGTGATTTATGTGATTCGATTACCGGTGAAAAATGTAATTGTGGTAATAATACAGAAAGTGATTCAGCATGTTATTCGATAATGTTACAAAGTTCTTTGGCTGGATCAGCTACACATTCATCATCAAAATCAACATCCTCTTCATTATCAACAGGACCATCTGGACCATCTGGATCATCATCGGCACTATTAGGTAATAGTAAAAGTTTAACAACACCACAATGTTGGATGGTACAATGTTCAAAGTGTCGTGATTCATATGTGGGCAATCCCATTGATGGTCATCAATGTTATAAGCACATTGCCGTTGAATCGAAAATGTGCTTTGATGCGAAAACAATTGATGAATGTAAGAAACCGACACCGTTGAAACCCGGTCAAACGGTATTCTTTGCATTACAACCACGTTTTATGAACGTTGACATACGTATTATAATTGATGTGACCCAAGGTGAATTGGATTTATATATGAGTCCGCAGGATGATTCATTTGTTGTGCATACAAATTTAACTAATGGTTATCAAGATATCTATTTGGATAATCGATATGAATGGTTTCCGGATCGTGAAACTGATTTAATTGAAATGATTGAAGTGAATCCATCATTGGAAAAATATTTTATTTATGATAATTTAACTTCAACGGTTTCTACCCCAGCAAATACTCCCTATGGATCATCAATATTTTCTAATAATAATATTCATGGTGGTCATTCACAAAATTCAATTATAAATAAAGATAAAGATGAATTAAAATTATCACTGAATCATCATCATCACCATCAACAACAACAACAATCAGCATCACAATCACAACCATCATCACCATCACCATCACGATATTGGTCACCACATGTTATTGATTGTCAATCCTGGAATAATCGAGGATTTTCCGTCAAAGATGTTCAGGCAATGGATTTAAGTACCTACATAACATTACATAAATGTAATACAATATTACGTGTATATAAATTAAAAAATCGTTTAGTATTAACATTACCGCAATCATCACATAATTTAACGGCAACAAAATTTTTCATTGCATTACGTTCGGCCAGTGAAGGACCAGCCAGTTATGGATTAATATTCTTTCGACAGGATCAATTACATATTGATTTATTTGTATTTTTCTCAGTGTTTTTTTCATGTTTCTTTTTATTTTTGGCTGCTTGTGTTGTTGCATGGAAAGCAAAACAGGCAGCCGATTTACGACGTGCTCATCGTCGTCATGTTGTCGAAATGTTACATATGGCAAAACGTCCATTTGCATCCGTTACCCTATTGATACATTCAACGGCATCATCATCATCATCGTCACCGTATTCAAATGTAGCAACAATAACAACACCACAACATGGAAGACGACAACATAGACGTCATAATAATAATCATCCGCATCATCATCAATATCAATCACAAAATTACTATCAACAACAACAACAAACTGTTAGAATTCCATCAACATCCGGTGGAGGAACAGCAACAACTTCATCATCAAAACATAATCAATTGACGATGAATTCAAATTTAACAAATAATATTGGTATAAAACCAATATCGTATGAACCAACAGCTGATGGTTATGCTGCGGTAACAACGGTTTTTGTAAGTTTACCGGGTAAATCAAAAGCACCCGTATCATTAGCCATGGCATCATCATTAATTATTATGTCAAAACAATTACCATTATTGAATACAAAACAACAACAGCAGCAGCAGCAGCAGCAGCAGCTGCAACGAAGACGTATATCAAATAATGTTGTACAACCAAGTGGACCATTATTACAACAACACCAACACCACCAACAACAACAACAACAACAACACAATCAACAACCGGCAATTCCATTAATTCAAATGCCAATACCAGCACAAAACCAACAACCATCATCGCATCAATCACATCAACATCATCAACCTCCACCACATTTACCACCTAGTATTTAAAATAAAAACGATAATAAAATTTTACAAGGAGTGCAAAAAGCGGAAAACAATTTGGAAGGATCAAAACATAAATAAGAATCTTTTAATCATTTCCATTCGTATAAGTTAGTATTTCTTATGATGGAATATGAAAATCATTTTGAATTTAAATCAATAATTATCAGGATATGGAAATATTTCAACATAGTTTTTTTCTTTTCATTTAAAATTTCATTTCCATATATTTCTAAAGAACATTTTCGAATTTACTTGAATCTTTAGACATTTTTTGGTCATCTTTCAACGTGTTGACGAATCTCTTATACATATTTATTAATAAAAATCCTATCACAAATTAATTATTAGAAAAAAAAAGTGGAAGGAAAGAATAATTCAATCAATCAATTTAAAAAATTTTTTAACCAAAAATTGAAAGGAAATAAAAAGGAAAGGAATTAAATTTCTGAAGGTTTTTCCGTCCCTTTGCTGAGAACAAAACAAACAAAAATAAAAAATAAATGCAAGCACTCACAACATTTATTATATATTAATTAATTAAAAATAATATTTTTATAGATAGTTAATTGTTATTTTTATTTTTTTTTTTTTTTTTTCATTTATTGTTATGGTTATTTGATTTTTATTATTATTATTTTATTTTGTGTTATAGGTATTTTATTTTTAAGGTTGTGTCTTATGAGTTTTTTTTTTATTATATATTTTGTTTTTAATATTTATAATATTATATTATTATTATTATTATTATTATTATAAAATAAGATTACCATTTTTTTATTTAAAAAAGAAAATACTATAAAAATAATTATTGTTTTTAAGACAAAGAGATAAGAATCTTTACAAAAAAAAATAAAAATATCTCAATTTATTATCATTTTAAATATAATTTTGTTATAAAAATATATTATTTGTAAATGGACAAAACTAAACAAAAAATATTGATAAAAACCAAGTTCCGCGATAATTTTTGTATAATATATAATAATTAATAATTAAATTAAAATGTTGTGAATATAAAAATTTAATTTATAATTTAATTATTGGTGATTTTTATAAATCAATTTTTCTCTCTATATAAAAAGAATATCACAAATTTTTTTATTTTTATTTAATGTCATTATTTTAATTTAAACAAAATATTAGTCAATTTTTTTTTTTTTTTTTTTGTAAATATCATTAAAAATCAAACCCAATAAACAAAATAGTAAAAAGATTAATTTATTCATATTTATTATTATTTTTTTTTTTGATATTTAAATAGACTATTTCAAAATAATAATAAAAATATATATGGAAATTAATTGACTGATAATAAAAAATAAATGAAATTAATTAATAAAAAAATATGTGAATTAAATGAAGAAGAAGCTATTAAATAATATATATATATTTATTATTTAATAATAAATATAATAATAAATGATGATAAAAACAAAACTGAAACAGTATTTTGATGAAACAAAAATGAATAAAAAAATTTATCTACTTATAGTTTTTAAGGAAAATTATTGTTTTTTTTTTTATTATTTTTTTAGAATTTTATTATTGTAAATATAAAACAGAAATTATTTTTTAAATATACAAATGGATGGATGGTAAATAAAACAAAAGAAAATAAAATAACATTTTGGTAGAGATTTTTTATTATATAATAAATAAATAAATAATGAAAATAAAAAACAGAATAAATAAAATTAATGTCTTTTTTTAGAGTTAATCCTCCTTACAAATTTAAATTTCCTTAACATTTAAGTCTTAGATAAACAGAAATAGTTAAAGAAATCGCTGAAAGATAAGATCTGAAAACAGGAAACTCACAAAAAAAAAAACAACCATGGATTTATTTGGACAAATTATTTCATTTCAGGATTTAAAAGCGCCATCTATTTGCCAACAGTGGAACTACACCCGAACTAAACCTATTAACTGTTTCCATGGAATTTTCCAATTGAAAAACGTATTTCGTGATTTGTTTCATTTGTCATTCATTTTCTTTAAAAAAAAACAAAAACAAAATAAAAGAAAAAAAGGTTTTTTTTCATTTTCGCATTTCATTTTTCATTTGTATTTTTGATTTTGGTTCGCACGAAGGTAACAAAACCGTCCCGCGTCCGTGTGTGTGTTTACTGTTTAATAGCCGTACGTAAATTTGGTTTTAAACACGGAATAATTTTTTTTTTCTATTTTAAAAAGAAGAAATATTTGTGTTATTAAATAATTAAAGAAATAGAATTTAAAAAAAAAAAAAGACAAAATCAAAAACAATGTTTTCATATTTTTTCTATCGATTTCAATGATTAATAATTTAATAATATAGAATTTATTACAAATTTAATTTAGTTTATAGTGAAAAAAAAAAAAAAAAAAATTAGTGATTGTGATTGAAAACGAAAAAAAAAACAACCAAAATACCAATCTTCAATCAACAAAAAACAACAATTTCTTCGCCGTCATCATCTTCATCATCATCATCATCGTTACCATCAACAACATCAATATTTTGTTGTATGCAATTTATTTTATATTGACGAAAATAATAAAATAAGTTACAACAACAACAACAATATATAGCATCCACCACCTTCAACATCAACGTTGTAAAAAAAAAAAAAAAAAACAAACAAACCATAGAACCATGACACCACCGCACCTTAATAAAATGTCCTTATTAAAACAAAATGTTAATGTAAAATTATGGAATTTATTTTTAGGAATATTTTTTACCATTAACATATTAGGAATTACAGTAAATGTAAGTAAAATTTTTTTTGTTTTAATTGATAAATTTTCAATATTCAATCATTTTATCAAATATTTTTTTTTTATTTTGTGTTGTTTATTTTAACAACTATAAAATTTTGTGTTTTTTTTTTTTTTTTTTGTTATTGTTCCTTTTTATATTTTATTATCTTTACAGTGAAAAATATAAATATAATGATTATAAATAATATGAAATATTTCGTCGTCTTCGTCATCATCATTGTCGTCATCGTCCAATGTAAATAATCATATAAAAAAAAAAACACACACACATTTTTTTTTGTTTTGATGAATCACGTTTTCTTGATATAAAAATCGTACAATATTTTTATTGTTGATTAAATAAAAACAAAAAAAAAAAACAGCATTTTTTCATTCTTATTTATTTTAATATCGATTTTAACGGAATAAGGAATAATTTTAATGGGGGGTTTTTTTTTGTTTACACAATACTGTTTTAGAACTAAAATTGTTAAAGATGATCTGTTGGTTTAACCTACCCCCTGCCCTGGGCCAGTAGAGTACTAAACTGCATTTCAGATTTTAGTTAGGTTTTGCTTTTTGTTTGATGGCCAAGTTAAAAACTTTTATAAATTTCTTGGTGATAAAGAGGTGGTGGTATAGTTAAATTACCAATTGAATCCTATAATAAAATGTTTCGTAATAAAACAGGTACGATTTGTTATTCTAATACAATCAATGTATAATCCCCAAAAATATCCTTAGATTTGTATGAGGAGAATAATGACGTTGGTGGTATCAGAAAATCAAATTACCGCTAAAAAACTTTTCCATTGTTAATCAAACTTCTAGTTACATTTTAAGAGGATTGATTAGAAACCTGGGCTGTGAAGTAACAAGCGAATAGTCTATTTTGAGTGGAGTCGGATTCCAAATATTTTAAACCGGTTCCTCGCCGTTTCCGGTATAAATTATCGAGCTATTAAAGAGGAGTAATACTTAGTTATTTGCACGTCCATTTGGGCGTCATATCCAAAATATGTAAACCGTCGATGTTAGGTTTAGTTTAAATTCATTTTTTTGGCTCGCCTAAATGCTATAGTGCCCTGTTTTAATGGACAACTATGGATCTGTTAACATATAATCTCATTTTAATCATTTTAATCATCGAAATCTGTTAAGAAACGATCAAATTTTCTGTATATCAAAAAATAAAACATTCTATGTAATGACAAATTTAACTTTCCACCTTCTTCCACAATCCTCTCAAATAAAAAATATAAATAGAAAGACATTGTAAACACTTTAAAGGATGCATCTACCAATAGTGCGTGGCGTTTTTGATATATCGGGCTATTTCTTCACTTAACATGTTATAAAATTCTCAATATTCTTCGAAAGTCAAGTAGAAATCTGAGTTTTAGTTTTAATTAGATTTGGATGTAAAATTGAAATTACTTCACAATCCCGGTAAGAAATTAAAACCGAAATATCTCTAATAATCTCTCTATGATATGTATGAGGGATTGAGTGGGTTTTCGATCAAGCCGGCACATCCCAAATTTCAAATAATATAACTTTAAACTATAGGAGAACTAAAAAAGCCAGAATTGCGGTAGGTTTGCTAGGTAAGGGAATGTGGAATGAGAGTTCTAACATACCTCACACTAGACCAGCAAAAAATATTATAATAAAAATTTAATCCAAATTGTTCGAGTATATTCTGAGAAAAAGTCAAGAAAATCAATTGAACGACACATTTTACGGAAATTATTGGTTTTATCATTGTTATATGAGAATAAAATCTCATTGAGCGGTTCAAAAAAAGTAAAATCGAAAAATATAATCTCGAAAATTCCGCCTAACCAAACGAATAAGTGACTTACTGCTGTCTTATACTTGTAACAAGTGCTTGAAATATGAAGGTTATCATTATTTGTATTTTTATTATTATTTTATTATTTTACTTTACCTGACTGAATATATAATTATACATTCATATATATATAAAATAGTCAAAGTTATGGATAATCATTGAAAAATATTTTTTAATTGTTTATTATTTTATAATATTTATATTATTTCTATATATACTGCATATATAAAAACCTTTATCGTAAAAATAAGCATTGGCATTTTACTATACCAAAATAAAAAAAAAATGAATGATTGAAGTTTTATTGTAAATATTTTTTTTTTTTTTTGGAATATTCTCAAATATTCAAAATAGTTATTATTAATCAAAAACTATTTGTATGTTATTTTGTAATAAAAAATCCCCTTCTAAAGTGATTATAATATTTAAGATATGTATTAAATGAAGAATTTTAATAATAAATTTTCATATTCTAAAATACATATCACGTACATTTTTGTCGTCTTCTCTTATCATTCCGTCTGTGGTGGGTGTAATCAATTTAATATAAATATTTATTATAGTTTGTTTTTCCGTTTTATATACTAATAAAATTGTTCTTTATCGAGTTTAAATATAGAAAGATATATATTTTTATTTTATTGTATATGCCGTTTTATTTTTAAGTAAAACGTTTTAATATTATATTTAAGTTTTCATTGTCAAATGGATATCGATTGTTAGATCACTGCTTTACTGCAAATATAAGTAATTCACGTTATTCATGTACAAAAACCTATCGAATTTAGAATTTTTTCATTGTATAATCATCTTCTGGAAATGTCATATGAACTGCAAGTACTTTGGTATCGCCAGCATTTAGAATTTACTTTACTTTCAAACATCACTTCCTGTTACAGCGTCAGAACTAAACACTAATAAGAGAGATTATTATTCAAATCATTGATGACGAGACGTCGGTTTGTTATTGAAACAAAAATTATTTTACTTAAATTACTTATGTTGACAATTACATTTAATACTTGTTGACGAATCGAATATGGATCTTATCTCATTATTTTTAAGAAATCATTCATATTTGTGTTTTAATTTATCGCATTATTAATTTTTTGTTCTTTAACTTGAATCAATTGTTTTTTTTTTTTAGAAATTCGTCATATATGAAAAAAAAACTTTTCTATTTATAAAATATATATTGATTTTTATTGTTTAATTTTTATCATATCTTATCATTTCTTTTTATATTTCGTTGCCAATTGAAAGTTAATCATAGAAATTTTTGATGAATTATTAAAAAAAATTGTTTGTTTTATTAAACATGTACGGTTGGTATGTCACTTATTCATTTAGTGATCTCACCAGAAATTCCCAAAGAAATACAAGGGATAATTCGTTCAGTTTCTCGTTCATTCAATTGAAATCTTGAATGTTCGGTTTTGTTTGGATTTTTGGCTGTTTAATGAAAAATGTTTGTGTACCGGGGAAATTGTTTCTGATTCAATTGCTTCCATTTAACTCCTCTTGGTCGCCATGATCACAATTACAATTACGTACGATCCTGTGATAGGTTTCGACCTGTTAATGCTGTTTTTTTTTTTGGTTTTAATTATTAAAGATATGAAAAATCTACTTATTTATATCGTAGTTCCTCAACATTAATCGGATCACAATATAAAGATGAGCAAAGTCTATATAAATAAAATGTTAATTGATTAAAAAATAGCGGTTTTTCTTGGGTAAACAAATTGAATCAATATTAAACAAGTGTTTTGAAATATCTTTTACATGAGTCTAATTCAATTCCTTTCTATTTTGTTATCTATATAATGAAATTTAATCCAGTATAGAACATATTTTTATCATAGTATAACTAAACAAAAAATTACTCCTAAATTTGATCATTTACAATCGATCAAAAAAATAACCCAAAATAGAAATAAACTCTAAACACTAAATTATTTATTAATCTATTTTGAATTACTATGGAAAATATTAAATATATAAAATTACGCCGCCACCAAAAAAAACTATACTTTATGTATTGTATTTAGTAAAGTCAATTAAAATTGTCACGGGATATTTATTTCAATATTATTTACGTTTATTCTATATATTATACTACTTGAATTTGTGTTATCACATTATTGATCTTTCAATTGAATATTCGTCTGAATTTTTAATGTCATAAATTCATAAATTCATAAATTCAAAAACATAAAAACCCGCTCAATGTTACGAATCATTAATTATTAATATTTTTTTTATTTACTTATGCATGCACAAAGAATTGATATAATTTTATTTTATATAATTTGTTTTTTTATAAGATAACATCTAAAAATTTACAAAAATAGATGATACTATGGAATTTTGTGTATTTCGTTTTGTGTTTTACTAATTAATGACAATATACACTCCATCAAAAAAATATGTCTCCCTCCAATGATAATTCAATGATAGAGGATTATTATTAAAAAAAAATGTTCATATAGCAAAATTACTTGAATTCGTTACATTATCAAATACAATTTAAATGAAATATTTTGCTTAATTAAGCCTATAATCTTTTAGAAATAGTATTATAAAATTGTTTCCTCATTATTTTGTGTGTTCAATCCCTTGATTACGTCTATAACAATATTAAAATATAATAATTCCAATTTCATGAGCTCTATGAAATGATCAATGGATTTGAAATTACTTTCCGCTATTATGAGCTAACGACACCATTTCCAAAGAAATCGTTTATAATATCTAAGATGATGATGATGATGATGATGATGATGATATTTCAACAATTCTTCAATAATCGAATATAATGTAATGTATATATAGTACGGTAGTAATTAACCACAGCGCGTATATGTTTGTGGTTTATAATAATAATAATAACAACCACTCAATCCAACAATTTTTAACCGCATTAATGTGCGTACAATATTTTTCATTCATAATCATATATAGTATTAACAACATTTATAAATAATGCAATGATCATAATATATTATTATTTACGATCAATCACCTGATCATATACCTGATATATGGTATTAGCAGCAGTGATGAAATTTTTTCTATATGACTAATAATTCAATGAAATAAACGCAATCATTTATATATATATATATATATATATATGTAAATAAAATATGAACTATTATACAATTTATTTAATGATTTATATTTTGTTTTCTTTTATTTTTATTAAATTTATTTACGTAGAATTCTCAATATTGATATTTGTTTTTTATTTTGTATGTTACATTCATATTTGTTTTTGTTTTTTTACACACTGAATCGTGTTTCAATTCAAAATAGTATATTGAATATTAAATATTTTAATTTGTTGTTTATATATAAAAATATTTTTATTATTTTTTTTATGTAGATTATTTAATATAAATATATTTTTGTTGTTTATATCGTCGTATGGTATATTAGCGTAGTACAAAAATGGAAATCTTCACAATTCATTCATTCATGGTTGTCTATAGAGAGTTCCTCACTTTGTTTCCTTTATGTCCTTTACGTGGTACAAAAATGTGATGATTTTTATGCAACAAATTAAAGTTCTTTTGGGGTTTTTTTTTAATGTTATAGGAATTTTTTTACCCTTTAAGAGTTTATTCATAATACAAAGATCACATTTCGAGATTCACAATTTCAACTAAATTGTTTAGAAATAAACAGGATAATAATCATTTGGATTTGTATGAGAATTGGTGGATGTGATGGTATCAAAAAAAATGTTTGGTAAAGCTAATAGGCACCAAAATCAGTAGAAAAATAAAAAAACTCCAGAGAAATTAAACTTCGTACATGCTTAAAATTGTATAGAAATTGTAAATATTGATTCATTATCGCTTATCGCTGTCGTCTTTGTCGTCGTTGCATGCTAATAATAAAATTTTGTGTGGGGATTTAATTCAATTTTCATCACTTAATGTGTTGCGCTAATAATATTATTAAAAAATATAACAAATATAACATTTATATACAATATTAAAAAACGATGATCATTTTTTCTATATAGAAAAAAATAAACTGTATACAATCAAGAAATACTCTTTTTATACTATGTGTTTTATATCAACAAAATGTATATAAATTATTTCTCTTTTGCATGTTTATATTTCATTTTATATTTTCTGTGTTTATTATTTAATTAAAAAAAAAATACGTATATTTTTGCAAAAATTATTTGCAAATTTTTCTTTATATATCAAATACATGTATATACAAAAAAAAAACAAATATCAGAGTAGATCTATATCTATAGAGATGTTACATAAAGATATTGCATTGTATATATATACTTTACTTATACTATATTTGCCTCTTCGAGACACAAACACAAATCAATTACACAGAGAAAACAACCTTGGGCAATCTAAATATGTATATATAAGAAAATAATCTACAAAAATATGAATGAATGAATATGAGATATAAAATCTATAATATAATTTCTATTTTTTCCTATCCTTTTTATATACACTAACTAACTATACACAACACAACACACACAGAGAGTTAATATTTGCGGTTCTTAAAAGAAAAATGAAAATGTGTGAAAATGTGCCAAAATTAAATAAATATTAAACTTTATATATGTTTATAATAAAAAATTCAAAACTCTGTATAATAAATAAATATTTCCTTCCTATCCAAAAAAAAGAACATATAATAAACATAAAAATAAATTTGTATAGAAGAAAAATATCAGGATGGGTGGGTGATCATATTTTTTTTTTCATTTAATCTTCTGGAAGTTATCATTTTTTAGCTGTCTGGGGGAGTATAATAAATCAATATCTATATGCAAACATTATCCGGATTATAGAAGCGTTTCATCTAGTCGGTGTAAGACAAATAGAAAATTTTCATTCACTTCCGACATATTCATTAAATCATAAAAGTCTTAAAACAAAAAATTGATCTTGCAATCAAAACAAACCAACCCTATAAAAAAATTAGGGTTAATATTTTTACAATTAAATATAAAAATACATTTTTGTGTCCTTTGCTTTAAAGAAATAGACCCGTCTATAAAATTTTATATGTGGTAGGTCGTTTAAATCGGATCGGAGTTCAACAGGATTTTAGTTTATTTGTTTCTACTATATTCGGAAAATTCTACTATTCTATTATTTTTATTTATTAAATATTAGAATAGTAGTATTTTCTTAGAATTTATAAATAAAATCAATTAAATAAAAACAATTTTCTTTTATTGTTTAGCGATCATAAAACTACCTCTACCCATTTTGCCACATCCGAGAGATTTGGGGCTTAATGTTTTATAGGACACATTTTATAGTACTTTTTCTAACCAAATTTCTTATATAAAATTCAAAGTTTACAAAACAAGTATTAGGCGTATCCGCATAATGCGGATTTTTTGGCTTCAAAATGGCATTTATTTGTATAACAACTTGTAAACGTTTGCCAATGGTTGTTTGGTCGACATTCAACGCCATTGCAAGTTCATGTTGCGTTCTACACGAATTTTCATCCAATAACGCTTGCAATTCTTCGTCTTAAAATTTTTTTGGCTGACCTGGCCGTTCTTTGTCTTCCAAGTCAAAATCACCATTTCGGAAGCGTACAAACCATCGTTCACAAGTTGCTTGAGCTGGAGCATGTCCACCATAAGCTTCACCCAACAAACGATAACTTTCAGTAGCGGTTTTCTTCAAATTAAAGAAAGTTATTAAACTTCCCCACAAAACAAGTTTTTCAGGCATGTGTTTCAACATATTCGAAGCAAAAAAAAGCTTTGTTGTTTACACTTCAATGAAATGACATATACTGAAATGTATAGCCTAATGACAGACAAAAAAAAAGAAAATGGCCGCGGTGTGTTGCGATACACTCAACGCTAGTTGCGCCATCTGTTATCTATTTTTAATTCCTACACCTAATATATGGTATGGAAAAATATAGTTTTTTTTTACATTATTAAAGGCAGGGTTAGATTTGAAGAAGTTTTAGGGGGTAACTTTTGGTTTACTTAACGAAATATTCACATATTTATAAAATTCCAAACTATGGTTGTCTAAAAAGTATTGATAATTTTTTTTACAAAATTCAAACGATTTTTTTATTTATTTCAAATGAACTTTATTAAACCAAATATGCGCCGTTTTGATCGATGACCCTTTGCCATTTTTCTGGTAAAGACATTATCCCATCACTGTAGAACTTCTGTGTTTTCTGGGCAAAAAACTGATCCAAGTGCATTTTGCAGTCCTCTGTGAAATTTAATTTTAAACCATTAAGGGAGTTCTGCAGAGACCGGAACAAATGATAATCTGAAGGTGCAAGGTCCGGGCTATATGGTGGATGCATTAAAACTGCCCAGCCAAACTCTCTCAGTTTCTGCCGAGTCATCAAAGATGTGTGTGGACAATAGAGATCGGAATCAATGGTTTGACCGGGTGCTAGTAATTCATAATGAACGATTCCTTTCCAATCCCACCAAACAGACAGCATTACCTTTCTTGGTGTTAATCCAGGTTTTGCTACTGTTTTAGGAGCTTCACCCTTCTTGGACCACGATCTTTTTCGTACATTATTATATCGTAAGTGATACATTTTTCATCACCTGTAATCATTCGCTTTAAAAATGACTCGATTTCGTTCCTTTTAAACAGCGTTTCGCAAATGGAAATTCGGTTCATTAAATTGTTTTGTGTTAATTCATGTGGTACCCAAACATCGAGCTTTTTCTTGTATCCAGCCTTTGTCAAATGGTTTAAAACTGTTTGGTGATGGATGTTTAGTTCTTTAGCGATATCATGACTGCTTACGTGTCGATTTTCTTCAATTTTTGATATGATTTCATCGACTTTTTCAGTGATTGGTCGACCAGAACGAGGTGCATCTTTGACATCAAAATTACCCGAACGAAATCGAGCAAACCATCTATAGGCTGTTAATTTTGATAAAGTTCCTTCACCGTAAACTGCACAAATTTGTTCATGTGCCTGCGTTGCATTTTCACCTTTTTCATAATAAAATTGTAAAATGTATCGAATTTTTTCACTAATTTCGCTCATCTTTAATGCACTACAACTTTTAAATGACTAAACAAATTTAATTTTTTTTTTTTTTATCTACGAAATGTCATCTTTCGAACATATGTTAGTGTTACCTGATCAGATTAGTACTACTTGAAATATTCAATTATAATGACATCTATTTATAAAAATTATCAATACTTTTTCGACAACCTAATATATCTGAAAATCGTTTTTCTGCTACACCTACAGTGAGTGTAATTTATAGTAAATTCGTTTGGTTTATAATTAAAAAGGATTTTCTAATTTACATAATAATAATGGAAAAATCTAAAATGGTGCTTTTCTACTTTGGAAATCTATATAATTAAAATCATATCCGGAAATAAATTGGTTCAAGTTTCATTATATGTATTGTTTGTTATATAGAATTCAAATGAACATGTAAACGCATAAACAATCAATGTCATCATTTCAAAAGATTTTATTGTTTATATATACGCAGAGAGTATACAATATAATAATTTTTTTATTTTAAATTAAAAACGACTGATTATAATACGATTATATAAATAAAAAAAAATTAATGTCCTTCTATGTATTTATATATTGTACATATAATTTCAGAAGAAAAATCACTTATTCGATTCACGTTTGGTTCGTTCGTTTCTTTTGATTGCGATTTTACTTATTTGCTTGAAGGATTATTATTTAAATACATTGTTTTTTTATTTGTAACAAAAAAAAATTAAGATTCCTTAAATGCAATATTTTTATTTTGATAATTTAAACACGCATTTATTTTACAATATATGGATGGTCTATGGATAACCAAATAAATCGTGATAACGTAACATATAATCAATATATAAATAATATATAATAATGAAATCACAATATAAAATATATCATTGAGATATAATTTATTAATAATAACACACAGGTGTTTCTACTTCTATATTTAATTTATGATGCGTTAATTTCAAGGTATATGAATATATATTTGTTATATTAAATTGTTTATCGCGCAATTGATAACGATAATATTTTTGTTTGTGGTTAATTATATAAGGTGCGTAAATGATAAATGTATTGAACATATAATTACTATTTATTTTGTTGTCTTTGCATAAAACGTACTTATATAATTACTATAAACCTGGAATTGGCTATGGTCATTATAATGATAATGGTTGTATATATCTTTTGAATTTTTCCCTATATCAATTAATTTGAATCGTTTGTGCGAAATACGACATAATCTGTTAATTCCTGCGTTGTCACTTCTCTATAATATTGTTAATAAAAGTTACTGAATCGGATATAGACTCAGAAGGATTTGTTTTACGGAAAAATTTGATGTTTGAACGATACAGCGAAAAAACATTTACAAATCCAAAAGGAAATTTCATTATAATACAAAAAGTCGCACAACATGATGATATTGATGATATTATCAAAAAAACCACATTTTGTTATACCTTAATAAAGGGAAAAAATTGTAATGAAATATACACGACGATGATACCTTTACTTATTGTATGTATATATATATTTACATTTATATATATATATATAGAAAATAAAAAAAGAATTATGGTTTATCAATATATCGTAATATTTGATCCATTTTATAGACGACGATATAATAACAACAACGAAAAAAAAAATTATCTATCATAATTATCACAGAAATTTTTTATGGATTTATAATATATATGTAGAGTTAGGATAGACACATATAGGATATAGAGATATAGAGGATATATAAAAATTATCGATTATTTTTCCAAATTTTTTTGTATTATGTGTGTTTTTATCTCTTTATCTTTATATTAAAAATCCGTCCGCGTTTATAATAAAAAAAACCTACTAACATATAACTGATTTTATATAGACAAAACAAAATTTAATGAAATTTACTAGCCATCTGATGAACTATCCATTACATTTGTATATGTATGGAAGAACAACAAGTGAATTTAATTTAATTTAAATGGCTTTTATATTATTAACAATTTGGTAAACAAAATAACAAATATCGTAGAGGTTCTTGTTTTGTTTTTTATTGTTAAAGTGGTTTTTTTTTAAACATGCAAATCGATTATATTTTATTACCAAAATATCTATATATAGCTTTATTTTTCATAAGAGATAATGAAAAAGGCGATAGGATTAATTGACTCTAATCGCTATATATGTCATATTAATTATTGAGATATTGTTACCCGCATTGACATTCCTATACAAAATAACATCAAAATCGGTTATAAAAAGACCAATAGTTTTGAAGAAATTTTTACCTTATCGTCAAATGCGATATACCTTCGTAAATAGTTCAAAAAGAATATAAATTCAATTGAATTAAGGCTTTAGGAAAATTCTATCATAAAATCAATCATTTTGAATCTATAAATTGAAGCTATTTTATCAAAAATCATCTTTCTTTCTATCATTAATTTCATTGAACCCAAAAAATTTGCAAATTTATGAATGATATAAATGATATTATCCAAATCACCGAACGTATTTTATATATAAATTCTTATATAGTACCTATGGCCATACTGATGATGATCCGAAACGCATATTTGGTTTGATTCTTGGAGAATTGATTGCAAAAACATATTAAAAAAACTATCATAGACCATATAGCGAATATTTAACTCCCAATATGTATGTTTATAAATTCTTTTATGTGTATTACAATTAATTCTATTAAAAAAAAATAAAAAAAATTACATTATTCAATAAAGAAAATTCTTTCTATATGCATAAATAATTATATATACAGGGTGTCCCAGTTAACGCTATCCAGCCAATATCTTCGAAACCAGTGGAGTTATCACTAGTCTGATGTTAGTGGACCCCCACTGGATTCCATTTGGCTATATTTTTATGTTAACCCCTACCTCCCCACGTTAACCCTTATGTGCCCAATTGATATCAACTTTGGAAAATCAAATGTAAACCTATATTTTTTTTTCGCTTATGTTGAAGAGCGTGACGTGTAGAAAACCATATTTTTTGAAAGCATGCAAAAATCTCATGCTAAAATCAAAATTTCGATTTTTGCCCTTAACAAGTGGGCGTGGGGGCTTGGGCTGTTTGGACACCCCCTTAATTTTCAACGTAGAACAACTTTCTAATGCATCACAACACATGTTTTCATAGAGATTTAGTGAGTTTTCGCACATTTTTCATTAGATGGACAATCGGCATTTGTGGAAAAATTCCCCATGGGATCCCCACATATTATTACATTTTTTTTAACTACTCGTCACGCTCTTTAAAATAAGCGAAAAAAAAATATAGGTTTACATTTGATTTTCCAAAGTTGATATCCATTAAGCACATACGGGTTAACGCGGGGAGGAAGGGGTTAACATAAAAATGTAGCCAAATGGAATCCAGTGGGGATCCACTAACTGGTTTCGAAGATATTGGCTGGATAGCGTTAGCTGGGACACACCGTATATTGGATTGTTTTTATGCACTGTCATTTGTTCTGTCGTGTGTACTCGTATATATTACAATTATAAAAATATTTAATTATAATTGTTTATTATCTGCGTTCCTATCTCCCTGCTATATCTCCCTGCATTATACTGATTATACACAATAAAAGCTGATGATGATTTAGCTATAGATTGTTTATATACAGTATATATCTGACGGTCATAATAATATATACACAATCAATTACTGTGTGGGTATATTTTATCATTTTGTGTGTGTGTTGCATTAAAATTGACAATATTTTATTGTATATATAGATTAAATGAGAAAAGAATTTATTGTATATATTAAATAGAATTAAATTCAATTTATTCAAAATCTATATAGATTATTAATTATGCAATGTAATTTAAAAAAAAAATATATACAGAATTAAAAAATGGCAATTTAAAATGTACTTTTTGCGAAAATTTGTGCTTTTTGGAATATTTTCACGCAATCCCAAAAGTTATAATATTATTGTTTACAATAATTAAGACTTTATGTCAAGATAATAATCAAAATTGTCATGTTTTGCGTAATTTATATAGAAATCCCATATCCCGAACAGTTGAATGAAAAAATCATTGAAAAATTACTTTTTTCATTCCGATTTTAACGTCGCAATATAATTAAATTCCCTTGTCATTCCCTTGTAATTAAATTCCCTTCTGCTCAATTTTTCACCTAAAACATGAATGTATAAACGACAATTTACCATAACGACAATTTACCATTCAATTACCGATCATATTCTGTATTTATTTTTATATACCATATACAAATATAGAGATCAAACTATATATAATTGAATTTGTATATTAAAAGAAAACTATTTTATTTTTATAGTGATATATAGGAATTCCATTTATATAAATAACAATTTAAAGAAATGAACTAAACCTCATTCAGTTTATATACGCTTAAAGTATATTATAAATATATCGTGTTGCGAACGATTATTGTAATATAATAATAATAATACTGGGTGGGTTAATAAGGGTTTATTCTCATTATTATATATTAATTTAATGCAAATAAATGATGATTGTTTGTATATATATAAAAGAGGTATTTAATATTGTATACAGATAAACAACGATTGTAAATATGGTATCGTATTTCATCAAAACAATTTATGCGACCCAAAAAAAAATTGCAATTAAATTGTTTTGTCATCTAAATAAAAAAAAATGTTTTAAAAAGTTTAATCACACCTCATTTATATTATTATATATGTAAATTAAATTTGTTAATTCAAAAGGTTTGCATATTTAAAACTATAGTTTTTTTTTTAAAAAAACTAAAAATATTTGCGTATTATATAATAAATAATTAAAAAAATAAAAACTTTATATACGGGTATTTTTATTTATAGAATTTACTATATAAAAAAAAATTTATTTCTATTGTATTAGATTAGAGTTCATTGAATTTATAATTTAATTTTATATGCTGGATAAAATGTTAATCGATATATTATTAACCTATAAATAAATGAGATAAAAAGTTATAAAATAGATATTTATTTATTTTTTTTTTCAATAGTTTAATGACTTTATTTAAAAATAATTCAATTTACATATACTTTTTATTTTAAAAATAAATATTTTATATGAAAAGAAAAAAAAAATATATAAAACGCTTTAATTTGTGTTTTTTTTTCTTCAAAAATAAACTAATCATTAAAAAATAAATTTCTTTCCACTTTTTGCGATAGACGATTTTATAAATAAAGTTTTTTTCTTTTATTATTTTAAAGTTTTTCCATCATTTCGACATACCCCGTGATTGTATATATATAACTCATCTATAGAGATGCATTCATTTATATAAAAACTTTTATCTTATTGTGGCAAAAAATAAAATGTAAACATAATATTTTAATAAATAAATATATTAAATACTTTGCGATTTACCAAGAATAGAAAGTAAAATAAATAAAATTACAATAAATAAAAAATTGTTTATTTTAATTATATTATTATTATTATTATTATTTTGCCATTGAACTTTTATGCAAAGGATTTTTAATATTAAATTTAAAAGTTCAATGACATTCGCAAATAAACTTATCGGTGTATAATAAAAATTATTTATAATTTTATTGTTAAAAATACATAAATTTGATGCCATTTTAGAGTTTAAAGAACATTCAAAACAATTCTTATAAATATATAGAGTCTATTGAATAACTAATAAATTCACCTTACCATAGTTTATTAGTTTCTTCCCATATAAAGAATTGTCAAATATATTTTCCATTTAATAATTTACTCTATCATATATATACATTCAACCTTTTAATATAATCAAGGGTTAATTATTATATTTATTTTTTTCTAGCCCTTATTCATATTATATACAGAATATTTCTTTTGTATATGTTTTTTGTTTTTTTTTTTTTTCAAATAATTATTGTAATGGAATATATTATTAATAATTTTTCCCTTGGTTCACATATAATTATATATAATTTTTTAGTTTATTGATTGATTGAAAATGTAAATATATATTTTATTTTATTATTTATTTATTTATACTCATTATTAAAATTATAGTTTTTTTTTTTTATAAATAATATTTTTGTTTATTAATTACTATCGCATTCGTTCGTTTCTTCTATCCGTTCGAGACCTTATACAATAAAATTGATGAAGACGTGTATTAAAAATAAAATGGATATAAAATTTAATGAATTTTATTTTTCCGTGACATGAAACTTAATAAAATAATTTTGATTTTTTATTGCATTTTATCATCAATTTTTGTATTTTGTATATTAGGTCACACCTTTGTTTTGTTATGTTAAATATAAAAATCAATATAATTATTAATTATATATATTTGTATAACAGCACAGAAGTGTAAAAATTATTAATATATATATATAGAGTTTTTCAAAATCGCCATATAATCCTTATACTTGTATGTATTTATATATATAAATAATTCTATTTCGATATAGATTTTCTTTCTCGATAAATAATACATAATATTAAGTTGCTATTATATATGATAAAAATATTAATATTTATTGATTTAATTTGAAGTCTTTCATTATTCCTGTAACTTCTTCAACGTGACCGGTAAAGATTCAATTCCGACTGGAAAATGTTTCATTTGGTATTTGAAAACAGTTTTACATTTCATTTTGATAATAGTTTTACATTCACTTTTCAAAAAGGTTTTTGTTTTTTCAGAACATTCTTTCTGGAAATTGTTTCATGTTTGGTCTTCGTTTGATTATCTGACCTAAAAAAACATTTCATTTGTCCGAGAAAATCTATATATTAAAAAAGTGGGGTTTGTAAATGATTAACGTATAAAAATCTTAATTTGTTCGTCTTCCTGCTGGTTTGTCTGTTTTTTAGCCTTTTAGTAAGGAGCAGTTGTAATTAAAAACAAAATCAAAATCAAAATCATCATGCATTTTGAACCATTTACAATATTACTGATTTTTGTTTGTCAGTTTTAATGGGTGAATGTTTATTTATTTATTTTTTATACATAGTTTTATATAAATTCGTGTCGACTTCATCTACTACACGTACATTTTTTAAATTTTCTAAAAATAAATCTAAATAATAAAATATTTAAATATTCCATAAGATTATTTTAAACTTTAAAAACAAAAAAAAAACAAACAAATAAAATGTGTACTTGACATAATCAACCATCTATATATTATACGAGTACTATATAAATTAAAATAATATAATAAAATAAATAAATAGCTTTTCTTTTTTTTTTTATGAAAATGTTTTTGTTTTTCCTGTATATGTTCGTATGTAGTACCATACAATAAGTCACATTCAATTTTGGGTGAAATGCGGAAAATATTTACAGATATATAGGAACATATTTCTAAATTACATATTTTTCTAACATCGAAAATTGTATCGGATCGTGATACATTTTTCATACACTCTGCTTCATGAATTCCAAATCTTAAATACTTAATGCTAAAAGGAAATGTAGTTAAAGAAAATTTTATTTAAGGGTATAAAAAAATAGGATTGAATGATTTTGAAGGATTTCTCTTTTCATATACCAAAGAAAATCTTCTTATAGTATATAAAGCAATAACTTAACTGTGTTCCTGTAATAGTAGTACACGTGCAAGTAACGTAAAATATAAATATATCGCCTATCATAACAATTTGTCGTCATATAAAGTCTATATATAAATATCCATTCGTATACCATATATATATATTCAAAAAACAATGAAATTTATATTGAATTATGAATAATTAATTTTATAATTTTCATATATTCATATATATTATATGTTGAAACAAAAAATTATTTAATAATTAATATATTGATTGATTTTATTTATGATATACTATATATAACTATAACTGTAACTAGATTATATGCATATAGGGACATGCAGATGGAAAACATGTGAATGTGTATGACAAGAATAAATATTGGGATATTCAATTGCTGTTGAGATAGTTTATTATAATTCACACTATGGATTTTCTTTAATATCTTTATTTTCCCTAAATAATGGATGGAAATCATTCAATCCTTTATGATAATTTTTCGACATAGAAGAAGATTGGAAAATCGTCCGATTGGCTCTAATAAATGTTAAAGGAAACACGTTGTTATTCTAAATTGAAAAATATAATCATTATTCGGTTACATACAGGTTTAGGAAAAGGCCATTTTCAACATCTTTCCAGGAATTTGATTATTTTTGATATATAAATGCATAAAGATAATAATTTAAAAAAAAATACATAATCCTTATATAAATATTGAAATATTTGATATATAGTTGAAATTTTAAATATACATTTTTTGGATTTCATATCAATTTATATTTCAAAATTATTTTAATTCATTTTAATCTATATATTAGTATTTGCCTTCACATATTATGTATATATAAAGACGAAGACTATATTATAATTACTCATATATAAAAAGTTTTCATCATAATCGGAATGTTTTTCTTTTTTTGTGACTCAAGTCTGAAAATTTTATATATAATATTATAAAGGTGGTGGTTCGATTTCAGAAATTGTTAAATAATATCAATAATATATAGTTATATATAGATATTTGATTCGATAAAATTTAACCATATATACGAATCCGAAGTATAAATAAAATTGTTGTAAATCTAAATTTTATTTTTATTTGCACTTTGTATTATGAAAAATTTTAATCCAATTGAAAAAAAAAATAAAATAAATATGAAAATTGAATGTTCTGTGTCTGTAATATATCGTAATAATATAAATATAGATTTCGATGTTTTCAATATTTTTTTATTGAAAGAAGTACTGTGCAGTGTCTGTGTTTTGAAGACAATTTTTTTTTGGTTATTATTATTAATATTTTATATTACATATACGTCTTAATATGTATTTTTTATTATCATATTTGTATTTTTAAAATGAAAAACAGAAAGTATATTAATAAAAGAATGTGTTTTTTTTAGTTGCGTATCTACATTGTATTTTATTATTAATAATATTTTATTTGAAGTCTGACGTCTTGAGAATAATTCTTTATATATACTTGTTTATATTATTATATCTTAGATGCGATATATCATTTTCGAATGAATTTAAAATTGTAATTTAAAAAACTGGTTAACAATGAAAAAAAAAAAATTATTTAATCAATTAAGTGTATAAAAATGCAAAATTGCAAAAAGTCTTATAACGTTAAAATATGAATTATATATCGATATGTGCGTATATTCAATGAAAGTTCCAAAACAACATTATATGATATAGTTTTAAAAACCAGTTTTATTCTTCTGTTTTTTTTGTTTTCTGTTAAATAAACTGAAGCCAAAATAAGTGAATGTAAGAAGAAAACCAGAATAAGATCAGAAAAGAATATAAAAATACCTGAATATTAAGTAATATAACAAAAAAATTAAAATTACTTTCATTATATAAGCAATTTTTTACAATGTATAATTATTAAGTTATACTGCAAAAAAAAATGAATATAAGACTTAAAATTGAAATCTTTTCATACTGAATGTTGGGTAAATTTCGAGCCGAGAAATAAGTATAAGAGTTTTCAAATAGTTGCATTCTTTAGTTAGAAAACAAAAATAAACTCTATTATTGGATGCTCCACGGAACACAGAAAACCATTTTAGGAATGGTTTGGAAACCAAAAGATTTCGATTTTCTTGTTACAGCGATAGAAATGCATCAGAACAGTTTATGAACAGTAAAACTATAATTTTATTTCCATATGTAAGTGAAAGGAATGCTGTTTTACTTCAAATTTTGCTCTAGTGGATGTTTAAAAATGTCACTATAAATTAGTTTACATTATTTGTCTCTGCGATAATTAGCAATGCTTTCCATATCGATTTGTAATAATAATAAAACAAAATATTTTCGATCAATATACAATCAGATATCAGGAGTATTTTGTTCTTGACTTGCTTTTTTTTGCTATATTTCAATATATAGATAGATATTCGCCCATATTGTATATTAATTATTATTTTTGTTATCAGCTCTATATTATCTATATATTATATATAAATATATATATATATATATATCAGTTCATGGTTATTTATCATATCATGTTTATATATAGATTTAAAAAACAAAATTATAATAATTTCATATATTATACAATTTTTGCTACATTTTGGTGTAATTCTGTGGTTCTTTCAACAATTTTGAGGTTGTATGGGTTCGAATTCTACTGCGAAGATATAAAATATGTTTTGTGTTTTTCGATTATTTCTGTATCTGAATTTTCAAACAGATTTGCGTATAGTTTTTTCATATGCTATTGGTCATCATACGGATAATTACCGACACCGTAAAAGCAACAAATTATGAAACCAACAACCTTTTCAATCATTGATATACAGGAAATTGGATTAATTTATTAAATCTTCGTTTGATATGACTATATGACAAAGAGTTTAAAAGTTATCAAGGTAAAATATTTCCTAGTTAATGCCATTATTTCTTCATTGATTGATTTTCAATTACACAAAATACCGAGAAATTCTACATTTAAGATTAGTAATTTTTAAATACAAGAATGTATATGTTTATTTGTAAAACAAAACAATTTTTTTATCATGTATCGTGTGCATTAATCCTACCCTAGATAATAAATGTACAATATAAATTCGAATGCTGTATTATATATTGATATTATATCATTTATTTATATTATCTTATTGTATAATCAAATATATATATGGAAATTTATATTTACATATGTTTTATATGTTACATATATTTCATTTATATATTAAAAAATAAATACAATATCTTTATGATTAATTAAAATTTATATTTTATATCAATATTATGTATTAAAAGTTTTATTATCAATGATTTATCAATCAATCGAATATATTATAATTTAATTATGATGCAATGGATTTTTAGATCTTTAAACACTTTAATGGAAAAATTAATTATGTATTCATATAATATGTTGATGGTAATTTTTTTTTTTCATCCATTTACAAACGTCGTATTATAATAGATATTTTTCAATCAATTTCTTAAATTTTTATATATATATTAACTTTAAATTGCAATTAATTAAAATAACATATAAATTACCGTATATAAATCATTCGATTTAAGGAGTTTCAACAGTTTGAAATTTAGTGTAATTGTTCATTTTGTAAAAAATTGAATTTCTTTTTTGCATCCAGCGTTCTGTAAATTTGCGGTTTAAAACTATATGGTGATGGATAATTAGTTCTGTAGCGATTTTCCTGTGTGACTGACTTCTGATATTTTTTTCATCTCCATTCATCGAAGCTTTTCAACAACAAAACCAACAATACTTTATAATATATAGCCACTTTATATAAGTATATTATTGAAAGAGTAATTAGACCTAATCGAATACATTTTTACATGGTCTTGATTTTTTGCATCTTTATTTTATAATTCAGATTTAATAAATATATAGATATTTTCACTTAATTTTTATGATACATTCATAAATACTATATATTTATATAGGGAAAAGTTCACTTTCTTAATAATTAATGATTTCTATTTTGTATAAAAAAAAACATTTGTTGCATATATCGCAAAATCGATAAAAATAAACAAATTTAATTTTATATGTACATGATTCAAAATATAAAAAGATGTTTCGTCAATTCGAAAAACATATTGTTAAAATGGTAATGAAAAGTTTTGATTTAAATTTTTTTTATTTCTTTAATACACATTTATATATTTATGTATATATAAATTATTCATATATATATATAAATTAATTTAATTAAATTGAAGAAAAGAAAAAAATAAATACATTTAATCATTATTATATTTAAATTATTTATATAAATATACTGGGTGGTTTAAAATATAAACATTCAGAGATATGAATGGATATATCGAAACAGATTTTGATCACTGAATATATAAAAAAAAAATTTTATTGCATTCCACACCCAATTTAGCATTCAGACGAAATTCTTGATTATTTATATATCAATAATACTATTTTAATTATCTGTAATCATCATCGTTTATTACTCATTAAAATACATTAATAACACCCTGTTTTGAATTAAAAGATTTATTTATATTCATGTGAATTATTTTATCGACACAAAGCAAAGAAAAAATTTGAAAAACAAAAAAACAAATACAAAATTGGAACAAATTGTCTGTGTAATTGAATGAAAAAAAAATCTGTGTGTATGACTTTTTTTTTTCTCTGTTTTTTTTTTTATATTATTTATTAATTTCCATTTGGATGTCATTCATCATCAGCATCATTTGCTTTTACTTTTCATCTTTTCGTTTAAATAAATTTTATATACATTGACCTCAAAATATATTCTCATATTTTTTTTTATATTATATTAATAAATTCAATGCTTTGTTATAATTTAACGAATGATGAACGACTGTATTATGATTTTATTTTTTTCATTTCATTCTTTATATATTTTATAAATACCCATATAATATTTTGTGAGATGCCGGTAGTTTTCTTTTATCCCATTTTTCATCATCATATATTATATATGTACGATAAATATTTAAAATCATTTACATATGCAAAAATGTACCGTATATGAATAATTGAAGGGACACGCCTGAATTTTAAGATGTTTTTTTTGATAACATAGTGATTTTTTTTCGTTTTGATAAATATATACAATTACGTAATGTATATTATTAAAGATAAAAAAAAATACACACAATAAAATCTCGTATTAAGAGTATAGTAATTTAAAGAATTGAAGATGAAAATTATGTGTGCATTTAAGAAAACATATATATAGAATTAATTTTCATTAAATAAATTTAAAATTTTCTATATATTGTATGTAGAGATTTTTCGATTGATTTGAAGACAATTATAGAACAGATTTTTTTCATATATTGTATATATAAATTTAAACAATTTTAAATTTTGCCCAATAAATTTCAATTAAAATTCAATTTATAACATTTTTTATTGTATATAATTAATTGTATATATTTTTTTTAAAAGAAGTATTTTTTAATTATATCGAATGTTTTGATGAAGGAAAGGAAAAAATAATTGCTGAATTTTATAAGAAAAAAAAATCTTTATAAAATATCGATAATTATATAAATATAATATATTGAATTTTCATTATACATTTACAAATGCTTGAATTTTCTTATATATGAAAATTCAATTAAATTGGCATCGTAAAGAACGCAAGAGAAATTTGTAAAATGTTTTTTTTTTTAGAAATATCAATATAATAATGGAAAATTGTGTTTAAAAGGGGGTTGGGACACGTGGAATGAATGAACACATTTTTGGGAAATTTTTCAATGAAACAATTAACCGAATTCCTTAACAATTGAGCCGTTAATGAGAGAAAAAATGTATCCTAACGATTTGGACATTATATAAACGAACAAAATGATCCGGAAAATTCAATTGAATTTTTTTTTAATTATATGCCATAGTTCTTTTTGTTGTTGATTTCATTATCTTTACAACATTCGTTTGTGATTTTTTGTAGTGGAAATCGGTGGATTTTTTCAAAAGGTATAACTATTTTGAAAATTGGCAAAAATTTTCAAAGTGAAATTTTTGGAAAATTAGCAAAATATCTTTGGAATAAATGATGTAAAATTCATAATTTGCTTCTATTGATGAAAAATCAGAAATTTATTGAATTTTCAAATCATGTAAAGAAAATCTGAATTTATGAAAAACTATGATTGTAAAATTTGATTTTCCGGAAAATATTCTTCTAAAACGAATTTATTTTGTAAACTATAATTAATTTATTTGTAATCATGCACCTTTCAGAATGTTCTTTTGCTAGTTTTATCAGGACAAATTTACTCATCACACCCCACAGGCTTTAAAAAATGTGTATATCCGACTTGAAAAAAATATTCTTTACTATATCAAAATAGTTAAAATACACGCACGGATAAATATCTAAAGGCTGATTTTTTAAAAGCTATAGGAAAGTTTTTCAAAAAAAAGCACATAAAATTCAGAAAAATTCATGAAATCTCTATTTGAATCGATAGTACGGTTCATATAATTTAATGTTTGAAGATTATTTCATGCAAATATTGACCTTCACTTCACCGAACTCGCCTCTCAATAAAGCATTGTTTTTTAACAAAATCGGCGACGGAAAATACCACCGGAACGGAATTTATTTTGGGGCGAAAAATTGTCCGGCGCCGAAAAAGTGTTTTTTAAGAAATATTTTCTGAAAATTTTCAGTGCCTTTGTTTTTTATTGAAATATAAAAAATCAATATCAAATATTTGTTATTGTTTTTGTAAGTATCCAAACAATTTACTTTGAATAAATATTTTCTTTTTAATATATGCAAAGGTCACTTTTGCAATTTTCCGTCAACGAAATCGATCGACGGAACGTAAAATAATGAAAAATTTCAATAAATTTTCTGTTGTTTTTTCCGTCGGACGAAAATAATTTCGGTGGCGAATTAAATTTTTCTTAAATAACATGTGTATTAAAATATATGCGTTCATTTTTGACAGCGACGGAAATTTTTCCGTTCCGGTGGTATTTTCCGTCGCCGATTTTGTTAAAAAACAATGCTTAAGTCCATTGTTGCGCGTGCTGTGTGGCATGTGGCAACGTCTTGTTGAAACCGCATGTTATGCAAGTCAAGCTCCTGAATTTTGGGCAAAAAAAAGTTGGATATCATCTCACGGTAGCGCTCACCATTCACCGTTACGTTACGATTCGCATCATCTTTGAAGAAGTACGGTCCAATGATGCCACCAGCCCATAAACCGCACCAAATTGTGACTTTTTCTGGATGCATTGGTAGCTGTTGCAATGCTTCGGGCTTCGGGATATTCACTCCAAAATCGACAATTTTGTTTATTTACGTACCCATTGAGCCAAAAATGAGCTTCGTCGCCGAACACAATTTCGTCGCGATGAAATTTCTTAACAAAGCAAGCATTTTGATAATAAAATTCAATAATTTGCAAGTGTTGTTCGTTTGTAAGACGATTCATGGTTAAATTATAGATCAAACTGAAGATGTTGGACAGTGAAACAAAACACGAAACGTGCGTCAGCTGTTTAAACCAGTGTTGCCAAAAAGATAATAGCTAAAAAATCACCCTTTATTAGCTTGAATTTGTTTGTTTGTTTTTTGTTTTTTTTTGGTTGTGTCATTATTTGTAATAAAAATGTTATCGTCATCATATCCAAATAAATTATTATATATCAATTATAAATTTACAAATATCATTGACTTAAAATTTTAAAACATATATATGACTTATGATTGGAAAAATTTTTAATTACAATGGGTTTATATAATTAAAATGTAATTGTTTATTAATCGCATATGTAATTAATTTTGTTTATATATTATTAGAAATTTTGGCCTTTTTGTACATATGGATATTTATTTTAGTATATCTATACAATTGATTCAGTAGTATTAGTTATTGTCGCCACAGACTGCACAGATTATTGTTATAAAAATTGTAATAAAACATTTTCATATTATATAATCTCTTTAAAAGTTAAAAACATTGTATATCTCCTCTTCGCTTGCATGCATGGATTATTATTTTATATCCTCTATTAATGAAAATAAGATGCATGGTTTTTTTTTCAATTCAATTCTGTAAAAACATTCTAAATAGCAACCAAAACCCGCACATTTCATTACAATAATATAATTACTATATAAGCAATACACTATAAAGTATAAATGTATAATATAATACCAATTGCCTTGAAGAATATATATATAAAAAATAATATATGTATTTTTATAACAAATAGTGTAAATATATATATATATAGAAAAAAAAAAATATCTAATAATACATTTATATAGAGTTTGTATTATGCTAATAAAATTATTTATTTATATACAATACGTTTTTTTTTTGCAAATAAACGGCACACAATTTTTGTTTTTCATATAGAATTTATTAATAATTTTTAGTGTTTAATATATAAATTAAATTATATGCGGTTTTGTTGAATATTATTTTGTATTTATTTATTTCAGAGTTGAAGAGGATATTTCATCTTATTTTAAAATTTTGTAATTTGTTGTTTTGCATTTAAAAAAAAATCTAAACATATATTTTTGGGGTTTTATTTTTTATTTTGGTAAACAGTTTATAAAGTGGAAAATCATTTAACAAAAAATATAATATAACCTTTGATGTTATATCAAATTATTTTTTTCCTTTTCCTAATATTAAGCATTTTCATCATATGAAATTGAATATGTTTATGTTGGGTTAAATATATTGTATATATACAAAGATTATATGGAAAATTTTTATGGTAAATCTTCAAAATGATTAATATAATAATGTATATTTGTTAAGAAAATGTTGCGTATAAAACCAAATGATTATAAAAGGAGAAAAAATAAATAAATTTAGTGAATCTATATCAAGTTTTTAAAATATAATTTATGTGGAAAATCAAAACCTCATTATTTTCTTATATAATGTATATAAAATATCTAAATATATAATTAAATGGAATTCTTTACATTCCTGTAATCGTTAGTATTATATCTTTATATTATCATTCATATATATGTATTTGTATAGATATTATGAAAATTATTGTTTACGTATATTTTTTTGTTTCAAGTATGTATTTTTAATATATAAAATATACCAAAATGTAACATAATCTTGAGATGTTATTTCCACATTATATTATATAAATGCATTTTATCTCAACCAAAACGTATATATAAATGCAACAGAAAAATGAATAAATAAATATAGAAAAACAAAAAAAAATTTATTTGTATTAGTATCGCACATTTAAAAATAGAAAATCAATGATGGATTTCTAAAAAAATAAAACGTCATCAAAAAACATATAAAATTTTTTAATAATTATATGTATATAATTTTTAATATCTGTGTTTTTATAACCAACAATTTTTTCGCAACAAATTATTACTTTTTATTTATATTATGTAAATAAATGTATTTAGATAAATATATATAAAATTTGATTTATAATACGTAAAAATTTGTATATTTTAAAAATATTTTTAACTATATTATATATTTTATTTGTGTCAATTCTGTCTTGAATATATGATGCCATAGTCGAATACCCGTTCGATGTATCAATATTTGCAATTGAAATGTATCATAAAAAATAGATAATTCAATTTCACGCACCTACAATCTACAATTGTTTTTGGCGTCCATCATCAACAACCTTTTCCAACCTCACGTATTCGCCACCAATGTCCACCAGCCGGAAATTTCATTTTCGCTTCATTTTCATTTTTCCATCTGCCCCGCGGTCTTCCAACGCTCCTGGATCCACTTTGACAAATTGGTATTGGTTTCAAACAAATTATGAAACCAATAACAGAATTGGCTATTGTCGGACTCTAAAACCAATTGTCCGTTGTAAAATCAAAACTTTATTGATTGAATTGTACAAACAAATGCAGTATGGTTTTGATAGTATTCTATTTATTCTTTATAGTAAACCATCAATTTTCGTGTGACTATCCAAATGAATATTAAAAATATATGAATTAAGATTGAACAGTCGGATTTTTGGAATGGTATATCATTGTATTAGTTTTGTTTCATTCTGATATTCAAAATGATTGTCAACTCATCAGGCTATAGCGACAAAATCGCTCCATTTATTCACTCCATTAAAAAACATATGTATATTTAATTCAACTTTATTAAAAATATCATTATTTGGAATTTACAATTATTAATATCTATCATAAATGTTATAGCACATTTCTTTTATAAATATTTTCAAAGATAAGCAAAAATTAAATAAAAAACCAATATATATCAAAAAGAAATCATAATTTGAAATTAAATTGATTTTTACTATTTATAATTTTTATTAACACTCATCACTTCTATATACCAATAATACCTCGCTAAACAAATTGTATCTCGATATACTTTACAGGGGATTAAAGTGTAAATTAATCGTTCATGATTAATTTATTAGCGTAATCAATTTTTAATTTAATTTTTTTTTGTAATTTAATAAATAAATAAAAAACGCTTATAAAAAACACAACACATACGAAAATAGTTTATGTAAATCAAATCAAATGAGTTGATCAGCTGATTTATATATTAAATTTAAGGAATTAAAAGACTCATATTTTTTTTCATTTGCGTATTTATTATATTTGATTATTAATTATGATTTGATTACCTTTAAATGGATTAGTCATAATTGATTTATATTACTAATATATTTAAACATTCTTTTTTTTTTAATATTGTTGGATTTTAAAATGTAATTAAAAAAGTGTTTTTCATTACTGATTTTATTTAATGAAATATATATGCAATCGTTCACTTGGTGGTGTAATTAATAAAAATGCCAACCTAACCTAATCCTGCTGCAAAGACATAAAATATATGTTTCGGTTGGGTTTTTGAATATAAATTTTCCCTCACAGTTGCATATTTTTTCCGATGAGATTAATCTTTCGGCTAATTACCGACATCGTAAAAAGCAACAGAAGATTGGGTTGTCGTACGCTAAACCAATTGTCGGTTGTAAAGCAAAAATGAGAAAACATTCATTCAATTGTCTTAATCAATGTGCGCATTTATAATAATAATTTCTTTTTTATAACTGATAATATTTTATATATTTTGTTGTTAAGTTACATTCTTATGCATAAATTAAACAATATAATTATATATTTTCCATTTGTATATATAGTTTTTTTTTTTACGAAGGAAGTTTTAAATGTGATATGCGATATATATGATTATTTCCATGTATAGTTTCTAATACCATATACTATCTATTTATAGAGAGACATACACAAATGTATATATATATAATAAATGTGATCAATAATTTATGAAATGAAATTAATATATTTATTATTATTATTATTTTATTGTATTGTATATATTCAATTGTTGTTATGTGTTGTTCTTGACATAGAAAATTTTCATATATATATATATATATACAGGACACGCTTATACTAAAGGATATCAGTCATTAAAAGTCTATGAGGGGATTTTATTTGATGTATATTTTAAATCAAAATGGGAATTGTTTTTAGGTCTATAATGTTGTAATTTGTCCAAGAATTTCCATTTTTAATCGGTTTTACCTAAAAATGTATCAACTTACAATTGGATTTTCAGCAAAAAATGGTTTTTTAAACAATATTGTAAAAGAAAAACTTCATTTTTTAAACAATATTGTAAAAGAAAAACTTCCTATCACGTTATGAAAAATAGCTTTATGGTAATTTCAATATAATTTATAAACAATTGTTAATTACAAAAAAAGGAAAATTATTAGACATTCCAAAAGCCATGTTTCGAAATTCTAGATCGAGTGAATCAAAAATCGCTATGGAATAATTTCAATTTAGAATTCATCATCAAAACACGTTACCGCATATTCTCTATATATATATAGAGTTTCGACACCTTTTGTTTTAAATCATCCTGTACATCTAAATATATATTGAGCATATTTTAACTTTTGAATCGATATTATATATTCACTTTTCACCACACATTTCAACAAATGTATATTGTTTAAATTTTTTTCCCATATCATTTTCATATAAAGAATATATATTTTTGGAACACATATATAATAAGGGAAAAAAAGCAGTACATGTATAGAATTGTCCAATATATATTTATATATTGTATTGTATATAAATAATGTATGTACATAATATCCGTTTGGCGCCTTTATTCATATATGATATATGTATATTATATTATAATTGCCTTTATTCTATATAAATATAAATGTAATAATAATAATAATAATAATAATAATAATAATAATAAAGATTATTTACACGATATATAAAATTTCTGTTGTTGGAGGGGTGACATGCGTTATAAGAAATGTATTATATATAATTTTTCCTTGATTTTCCTTGATATTTTCCGATTTCCTAGTAAACGCAAGAATGGTATAATTTTTATTATAATCCATGTATAGTTCTTAATACATGATACGGATACGTTTCACAAAAATTGCCAAAACAATTTTTGAATGATTATAAAAGATCCAAATGTGATATGTTCGGTTATATCACTGAAAAAGATATTTAATACATTTCAATTTCAATTTCACTTACCAAAAAAACCAAACGACAAGACTAAAACATAGAATAGTTTTTTGAATTTTCAATAATGAATTCAATGGTTATGCATATTCCAAAAACGTTTAGGAAACGTCTAACGTTTAATAATATTAAACGCACAGTACACATCTATTGTATATGTATTTGTTTTTTATAGGGGACGAAATGTCCATTGTTAAACAATTATTTATATGGATTGGATATAGAATAAAAAATTATTATGGGGTTACTTGCTTTACATATATTGAAACTAAAAAATGATTAGTTTGTGTGCGTGCCCTAAAAAAAAAACAATAAATCGAATACATTACATTATATTATTATATGTATAAATTATTTTTTGTTAAAAATAAATAATAATAAAACATTATATTATTATATGTATAAATTATTTTTTGTTAAAAATAAATAATAATAAAAATATGTGTTTACATACGCATTTTTTAAAAAATAAAATATATATAATTTCGTAGAATAATATTAATTTAATCAATATATGATAAATAAATTAATAATTCAAATATAATTTCATAATTTCAGGCAATAAATGTAACAATACCAACGATATCATCATCACCATCATCACCATCATCAACATCATCATCAATACAAACAATACTAAAAACACCATCAACAACCACCACAACAAATTTATCCCAATTAAAAGTTGGGGAATCTTTAAATGAAGATCCAGGAAAATGTATTTGGTATGGTGTATGTAATGTTGATTCTGTTACAGGAAATAAACAATATTGTACATATAATGGTACCGCAAAACCATTAAATGTCGATGGACAAAAACTGTTAGCCGAATGGTGTCCACATTTATTAGATACAAAATCTAAAGAAATAACTACATGCTGTGATTCAGAACAAGTAAGAGTTCTTTTTTTTTTAAATTATTGTATAAAATAACAACTGCATTATAATTTATATGATTCGCATTTCATTGGATTTCAAAATATAATTTATTTTTCACAATAAACCTTACGTGAATATGTAATTATAGTCTATATAGTAAAGTAATTTATATATAAAGTTTTAATGTGCATTTTATTTACATAAAATTTAATATGATTGTGATAAAATTAATATTTGATTATTAATTAAAATAATTATAATGTATATGAGAGATATAAAGAAGAAGAAGAAGAATGGAATGAGGTTAATAACATATATATTACTTTATATTTAGATTGAGGTCAATGATATTTTGTTTAATTGTATAATTTTTTATGATTTGACTGATTAAGTTTTTAATAATTTATGCGATAATTGTTGCTACTGCTACGGATGGATGAATGAATGTTTTAATCTTTATTTTATCAATTTTTTCCAACAAAGTTGTATAGGGGATTTCATTTATAGTCTCATCGTTTGTGTTTTTATTTTACATTTCTGTCATGGTTAAAAACACAGGTCTTTATAACCGCATAATTATATTCTATATCAATTGTAGAATAGTAATCTTCCTTTAGATTAAAACAAATTCATCGAAATATTGTAAAATATTATTTGTTATCTGATTAGAATTATTTGATCGACCGCTTCCTTTAGATATCCAAGGAATTTTTAGTAATCTCTCCTTCTGTTTCTAAGCAACTAACTTGAAATATTATATCTTGAGTTTTGATGAACAATGGAAAATCTTTTGTATTTGAGAATTTGTTTTGCTTTCACCCAATCCCATTGCTTTCACTCAATCCTATACAAATCCAATAGTGTTTTTGGAAATGAATGTTATTGCCACTTTCTATTTAAATTGAAAATCCATTTCATTTCTAACCATATTTAATAAAATTAAATACATTTTACAGATTGAAATTCTAAATAAAAATGTTAAATTAGCGGCAAATTTTCTAAAACGATGTCCATCGTGTATGGCAAATTTAGTTAGGCATATCTGTGATTTTACGTGTATACCAAATCAATCGAATTTTTTGGAAATATTAGGTCAAGATACGGGAAATCGTAATAATGGTACATACGTAACCGGTATTAATATGTACATAACTGAAACGTATTTAAATGGTACATACAATTCATGTTCAAGGGTAAGTCTATATAACAATCATAATATTTAATCATCATCCATAATAATAATAATAATAATATTTATATACAGGTTTCTGTACCATCAACGGGTCAATTAGCATTAGATTTAATGTGTGGTGATTGGGGTGCATCAAGGTGTAGTGCAAAAAAATGGTTTCATTATATGGGTGATGCTGAAGGAAATTCATATGTACCATTTCAAATCAATTATTTGGCACAACCCGATAATAAACCAATAAATGGTTATACACCACATGAACCAAAAGTTGTTCCTTGTAGTCAAGCACTTGATGTAAGTTTTTCATTGTTTAGTTTAGTCATACCAAAAAACAAAAAAAATTAAAATGAAATTTATTCCTCTGTGTGATTTAAAATTTTTAGGCAAAAACACCGGCATGTTCGTGTGTTGATTGTGAGGATTCGTGTCCAAAGCCACCGCCACAACCACCGATACCCCAACCATTTTCAATTGGTGGTCTCGATGGTTATGCATTAATTATGTTAATCGTATTTATTGTCGGTTCAACATTATTCTTGTTGGGTGTTTGTTTATTCTCATCGAAACGTTCCATTGGTAAGTGGTTTTTTTATTACATTTTTTTAGTTATATTATTTTATTTTGTGTGAAATGAATAAGAGGGTGGACTTTTTACGGTTTTTTTTTTCTGGTATTGATTGCGATAATTTGTTTTTTTTTATACGATTATTGGTTTTTTTTACGATTATTATTTTTTATAAAAATATTATTAAACATATTCGAAATGAATTTTTTTTATTCATGGAAAAGTGCAAAATAAAAATATCAAAATAATCATAAATTTATTACACACACACACATTACATATTTTGCTATTAATTTCAATTTGTTTTTTTTTATTTTGATATATTTAAAAAAAAAAACGAAAAGCACATTAAATGGGTTTTTATTATATTAAAAAAGAAATTTATATATAAAAAAAACAATTAAGACAAAAAAATATTAGAATCGTTTGATCGACTATAATTTGGATTAAATTCCATCTGGTGAATTGTTTACTTTAAGAAAATAGAACAAGTTTCTATTGAGGAAGACCCTCACTTATAATACAATACAATATCATACAGAAATGAGTCAAATTATTTAAGATGTGTCCAGAAAACAAAACACACACCGAAATTGTCGGTCAAATGATTGAATTCGTCATCAGTGAAAACATTGATTTAACAGCACTTAATTGTACACTTTTAATGATTGTTTTATTATATATCAAAGAAATTTATTGTATTTTTTTTTGTACGTAATGAAATGTGATAAAAAAAAATTAATTAATATTATTCACATTTAATATATATATAAATAAAATCGCGCTTTATGTTTTTTATAAAAAAAAACAATTTATAAGCTATATATAGGATGAAATTGAAATGGGGATGATATTGATTTTTAGAACAAAATTTAATTTGGATGTTAAATGGTTTTACATAGCACATAGTTTTTTTTTTTTGGGAAATAATTTTAATTTTGAATGTCGTCCTTCTTTTAGGGATGACATAATCATGGTTTGTTTTTTTTTCCAAGAAACTATTTATAGATTATTAATTTACTGAATCATTTTGTGTGTGTGTATTAAATAAGCAATTTTACTTATGTGGAATATTACCTTAAATTTTAAATTTATAATTTAATTAACACATTATAAGTAAAAAAATCATGACGACGACGTAATATATGTTAATAGTATATTTTTTAAAAGTGTTTACAATTATACTTATTAAAATATTGTTGTCACCCGCAGACACACAAAAAAAAAAATCTATACGCATTCAAAATCCAATTAAGAAAAACAACAAAATTATGAATTCATTTTTAAATATATATTTTTCTTTAATCTATATAATTGTAAAATATATAATTAAGCTTTTTAAAATTAATTTAAAAAATGGTGATTCAAACATGAAAATGATTATGTGTTTGAATTGTTTATTTTTTTTTCCTATTCTATAGTGATTGGTGAAAGGATTTCTTATTTATTTTTTTTTCCATTCAACTATTAATTAATTTATAAAAATATTTACATGAAACTAAAAAACAAAAAAATGATATAAAAAATCATAAAATTAATATATAAGTACGCGAATGTTTTCACATTATTATTATTATTATTATTTTTATGTGTCTTTTATTTGCATGTGATCTCTATATATGAAAATTAAAGAAAAATGAGAATGTGGAATCAATTTATTAAGCTTATATTCGCTAATGGTTTTCTATTTTATTTTTGGTTTTATTAACAATAAAAAAATTTGGTTTCTTTCAGAAGAAGAACTTAGAACGAATTGTATAGAGCTAGAAATATTTTATAAAATTTATTCAGAAACTATTCGTGTTTTTTCATTACTTAATTTCCTTAATCAAAAATCAAAATCAACATTTATAGTTTTTATTAAAAAAAAAAAAAAAGAATGAACAATTCGTTTTATTTTATTTAAAATCGAAAATTTAAATTTGTTCGTGTTTTTTTTTTTAATTCATCAAAACTCAATTTGTATATATTTTTCTTCTTATTTATTCTTTTCTATAATGTGTGCGTGTCGAATCAACCAAATATAAAAATGAAATTTATATATATATAATATGGTAATTATATAGAGGGAATGATACGTGGTGAAACTGGTGCACGTGATCTAAGTGAAAATGTTGGACGTCGTTTAGCAACAGGCGGTGGAAGTGATAAAAGTACAGATCGTGAAGATTCTCCTTTGCAGTCAAATCGGTCGAGTATGTTTTTTTTTAATGATTTTTCTATTGCCAAAAAGTGCAATTGGAAAAAAAAAACTATATATAACTATATACAATTAAAATCATCAATAAATAAATAAAAATATTATTATATATCGAGCTTTTTTTGTTGTTGTGTAATTTTATTTTATTCTATGTTCATTTTTAAGAATAATGAAAATTATATTATACAAAAAAAGATATTTAAATTGGGTTTAATTGAAAACGAAAAATTTATATTCGCTTTTTTCATATATGTGTGTAAATGTGAATTTTTTTTTTAATTCTATTTTTGCTTATGCTTTTAATTTCTTAGCTTTTTTTGCTCTTATTTTTAAAATATTTATTGGTTTTTTTGTTGTAAAAAGGAATAGATTTATCAATTTTATTGGGAAATTCATTTAATTCATATAAACTGCAAATGATGATTTAAATGGATTAAAAATACTGTTTTACTAACATCTTAATCATTTGCATTTTGTAATAGAATTTTTTTTTATTGTGATTTTTAAGTAGCACATTTACTAATAATAAGTTTAATTAGCACTTAATGGTATTATATATGGGTTTTTTATTTTGTTTTAAAATAAGAAATAATAATACAATGAAATAAATCCATATCGTATATATATTGGTTTAATGCTGCGGATGTTTATATAGGTGTTAATTTTTCATAATGAATCAATAAACCAATGAAATTGTTTTATGAATGAGAAGACAATTTGTTTGATATTTCGAAAAATATCTACAAAAGATTCATGATTGATTAAGGCACAAAAAAAATCATTTTTAACTGACAATTAATTGTAAAAGGTTAGCTTCACTTCGTTGGTAAATGTCTATTTGATATTGTCTTAATCATAAATTTATTATTGGAATTTATTATACTTTTTTCATTAACAATAAACATTTTTTCGATCGTAAGCTGCAAAATAATTGATCATTATTCATATAGTTTAAACAGCTCTTGGGCAAACTTAATTTTATTTCAAATCTGTTATGAAGAATATTAAAATCCACAAGTTCTTAAGGACAAATACGTTTTTATTCATCCAAACTCAAGTTCTCAACGTGGATATTTTCAATAGTACATTAAATTTTTCACTTTATATTTTGCAATAATACATTTAATATTGCGTAAATTTTAGATAAAAATAAATTATATTTTTGTGGTTAAACACACATTCAAATAACATGTCTTGTATTATTATTATTATTATTATTGCTGTATTGTTTGTGGTTAATTAGAAACATTTTTAAATTATGTAATACAATTTTGAAATATATTGTCGCATGACGAAGAATATCTCATTACATTTTATGTATTTAATTTACGTATTACCTATTACATATCTACTATATATATTTAAATACAGTATATTTAGTTTGGTTTGTTAAATTTTATATGGTAAATCGAACAATAGTCTATGTTAAATAAATAAATAAACAAATCAAATATTCAAAAGAATTTAAAAATGTTTTTAAAAGTAAATGAAAGTCTTTTGTGGATAAATTTGCAAAGAGGAGGATATTAGTATATAGAAAATATTCATACTATATAGTATACATTAAATATTGATAGACTTATTTGTATATATATATACTTAAACATGAAATAGAATTTTATACATTTAATTATTTATTTATTTTTTTGTTTTTTAAATGCTTACAATTAGTATTTATTTAAATTATTACACAAAGTTATTTATGTTTTTGTTGTTTTATTGTTCATTTTTATTTTTTTGTTTTAAACAAATATTGCACAATGTTTAGTACTTTGTATTTTTTAATATAATTTTGAACATATCGATAATAAATTTTATGATGATTTTTTAATTGTTATATATTAATTTAAATTATTATTTATCCATTTGATTTGATATATAATATAGTTAGAATCCCAATTTATATCCTCTTTTTGTCATTAGTTCCCAATCTGTTAACAACAAATCATCATAAAACAATAAAATTATCAAAGTTTAAAATTATAAAAACTTCACCTTCCACAATACTTGGATCCCCGCCCCATAATTCATTTATTTTATATATTACTGTTTTGTATTTGTTTTGTTATTTGAATAATTATTTTGCTATATTTAAAAAGTTTTCACAATCCATGAATTCATAAGAATCACAATGAAATCACAAATCTTTCTTTCCTTTCACCATTTTTGCAACTATTTTTCAATGGTTTTGTATTGATTGTGGTTTAAATTACCAAAAATATAATTATTTATTATGTGATGAAATGCATTGAATAGATTCGTTTTCATTCTCAAAACCTAGATTGTCCAAACAAATCAATTGTCTGATAGATTGGAAAAAGTTATAGATGCAGATCAAGGATAATTTTAATAAACGGTTTATTTTAACAAATATTCATACATCCAATAATAATTTTCTATCTCGTTTGTTTTTAAACAATAAATGCTTGGATTATAAATATATCAAAAATAGACTAAAATACGTATTTTTTCGTAATTCTAACCTAAACCGATTGATTATTATTTAGAAATTCTTTATGTTTTGAATAATTTCCGTTCAACTTCATATAATATCAATATTAATAACAATTCATAGGACAATTTAAACCACAAATTCAATAGAAAAAACTAAAATTATCCAAAAAATCCTTTCCAAATGAAAATACCGATTAATATAAAATAAAAAAATATCAATTAGAGCTTTTTTTCATACAAATGATTTTAAGAACTTCATTAATGCATATAAAAAAAAAATTCACATTTTCACATCAAATAAAAAATATTTGATTCAAAAAATAAAAAATTTATTATATAATAGAATTCTAACGAAGAGAAAAGAAAACGTAAAGAAACTCAGACAAAATTTTATTTAATATTTTTATTTTAATTTTATTGTTTTTAGGTACACATTGGGATGGTGATCAAGAATTAAATACACATCCAAGTGTTATGCCTGTATTATCGGATGATGATTCAGGTTATTTTGAAAAATTAGGAGCAAAAACAGAAACATTTTTAGAAAAACATTTTACAATATGGGGAACTTATTGTGCAAATAAACCATGGTTTATATTATTTTTAGGTATGGTTTTTATTTGTTTTAATCATAAATTTAAATTAGTATCTCTATCTATTAATAACAATATAATAATTGATTATTGTTTATTTCAATTCAAAAAGGTCTATGTTTTATTATTGCAATGGGACATGGTATAAAATATTTACATATAACAACCGATCCAGTTGAATTATGGGCATCACCACATTCACGGTCACGTGTCGAACGTGAATATTTTGATTCAAATTTTAATCCATTTTATCGTATCGAACAGATTATAATAAATGCTGTTGATTTACCAAATATATTACATAATACATCGAATGGCATCATTGAATTTGGTCCAGTCTATCACAAAGAATTTCTATTGGAATTATTTCATTTACAAGAAAGTATTAAAGGTAAGAAATTCTTTTTTCTGTTCTTAAATAATAATAATAATAATAATTTTCGCATTCGTTTAAGTTAAGTTATTCAAAAATATTTATTTTAAAACAACCAGCACCTCAACATAAAAAAAAAGAAATATAAATTTTCATCAATTTTCAAAGTTGTTAGGGTTTTTGTTTGTTGTGTTTTTTATAAAAGTCACGCAAATTGTTCTGTATTTTATTATAGTACTAAAATAAATATAAAAATATTTGCATTCAATTAAGTTTTACTACCCACTTTTTATTTATAATAAATTTTTTATTGACCTTACCCTTGTTAGGGTGGTTTTTAATTCTTTTTGAAGGATTATATGTTAAAATATATTACAGAATGTATTTTATGTAATTTTAACCAAACGAATTAGAAAAAAAACATCGATTATTAAAGCTTAAATAAAATTCAGATCTAAAATGATTCCAGCTTCGGAGCTGCAATAGTTATTAAAATTGAAAAGTCTCAACGTATACAGATTATAAATGAAATTGAATTGATCGAATAAAAATCTTCACTTTGTGAATATTTCCTTCAATTTTATTGACAACTGTATTAAATTTCAACGTAATCAGTTTTTATTGTAATATAAAAAGTACTTACAATAATAAGTTCGTGTTATTTATAATATTATAATATACAAAAAACCTAGGAAAGGGTTATTTTTTTATTTATTGTTTAGATTAAACTTACCATATCGATAAATTATTATATGGTTATTTATTTTGCATGATAAATATAAATTTATGTTCATTTATATTTCGTGACTATTTTTTCACTTTTAAAATACGATTTAAAACAAGATATTTTTCATTGAATAAAATTATTTCCACTAACAGAACACCCACAGAATGTCTATGCAAAGTTATACGAAGTTGAAGATTGAAATATTTTAATTTTAATTTTACAGAAAAGCCATAGTTTTGTTTTTGTGGTTTGCTATTCATAGTATAATGTTTATCTTTTTAGCTCTTGGACAACCAAACGATGGATTAGAAAAAATATGTTTTGCACCATTGGATTCACCATTTAGAGATCCAATAACACCGAACGATTGTGTTGTACAATCATTATGGGGATATTTTCAAGATGATTTAGATATATTCAATTCAGAAGATGAAGATTCTCAAGGATATAAAGTATGTAGTGGTTTTATGTTTGTCCAAAAAAAAAAAAAAACTTTAATTTCATAAAAACTCCCAAAAATATTCATATAATTTACATATAAATTCCAATAGATAAATTATTTGGATCATTTAATGCAATGCTTTGGTAATGCATATAATCCAGAATGTTTAGCACCGTACGGTGGTCCAATAGATCCGGCCATCGCATTTGGTGGCTTTATAAAATCAAATGAAACGTTAACGTTAACGCCATCGTATGAAAAGGCAACAGCAGTCATTTTAACATTTTTGGTAAATAATTATCATAATAAAACATTACTTGGACCGGCCAAACAATGGGAAATGGATTATGTTACGTTTATGCAAAATTGGATAAGTACAAATAAATCAAAATTTATGGATATTGCATTTACATCGGAACGTTCAATTGAAGATGAATTGTTACGTGAATCTCAATCGGATGTATCAACAATTTTAGTATCGTACATAATAATGTTTGCCTATATTGCAATATCATTGGGTCATGTTGAACATTTCAATCGGATATTAATCGATAGTAAAATAACATTAGGTTTGGGTGGTGTTGTCATTGTATTGGCTTCGGTTATCGCATCCGTTGGTATATTTGCATTCTTTGGGGTACCGGCAACATTGATTATCGTTGAGGTAATACCATTTTTGGTGTTGGCCGTCGGTGTTGATAATATATTTATATTGGTGCAAACCCATCAACGTGATGTTAAAAAACCAAATGAAACACATGCCGAACATGTTGGTCGTATATTGGGTAAAGTTGGTCCATCAATGCTATTGACATCGGTCAGTGAAAGTTTTTGCTTTTTCTTGGGCGGTCTATCGGATATGCCGGCCGTTAAAGCATTTGCATTGTATGCCGGTATGGCATTACTCATTGATTTCCTATTACAAATTACATGTTTTGTGAGTTTGTTGTCGTTGGACGCAATGCGGCAGGCTGAAAATCGTTTTGACATTTTTTGTTTTATACGTGGTAAAAAAACAGATGAAATACAAAATAAAGAAGGTGTTTTATATAAATTCTTTAAATCAATTTATGTACCATTTATTATGAAAAAAACGGTACGTGTATTGGTAATGGTTATATTTTTCGGTTGGTTATGTTCAAGTATTGCGGTGGCACCGCACATTGACGTTGGCCTCGATCAAGAATTGAGTATGCCCGAAGATAGTTTCGTATTGAAATATTTTCAATATTTAAAAAAATATTTAAGTATCGGACCGCCAATGTATTTTGTAGTTAAAAATGGTTTAAACTATTCGAATGTTATGCAACAGAATTTAATATGTGGCGGACAATTTTGTAATAAAGATAGTATGTCAACACAAATATTTGTGGCTAGTCGGACTCCGAATACAACGTATATTGCTCGACCAGCAACCAGTTGGCTTGATGATTATTTCGATTGGACAGAATCATCAAGTTGTTGTTTTTCATTTCCGAATAATGGAAGTTTTTGTCCGCATACAAGTAAATACTTTACTTTTATTATTGCATTTTTAATGGTTCAAAATCACTTAATAATTGTTTTTTTTTTATGATCCCACTTTAGATTATGATTGTAATAAATGTAATATAAAATTAACACCATTATCACGACCGAATGCAACGGCTTTCAATTATTATCTACCATTTTTCTTACAAGATAATCCAACGGAAGAATGTGTTAAAGCGGGTCATGCTGCGTATGGTAGTGCTGTAAATATCTATAAAAATCCAAATAAAAAAAATGTAACCGATATAAATGCATCATATTTTATGGCCTATCATACAATATTAAAAACATCATCCGATTATTATGAAGCATTACGTTCAGCACGTAAAATTTCATTAAATATTACCCAAATGATACGTGGTAATATACGATTACAACAATCACAATTGAATAATAATAATAATCATAATTTTGGAATAAATAAAATAACCGAAGAGGAATTGGAACAAATTGAAGTATTTCCATATTCTGTATTTTATGTATTTTATGAACAATATTTAACAATGTGGCCAGATACATTACAAAGTATGGGTATATCTGTATTGGCAATATTCGTTGTTACCTATTTATTAATGGGTTTCGATATACATTCATCATTGGTGGTTGTCATAACAATAACAATGATTGTTATAAATATTGGTGGTTTAATGTATTTTTGGAATATATCATTGAATGCCGTATCACTGGTAAATTTAGTGATGGCTGTCGGTATAAGTGTTGAATTTTGTTCGCATTTGGTACATAGTTTTTCGGTATCGATACAGGAGACAAGAGAACGACGGGCTGCCGATGCATTAACAAAAATGGGAAGTTCAGTATTTTCGGGTATTACCCTAACGAAATTCGGTGGAATATTAGTATTAGGATTTGCACAAAGTCAAATATTTCAAGTATTTTATTTTCGAATGTATTTGGGTATTGTCCTGTTTGGAGCCGCACATGGTTTAATATTTTTACCAGTTTTATTAAGTTATATCGGTAAGTGATGATATATTTTATTTTATCTAATAATTAATTTATTTATTTTTTGTACGAATGAATAATTTCTAGTTTGACTTCAATAATTCAATTAAGTGAATGTAATAAATTTTTTTTTATTGTATTTGCCTTATTAATTTTTTGACATTTAATCGTAATCGTATTAAGCATCACAATCAAAACAATAACAGATATTAAATATAAAAAAATAATTACACATAAATACACACATTTAAAAAGAAATTATTCATGCATCAAATATTTCATTCATTTATTATTCTTTATTATCGTTTGGTGGGTTATTTCCTTTGTTTTTTTTTATTAAATGTATGATTGTGATTTTGTCCTCTTATTATGATTATGATAATATTTTATATTATAAATTTTAATTATAAAATAACTAAATTGTTTTGTAAAATTAAAAGTTATATTTTGTGGGTGGGTTTTAAATTTTATGATATAAGTCATTTAATTTTAAATGGTTTTGCATATTGGATTTGCTAACTCACTCAGTTAAAATGGTATAAATTAGAATTTCCACAAATTTGTATTGAGATGGAGATTTATTTTAAACAATTTTTAATATGCGTCGATGAACCGGCATTTATTTTAACTATTTTATTTATAATTCGATTTATAATAAACCATTTGATCTTTTCTTGTTCATAAAGTCTTCATAATTGAAAAGTTATCTATATATTTCAATGAATATTTTTCTATTGATTTTTGATTTAAACAAAATCTCTTTTGTGCTTTTTCGTCCTTAAAAATTATCTTTGTTCATCATTAAAAAAGGTTCAATTTCTAAAAACACAGAAATGAAAAAAAAAAAATACACAGCAACAAGATAATCTTTGGAACTATCGTAACAAACAAAATCATATTTCACCGAAATTTCTATAAAATTTCATTAATTTAAACCTTCATATGCAAACAATTTATACGTTATTGTAGACGCAGTTGACGATATCTCCTTTAGTTTTTCATTAAATTAACTATTAAAATATTTTCAATAATATCAAATTGGGTTTTAAAAAAGACAGAAAAATAATATATCATCAATAAAATAAGCAGCTCGCACAATCAATTCAACAGAAAAATCGAAATAACACATCGCAACGAGCTCGAGCTCTACACCTTTTTAATATCCAAAAAAACATTCATATATTTCAAACAAACAATCAAAATAAATAAAAGTTGGATTTTCACAAAAAAATAAAAAAGAAAACCAAAAAAAAAAACCGAAGAAAATCATCAATTTATTTATTTTGTTTTTTCAATTATTTTCACTATCACAAACATTCCATTTGCAGGTGCTCCAATAAATAAGGCAAAATTGGCGAATTTCCGAAGACAAGCATTACAAATACAAGAAACATCATTGTCAACCGTAAGCTAAAAAAAAAAAAATTAATTCTGAACACACACACAAAAAAAATTTAAATAAAAAAGGATAATAACCGATTGTAGTATTTGATGTTTAATAATAATAAAACAAAATTCCTTAATCAATTATTTTTGTAGACTGTAAACTAAATTTTATTTATGATTATTTAACTATATATATATTAATTTAAATTAGATTTTGTATGTATGCGTGTTTTGTTGTTTGTCGTCATCATTTTCATTAGAGACCTGAAAATAAAAAATATTTATTTATAAATAATAAAAACAAAAAAAGTTGAGATGGTCAAAAAATGGGATGATTATTTATTATTATTATTTTTTTCTTACTATAATAAAATATATTCTTAATTTATTAATTATAATTTTTTGTACTTAAATAATATATATGTATATTTTCAAAACGAAACGAAATCAACGAATCCAAATTAAATTTAATATAAAAAAAAAATTGATAAACAAATCAGTATTAGAAATTATATTTAATTGATTTATTAAATGAATGAATGTATTGAAAACAGAATGTTAATTTATTTCTTTTTTTTTTTACTTTGATGTAAAACTAAAGAATTAACAAACTTTATTTAAATAAATTGAAAAAATTTTGTATGTAATTTAAATTAAAAAATTTTTTTTTTATGTTTGTGTTTTGTTGATTGACCATAAAACTGTTTTGAATTTCAAACCAAAATTTTATTACCCTAGTGAATTTTTTTCTAATAGTACTTATTATTTTATTTACTTTCTTTGCTGTGTATTAATTTTTTTTTTTAAAGTGATTTTCTTTTGCACTTTTTTATTATTATTTAGCGATTTTTATCACCAATTGTTTTTTTTTTAACTTTAAATAATTGCACTTTTACGAATATTTTATAGAATTTAAATGTTAATTCAAAGTAATATTAAAAAAACTTGCCAAAGAAAATAGAATTAATTTTAGTTTTACTGAAGCACAAATCCTTATTATTTTATTTTCAAATCCAAATGCAAAAAAAAAAAATATAATAAATATATTTAAAGGTATGTACACAAAAAAACTTTATTGCTATTTACTGCGCTTATATATGAAGTGTATGTGTCAATATACAAGAAATTAATTAACTGATTTATGATTTAGAATTATTTAATAAATCATCAATCAGTTAGTTAATTTTCCAGATAAACTTTTCCTGGATTAATATTGCATTTTGCTGTTTATTTTCATTTATAATCCACCATTTATCATATTTAAATAATATATTTATTAATAAATGCATGCGATTTTTAATTAATTTAATAATATTTGTATTTATATATTAATATACGTATATTTATTATAATATTTTGTGTGCGTTGTGCTATAAAAAATAAAAACAAATTACCTACAATTTTATTAATTTTATTATATTGTTTTTGTTCATAGGCGTGATTAGACGCAAATATCGTGGAAATTCCACAAGTACTGAATCAAATACAAATACAACCACACCACCACCAATTGCATCAACCTCAACGACATTTAACCCTTCGAATAATACTGAACAATATATTTCGGAAGAACCACAATTCCATCAACACCATAACCACCCCAATTACCAACAATCATCCTACGGAGCTTTAAGTACATCACCATCATTAAATTCAATAAATAATCCATTACCATCAACTTCATCATCTAGAGATCCAATAATATAAATCAATTTATTACATACAATAAGGTTAAGTAGAAAAAAAACATTAAAATTATTATTATTATTATTATTATTATTAATTATATATTTATGCTGTTTTATATAATATAAGATAAATTTCTAAATATATGTGTGCCTGCGTCATCATCCGCTTGCAGTGTGGGTAATTATAATTATTTAATAAACCTATTTATTATTTTTTTCTGTTAAATGATATATTTTTAACAAGAAATCTATAACGAAACATTAAAATATAGTATACAAAATTTTTTTAAACTCGGAAAGTTTTCATTGGAAATCGCCATTCCGCATTCAGTATTTCATGATTTAATGTCAATTAAAAAAAATATATAATATTGAAAATAAAAGAAAATTAAATTGAAATTTTCTTGTTTTGCAAAATTTTATTGATTCTTTTCTATATTGACATGATTTTACAAATAAATGAATTTTTATTTTAAAAATCTCTTAATAAACCGGAAGTTTTCCACCTCAAACCTTATAATTCAAAGCTATTGAAATTTTTCTAATAAAAATCCAATTTATAAAATTATCCCTCTCGTATATAAAAGAAGATTTGAAATTTCCTCCAATGAGAATTTATAGGAATTGTTTTTTTCCAAATTAAAGAAACCATTAACATTTTAATGAAACATTTTCCCTCCCTTTATTTTTCTTTGTTTATTTAATCCCCACCAAATAATATTAAAAATTTTATATTGAATGTTAATAAAAAAAAAATATATCTCTATTATGTTTTTTGTATAAAAAACGAGTTAAATTAATTTTTATTAAAACATTTTAATTAATTTTTTCTCACATTATTATGCATTTTACATACATATTCTTAAATTAAAAAAAAAAACAAACATTAAATAAATACACAATTTTCTTAAGTGCCTTAAATATGTTTTAATTTTGTCATAATTTGTTTCGGTTTTTTTATTTTTTAAATATACAACAAGGTATTTTTTTAAGGAGAGCTATTTTTGAATATCAATATAATTTTGTATATAAAATAATATTCATTTATTATCTAAAAAAAAAAATTAAAAAATATATATTTGTTTTGCTAATGAAAACATCCAAATGGTTTTTTTTTTAAAAAATGTAACTAGAACAAGTTTATTATAATCGGATTTTGACGATAATGGGAAATGCCGATATATAAAAAAAAAACATTGAAATAAATAAATAATAAAATGTTTCTTTATCTTAAAATAATACCTCAAAAAAATTATGAATTAAATACTTTTTTGTTTTTAATTAATTAATTCTTCATTATATTATTAATTCGGTATTGTTATTATTTAATAACAAACAAATAAAAAAATTCCATCATATTTATTTTTCTATAACAAAAATAAAAACTATTTTATTACATGAATGACAAAAAATAAAACAGAATATAAGAATAACATGAACATGAATGAGTTAAACTATAAAAATTAACAACTATAAATGAAAATCATAAAAAGTCAACAATATTACAATTTGTTCCTATATTTAATTAAAAAAAAAAATATTCAAAGAAATGTTAAAAAATAATAAAAAATTAATTTTATTATTATATAAAATAATATTTTTGTCCGTTTTTTTTTTGTAATACACACACACTCAGAGGAATAAATTTATAGGAAAATAGAAAAATAAATATGGATACGGGTTTTTGATAAGAAATAATAAAATTTTTTGTTTTTTGAAAAAATGGTTAATTAAAATACCGATAAAAAAAATCTCTAGTTCATGTTATTGTTAAAAAAAATTAATAAAAATCATAACCCTCTTGTAAATAATAAATGTATAATATAAAATTAATAATCCATTCTCACTGTAATATGAAATAAAAAAAAACATTAATCATTTATAAACCAACTAACACCACTATAAAAGAAAATGGTTTATTTCGCATTTTTTGTTATGTTTTTTTTTTTTTCGATTTCATTTAATAAAATGTTGAGCTCATCCGTTAATTTTTTGGTTTTGTAAGGATATAAAAACTTATAAAAAATTAATAATATTAACTCATTATATTCCATCCGGATTTAATTTTTTATATATTAAATACTTCAAACACTTTCAATTAGAGTTAAAAATATTATTTAAAGATTATCAACTACCCGAAAATAACAAATGATGGATTTTTTTTAAAAAATATTATAGAAAGATATCAGAGAGAGGATTATAAGTAATTGTAATTGGTAATTGAATGGGGGGAGTTTTAATTTTTTAAGTGGGATTAAAAAAGTTTATGAATTAATTAAAATAAATAAACTATATATTGCCTTTCCAAAACTATGTATTTTGGTCGCTTTATGTTAATTTTTTAATCATTATTTTTGTATTTGATCTTATTATTATTATTATTATAATTATTACTTTTAAAATTATTACTATTATTATTATTTTTAAAATTAAAATTTAAATAAAATATGTGTGTGTTTGTTAATTATAAATAAAATAAAAAAATAATAATGAAATTCTTAGAAAAATATTTTTCGATATAAAAAAAAATAATAATTATATAATTTTCAAAATTTGTTTAAGTAAATATATAAAAAATGAAGAAAATCTCTATTGAAAATCTATTGTGATAGAAATTAGTTTTATAAAATTAAAAACAAATTAATACATTTCCAAAAAAGTTAATAAATTTTATAACGCTGCGGATAGAAATGAAAGAAACAAGTAATTTAATTATTAAATGATTATTTATAAATAAATAATAATTTATTAGTTGATTAATAATAGCATATATAGAACGGTAAGTTGATTTCCAATCGTCAACCGCCAATTACCGGGTATTCGGGATAGTAAATGAACTTAAGACAATAAATAAATTTATACATGAACATTTTCATGCCATTATTTCTCATATAACCTTAGTTCTTACTACGTGGATTATCAAGACAAAATTTGCATCGATCAACGTAATTCTTTATGTGAATTACCATCCTACAGCAAAGTAAAAACTGAATTCGTAAAATTTACAGTCACTTCAAGACGAATTTTTAATCCATTCATGGATACAGCCATAATATTTTTGATTTTAAAATTGACTTTAAAAGTGTATTTAATCTACATGGAGAATTATTTGAAAAACAAATACATTTTTTGTTTTCTTATTAGGCCAGAGATATGAGGAACAAAACTCAGTTGTAATTCTAATATAATTACAATCGTAATTCTATAAATTAATTCTTGAATTCTAGAAAAAATTCAGCAATTTATTCTTCAACTACAAATTACAATACCGTCTTGTAACGATTTTGAACTAATGAATTATTATTTTTTTCATTAAATAATTTGATAATTTTTAAATGTATTGCTAACAAATTTAGATTGTTTTTTTTTTGGTAAATAAACTATAAATGTGATTACAGGTATAATAAAAATTGAATAACTAAACAAAAAAAAATTGAAGTTTTTTAACACTTAAAGATAAAGTTAAAAAAGAGAATTGAATGGAAATAATGAAAAATTAATCAATAAAACATATTTAAAATGATTTGAAAATATTTCAGAATTTCTTTTAGCAAAAGTTATCTTATTAAATGATTATAATTTTTAATTTGACTTATTTCGTGTATTAATATTTCATTATTATTTTTTAAATAAAATAATTAGTATAAATTAAGAATTTATAAAAAAAAATAATATAACTATGTATATTTGAAAATGGAAACAGAACGAAAATGATTTTGTTAAATGAAAATAAAAATTCTATATTTTAATTATACATAATAAATTTATTTTTGAAATAAAGAAAAACCCCCGAAGAAAGAAAGAAAGTAATTGTAAATGAATTATTTTTTAATAAAAAAAAAGAAAAAAACAATAATTCGGTTGTGATATTAAATGGAATTTTAATTGTATTTTGGAAATTTGCTAATTTGCAAGTGCGTCATTTAAAAATGAATATAATGCTTTTTAAACTAAAATTTTATTTCCATTTTATTTTAAACATTAAACAATTTCCAAAAGGTTTACAAAATTTAAAGAAATTATCCATAAAAATAGCTAATAATATTTCCCTTTTCATTTCGATTTTTTTATTCTTTGCTTTCATTTTAAAATTATGATCAATTTCTATAATAGTATTTAATAAACTGTGTAATTTTTGCGTAAAAAATTAATTAATGCATTCCATAAATTAAATTCTAATAAAAAAACCATATTTAAAAAAAAAAAAAATAAGCACATAAGGAATAATTAATTGAATATATTTTTAACAAAACAAAAAAATGAATTTATATTTAAAATAAAGCTTTTAAATTTATTCCTTTTATTTTAATTTTTGTTTAAATTCTATTCAATTCACTATCATGAAATGGATTATGAAAAAAAAATGATGACACACTAAAATTTATTAGTATAATAGAATATACATTTATTATTTTCTAATTTATTTATCACTTTCTTTCATTTATAAAAAAAAATGTGTTATTATACATTTAAATAGTATTTTTTTTTTCATTATTATTATTTATAAAATTTAATGTTTCATTTTTAGAACATTTGAATTATATATTTGTGTATTAATTTTTAGTATTATTCTATTATTTTATTTTTTTTTATGATTTTTTATACACACACAAAAAAAAATGGTAAAAAGAATAGGTATTTTTTAGAATGAATTTAAACATAAAATAATAATACAATTTGTTAAAAAAAAAAAAGAATATATGTATAAAAATAAATAAAATAAAATGGCTGTTAGTTGTATAATAAAAAAAAAATAAACATGAGAATAATGTAATAATTTTTATTTTTATAAATTGTACCTTGTATTAAAAAAAAATGATTTAAATAAAATACATGGTAAAAATTATATTATTCATAAAAAAAAACAATGAGTTATTTTTAATTATTTTGATATTTAATATTTATCTAAATTTTATTTAGGGACTTATTCTCCTTATTGTATTGATTATATGCCTGCATGGAATCAACCGCAGAAAGTCAATTCTGATATATAGGATCCAATTTAATGACAAAGTTATTCAATAACCATTTAATAGATAGATATATGTTAAATAAATTAGCACAAGCAACATATTGGATGAGAAAAACTGTATTGAATCTGGAGCCACAGTATCTGGACATAAAAAAAATTCAATATAAATCAATGAACTAGCAGAACCGATGGATCATGAAATAATGAGTAGATATTTAGAGGAAGTAGAGGAATTTCAAAGGTATATAAATTTAAAATAATGTTATGGGTTTACTTTGGATGTGTCTGGAGAGTTTTATATAAAAAGAACTGGAAAAGATACAATTCAATGGGTATATTCATTCTTATATTGTAACGATAATTCCGTATTTTTGATGATACCGAACATGCAGTTTGTTTGCGATTCAAATAAGTCTAAAAAAAATTCTGTACATAGGTTGTTGATTAGTTTGATAATTATATAAAAGATGCTATTTATTTATCTATCTCCCACTTACAATCCAATCAATAAAACACATAACAAAATATGATTCATTACTCAAAAATGTTTAAAAAAATTTGCGAATTTATTTCCATAACACATAAATATATATGGAAATGCTTTCTCAATCAATAAAATACTATAGCATTATTCGTCACGTCACGCTGCATGGTTAATATTTATTTGAAGAAAAAAAAAACCCCGTAAAATTATAATTATATATTTAAAAATAAACCTACCTCTATCTATATTCATTGAATATTAAAAGTATAAATAAACAAATTACGGGAAATCACTGCATTATAAAAGTATTAATATAGAGAAGAAAAAAACCAAATTTACTATTATTTTATCAATCACGCATAATTTATGCAAAATAACAAATATATGTTAATATAATAAAAATATCCTCATCATCATCATTGTCAAAAAATATATATTATTATTATTATTAAATTTGGTTTATTTATCAATTTTGTGTGTATAAAATTCCTTGTAATTGTTTAATTTAATTAAATTAACTGCGATATAGAATGCGATAGAGTTATTTTGATTGGTATATAGTGAGATATTTTTTTGCAAAAAAATCTTTACATTTTTGTTATTTAAATAAACAACTTAATATATAGTAGTTGACTTAATAATAAAATTAAATGGTTTTCCCCTCTTCTACACTATATAGCCGTTCATTTCTTTAATAAATATACACATTTATTATATATAATATATATAAAATATTTTAATTCATTCACATCGCTGATATTTATTATAATAAATATAATTTTATTTTATTTTATAAATAATTTATAAATATATATACATTTGTACTTGTGAATATCAAAAAAAAAAATAAAAAATAAAAACTATCCATTTAACAAAACAGATTAAAAATGATAAAATTATTTTAATATTCATTTGGACATCGTGGCTGAATAAGCTTTATTTTAGTCATAATATCTATATATATATAATATATTGTGTAAATAATATTTTTTTTGTTTCATATATTTAAGTGTGAATTTATTTTATTGAATTAAATTATAAAGTTTGTTTTTTTTTATTAATATATTTTGTGTATAGTTGTTATATTGTGATTTTATTTTTCAATTCATAGTGACAGTATTTTTTATTTTATTAAATATACATATTGAATTAACAGGTAAATTAGAATTTTATTTATTAATTTCTGCCTATTTCAATGTGACTAAAGAATCTAAAAGAAATATTATTTGACTATTTTTGTAAATTAAATTAATTATTCGTTCTATTATTATCAATTTATAAGCATATAGAACAATTGGTTTATTTTTTATCAACTCTATATATTTGTGGTTTAATATAGGTTATTTGTTTTTGTTATTTACAAACAAAAAAACAGTTTAAATCTATTAAAAATGTAAAATAAATAGTAAAAAAAAACTATTCCCATGTATAAATTACAAATCAAAGATATGTTTTTTAACGTAGTCTAAACTTCTGGCTTTAGACTCTAAAGAATCGTAAAAGAATTTTTAAGCATAAATCTTAAGATTACGCTATGTTAATTATTGATAAATTTTCAATTTTCATTCATAAAACTTCAATATTTAGAATAAAAAAATGTTATAGTTCTTAAATAGAATCATTCAATATTAAATTCAAAATATTTGTTTCTATTAAAATTCTAATAATATCAAATTCTATTAAAAATTAATTAAAATACAATTATTTTTAGGTTTTTCCTTAATAAAACCATTTGAAAATTTTCCAATATACAAAATAACTTGACAGTGAAAATAAAAAGTGTTTCTCCTATTTATATCTCAACAGTCAAATTGAAAATTTCGAAAGTTCATTGAATCATTTAATTGCATTTAACTGTGAGGATTTACTAAATTTTGCTTAACGTTCGCATTAACGTTGAAATTCGCCTTTCATTAAAAACGAAAAGACAATAAATTGCTCGATATTAAGATTTTCAAAAAAAAAAATAAATTGGTTTCAAACCGATTTATCTATTTGTTTTTGATCCATTAATCATAACGCAGAATAAGTCTGGCTAAAACCAATTTATTCGGATTCAGCGTCCCTTAAAACATAATCATGTAAATTTTCAGCCCGATTAATCAATTTATTTTTGGATTTTTTGATGCTTTGATTTATTTTTTATTATAAAAACCAAAGGGATATATCAATTGATTCATTTATTATTATAAATGATGTTCAGAACTCTAGGTTATTAATTATATTACACACAATATATATTGAATCTAAAAGTTATCGCATAGGTATTCTATATAGTTATTAAGTATAAAACACACAAAAAATTATCATATTATAAATGAATCATATATATTTAATTAAATTTTTTACCTTATTGTATATGTATTATATAAGATTAACGAATTACAATATATATTATATATATCATTTAAAAAAAACACAGTTGTAATTATAATAATTTCAAGTTCATAATTTGATTGCAAAAAAAAAAAAACACAAAATTCTCAAGAAAAACCAATCGTATAATAAATAAACATAAACTCATTTTGGTTTGATGGTCAATTAAATCACGTTGTAATATTATTCAGTTTATAAAGTACATTTATATATAATTTCCTTTCTCTAACTCTCCACATAAAATTAATATATTTATATATAGGAATAATTATCATGTACTTTATTTTATACTTATATATACCAACCCACATAATAAAATATATTAATACGCGTATAAAAACTATTTTAACTGACCTACATATTTTTTATAACTATATATACAAAACCGTTCAACTTATATATTCTATATATATAGGAAAATTTGTTAAATGCATCATAGATTGTTCAAAAAGAATAAATAAATTTTAAATCTAAAAAGTACTTGGTTTTTCTTTTACTGTTTTCCTTTCTTTCCTTTATCCTTTTCTTTTCCTTTCTTTTCCTATTTCTTTTATTTCATCAGCAAAAGCATTTTAATACACGCTATAAGAATTGTTAAATAAAAAAATCACAATATAATAGTTTATATAAAAACAAATACTATAAGATATGCGAATATGAATGATTTGATGCGAAAAAACGATTTAAATTGAAGAGTATTTACTTATAATCTTATATTATAACAATTCTATCACTTATCACATTCCACAAGCCCCTGTTTTTTTGTTCAATTACTTATTATTTACAAATCATTTTACAATATCTGAAAGAAATTGTTCGATGATGCGTTAAATTTCCCTTTCCGAAAGATTCTTTTATTCATAAAAATCTGTAAAATTTCAAGAACTGATAGCCGCCGAAATGATTTTCTAGATTTTATTTAATGCATTTTATAGAGAAAATTTTCTTATATAAATTAAGTTTTAGTCAAGAATCCGGATGCATAAAACAACCAATAATGAAACCAAATACGCTATAAATCGTAAGTTTTACGACTAAAATAAGACAAATTGAGGATAATGATATATTTTTTTAATGACTGATTTACGGATTTAAAGAAGATATTATTTATGTGAATAAAGTTTTAAAGATATTTGCTATATACTATAATAATATTGATTTCTGTTTTTGTTCTATATATAAAATTAAAACACTCGACAGCAGAATAGTAATAAAAAAAAATGTTTTCTATTTCAAGTGATAACAATTTTTCAACAAACGAAACCAATTTACTTTATAAAACATTTTGAATATAGAGAGCTTTTATATCCTTTATTTATTGATTGTTTTATATTGAAAATATCGAAATGCGTTGGATGGATTGGATATATCTAAAAGGTGTTTATATATATATCACCGATTTTTATGAGACTTTAAACTTTTAAAGTAAACTCATTATTTCTTCATAATTCTTTTTATATAGTACTATAGTATATATAATATAATGTGTTTTAATACAGTTTAAAAATTCTATTATATATTTTTATTTTTTATATATAATAAAATGTTCAATCTTTACAAAAAAAAATTTCATTTTACTTTATAAGTACTAAAAACGAAAAGAAAAAAAATTGATTTAATCCTAAAATGAAATAGAGAAGAAAAAAAAGTATAATTTATTGTATTCTATGGGGAATTTTTTCTAACTTTTTTTGTTTTATTATATTATTATAATATTAACATTTAAATCGGTATAAATGCGATTAAATATCAAGAAATAATCATTTAATTGTTTTCTATAGAAAATTGCAAAAAAAAAGAAAAAATACAATAAATTGCGTTACAAATTAAAATTTCTATTTTAGCATTTGTTATTCGAATTATCAAAATTTCCAATTTAATTATCGTTATTTATTGCTATAATATTCATATTAAAATTTTTTTTGGGTTTTTTTTCTATTGTATATTATTACAATTTAACATTAAAAAGACTTTAAGAATTATGTCTTTATATTAATTAAGTTTTTAAATGTCATAATAAGAAATATTAAATTAAACCTAATTGAAATTTAAAAATTTACATAAATTCTAAATATTGATGATGATAAATTCCATGCATATAATAAAAATTCTATAGATAAAAAGAACAGAATACTAAATTATTTATCCATTTCAGTAGATTTCGATACAAAAAAGTTAAACATAAAACTATATAAAAATAATAATTTACACAGATTTCATATGGAAAGTTTTATTTAGGAAACCAATTGATCTAATCACTTATAGTCTTATACTATATAAATAAAATAAATATGTCATAAACATTTTTTGGGAAATATAAACTATATGTATATAGATAGATTGTTATATAAATACAGTTTTCTTTGATATAATCCAATACCATATATTCAACAGTTCTATTTATCGGCATGACCTAATTTAATAAATACATAAAAATATATGAATTATATGAAAATTACCCAAAAAAAAAATCCATTAACTTTTAAAGGATAGGTTCGCCCATCGAATTCAGATGTTTAAAATTATGTAGAAATTCTTGAACAGTTCGAATTCTATCAAAAAATATATATTACCTAATCCTGCATCGAAAAAAAATCATAATAAAATCAATATAATGTCTGTGATGAATGATGTATTAAATTTAAATTTAATTATCTAAATTGTAATAATCATCATCTTTGGTTATATATTCGCAAATCATTCCTATATATACAAATTATAGAAGACAATAGACAAGTAATGATTCTTTATAGTCGATATATATAATATTAGCTTTTTATCTTATAGGATGGAAAAATAATATGCATAATTGCATATACAATATATTTACTAATATTACTCTGTTCTGTTCAGAGAAACCCCGCATACATAAATATAATCCATAAAACGTTTAAATTTATACGGAAAGAAAAATAAAGAAGATCGTATAACATTATGTTATATATAAATATATGCAAGTAAATCCAAAATATATGTACAGGTTGACCAAAAAAAACACTTTCCAAAATTCACATTTTTGCAAACAATTCTTTAATATTTTTAACTAAATATCGACGATGAATACCGGCACGACAACGAATTCGTTTGAAATGATAGCAATAGAGGAAAAACCATCCGAAAAAGAGAATAAATTACTTTTTTATCATGACAATGTTAAGATCACTTCTAAGAAGATCTAGCCAAATCACGATATTCACCAAATCCTTTACTGCTCATTCCAGTCGATCCCTTTCTAAATATCCCATAACCCTTTAAATTACCTGAAAGGAATGGCAAACACTTATATATCTCTTCCGAAGCAACTGAATTAACCATTTCTTTTTTCCAAGTCACTCTGTTATTTAGATGTATATCGCTATAGCATTATATAAGTAATCTTTCCTAAAAGATTTATTTAATGATTAATTCAATTGTTGAATAAATGTATATTTTATGTATATCATTTACAATATACATATATATATATATATAAATAAAAAGATATGTTAAATTACCCTTCAACATCAAATGAATAATAGGATATTTATGTACTATAAAGAAAACTGTATAGTAAAGTACATACGTGTCTATAACAACCTAATACATATTTATGCGCTTATATAAACTTAACATGGTATATATTTTCATATCTATATAATAATTGAATTAAAGATGAAATTATAAAGTATCTAAAAAAGTATATACTCAAATCACACATTTTCTATACATATACATATGTATATTTGGAATACAAAAGGACTCTATATATAGGATCAAATTGTATATATATACTACTGTACACAGTGGAAGTTTATTCAAAATATTATATGTATATGTATATTAAAAATTAATTTTAAATAAAAATATATATATATAGATTTATAATTACATTATTCCTTTAGAAAATATTATTTATATTTATGTGTATATTTCAATGAACAATTTAATATAGAATTTATTTTTGATTGCGAATATTCTATAATTAAATTATGTCTTTAATAATTTTGCCTACATAAATATTATCGAAAAAAAAAACAGTATCGCGTAAATATAGCGTAAACGTTTTATGTCTTCCGTATAAGATTCGAATGAACGAACCCCCAAAATTTTGTAAAAACTTTAGGTTGCCGAATTTTATCAACTATCAACCGCACAGTGTGCTTTTTATATGAATTTGATATGTGCGGTCGTTAATATATTATCGAAACATATAATATATGATGATAACCTATATATATAAATATAATCATTATATATGCTTGACTTTGTTAAAACGAAAAATCTTTAATATACAAAATTGAAAGCACTTTAAAAATCTGAGTAAGTGCAAAAATCATACATATACATATTATAATATCTATATGTATAGTACTTTTAGTCCCTTTTTTATTTTTTATCCAACTATATATATATGATTTTCCCATTATATATATAAATCTAAAATCATATATGTATAAATACATAATGTATGTATATGACGTAAATATCACAATTGAAATTCAACAATCACTATAATATCATAGATATATGTATATATATATATACATATATATAGAATATCTTTTCACTTGTTAAATGGTAAAAATTTATACAGTATATATGAATAAAAAAATCTCCTTCTTTATATACATATCTACTTTATCAACTTCAATTTCAATGTTCATATAGCAACATAATATTATATATACCGCATATAGAAATAAAATATATAGTTGAAGAGCTTTATACCTAAAAATAAAATAAAATATCCATAAAATATCCATACCTAAAAATATATATACGTTCATACAAATATATTACAAAATACGATGCTTTAAAAAGGCTCTCATAAGCAACGAAAGCTTTTAGTATTTATTGATACTTTATAACGAATGGTGGTCCAAAAATAAAATAATAAAATAAATATTTATTTTTAAAGAATTTTATATATAATATATCTGTGATTTGTATTTAATATTAATATATTTCTATATAGTGTTTTTAATTGTTGTGTTTTAAAAAGTACAACAAAAAAATATTTTCCTCTATAATATTTAATAAAGTTTATTAATAATAATAATAAATAAAACGTGAAAGGTAAATTGTAAAAAAAATTAAATATTAAAGTTAAATTTTACTATTACTTTTTATTTGTATATGTATAAAATAAAAAAAATAGAAACTTTTTTTATTGTGAATCCTTGAAATTTTTAATATTTACATATAGATCATACTTGCGATTAATAATTTATTAATTATTGGTTTTTGTATTAATTAATAAAATTATTACATAATATAATAACAATATATTTTATAATTAATTAATTTAAATTTATGTATTATATGTAAATAAAATATTGGCAAGGTATATTTTTCTATAAATTGTAATATAAATTTTATATTTTTCACAATAATAATAATAATAATAATAATAATACGTGTATCAATATCATTTGTTTTAATTATATTTAAATGTTGTACATTTTTTATGAAAATGAAATATATGTTATGTGTTTGGGAATCGTTTTACATACGCATATTTTCATGATATTTATAAAACACAAGATAAAAATGTTCAAGGTGTACTTCTTTAAAAAAAAAAAAACAAACTGTTATTAAATTTTGTTTTATTTTTAAATAATATATAAATATTTACTTTTATGTAAAAAATCTATGATAGAAAAATAAATAAAATGCGTAAAAGACGCAATTTTATTTATTTATTTTAATTCTTATATTGACTTTCAATAGCATTGATAGCATATAATTTTGTTATGTTGTTTATTAAAATTTTTAAATTTTAACTCAATTTATAGAATATTATATTATTATTAATATGTTTTCGGATTGTAACTGAATTTTAGCGCGGAATCTTATAAATTACTTATGTAAAATATGCGGTGTGGTAATTCAATGATTTTGTTATGAAATATTTGCAAATTCTTTTCATTTCTTAAAAGATGGTTAATGTGCCTTATTTTATTGTAGAAAAGTGCCTATAAAACTCGAATTATTTTTATAAATGAATAAAGTACACCTTTTTTTAACATTATATTATCCTTTTAAAAACCTTTCATCCTTTATATTGATCAAATTATTTGGATCATTTTGTATATATGGAATAACATTTGGATCATTTTGTATAAGATCGTTTTGTATAAGCATTAAGGAAAATATTCATTGGTTAAAAGTGAAATTCCGTATAGGAAATTCCATAAACTTTCAACTGTGAAAGCAGGGTGATTTTTTTCTTCCATATATAGATAAATATTTCCCGAAACTATCCGAAATATTTTCCAACATTAGAGTTTCCATAATATATTCCAAGCGAAAAAGGATAGTATGAAATTGCTAAATGAATTTTGCAACCGATAATTCAATTTAATAAAATTTCAATGAATTGGATGTGAGTGAATTCCCACGGCTAATATTGATTAAAAATATCCAAATATTAAAATTATATTCTTTCGTTGAGTATTTATAGTGTTAGATAAACATTTGTTCAATTGAATATGGATTATATTCTAAAAAATGCTCCATTTCAATTCAATTATTATTTTAACGTGATTTGATTATACGGAGTTTGTAAAATTGAATGGATTATAATTTCATATATGAAATCAAAATATGCAATTTGATTTTAGCTTCGTTACAGTTTTTGTGGATCGGAAAAACACAATAGAAAATTTTCAACAACAGCAAAAACTGTTTATCCGTAAAGCAATTATTTATTATATCCATTGGATTACAATGCAATTTCTTGCCTTCATGATGGGTTTTAAATGAATATAGACATTTTCATAGATGAATTATATATCTCGGCATTTTGATATTCAAATATCACCGAGATTTCGTTATAATTCGTCTTCAAAACCATCCAAAGCATTCAAAGCAAAATAAAACGTTATTAAAATATTATAACACTTTAATTTAATTTAAAATGTATAACATTTTAAGAATATAGAATTCTTATATTAATTTAGAAAATTTCTGATGCTATATAAAAAGAAAATGTGGTTGACTGACTGACGATTATGCTTGAATAGATAATAATAAAAATATAGAAAATAAATCGCAATTAACCATCACAAAATTGTTTTTTTTTTGTTATTTTTAACAATTTTTACGATATTAAACTATTAATATATATTTATTTTAACACAATTCACTCATAAACAATTAAAAATTCTATTGTATGATATCAATGAAAGTGTGTCAATGACATTTTGTGGTGGTTAAAATTTTCATACCATTTATTATTGTATACTGAGAAATTGAAATTAGAAAAAAAAAAAACAAATGATTATTATCTATAAAATTGTTTATTATATAGATTATATTTATTGAAATTATAGACTATTGCGGACATTCATTTTAGTTTATTTTTACTGACCTATAATGTAATAATAATATTGCGTATATATATGAAAATTATATATAGTTTAAATAAAACCAAAATATATGTATACAAAAGAAAGATAATTTTAATAGACCATGAAGGTTATTATTATATGTACATATTTATAAATATAGATATACATAGTTATTATTATTATACATAATTTCAATTATTTTAATTATGCGTGATTTCTATATAAAATAAGTTGTTAACCTTATTATCATTGTAATATTGTAATATTTATATTTTGTATATAAACAAAAATATAAATATGAAATGTTTATGTAAAATTTTTCCTTATTCAAGTTTTTGGATGATTTATTTTTTAATTTTAGAAAGCATAATCCTTTTTTGTCCTTTTGATTGATAATCTCATTTAATAGATTATATGTCAATGATGATTTTAGTTTAGATGATTTATTTTACCGTATAATGCATTATTTTACTGATGCATCATATTTATAAACCATTAATTGGCATATTCAAAAGAAAAAAAATCCCTTATTTTATGGTGTTGTTTTATTATATTAACGTTATTGTATAGGGATTTCCCGTACATTAACTTAATTTTAAAAGATGATTAATTATCATATGTATTAAATATATAAGAATATTTTACTAAATTCATTATATGATTCATAATGTGAATTATATATACGTAATAATAAACTGAAATTTATAATTTGATCATTTATTACAGGTAAAATGGAAGCACCAGATTTTAAAGATTTTGCCAAAGAAATGGTTGATTACATAGCAAATTATTTGGAAAACATAAGAGACAGGTATAAATTATATGATTTTATTATTATTATTACAAGAGTATTTTAATTAAAATATAAATATACAAATCAATTTTTTTAAATTATTAAATTGCTTTCCAAACATTTCGGTAAATAACACACAGAAGGTATATATTATATTTAATTGCATTTTACGCTCTAACAAACAAACAAAAATCTTTTTATTACGCTTAAAAGTATTAATAGAATTTAAGTAATATACATATTCAAAATCTGAATTTTATAGAATTTAAAATGATAATTCATATATACAATTTTGCTCCAACAAATGCCCATATTTAAATACTTTTACTTTTATTTCAAATTCAATAATTCTACAAAGTAAATTAAAAGTGGAAATCGCACACATTTTGAATATTTTTTTTTTGTAAAAGACCTCAACCTATTAATATAATAAAAAATATAATGTTGTAAAAATATAAATCACATATTTTCTACATTAATTTTAATTTAATCTATATGTATATAATTTTTATACATATAACATTGTTAATCCGATTCACAAATGAATTAAAAAAAAAACAAATTAAGATTAAAAAATAATATTAGTATATAAACAATTTGTTGTTTTATATATATTAGTATTTATTATATATAACAAAAATGAATAAATGAAAGTAAAGTGTTTTTTTTTCATAAAATATCTATATAGTTTCAATTGAAAACAAAACTTATTGGTATTTATTTAATATATACAGAGTTATTTTGTTGTTTTTACAAAAACTAATACACGACAAAAAAAATATATAACTTTAATTTATGCTTGGCTGAAAATCAAATATACCCAGTTAATGCTGTTGCTTTGTGCAAAAATTGTGCAATATAATGATTAATAATATATGTAAAAAAAAAGAAAAAATGCAGAAAAATTTATTTTATATTTAACATGTAGGTTATTGACTGATTTGTAAATAAACTATAAAATACACGCAGTTAAATGATATTATATACTCGTATTATTGTTACCTGTGTTGTATTTATATGATTTTTTTTCTCATTCACGTTTTGTATTTTTAAAACAAGTTATAATTCACCTATATACATTACGTAATATCTTATATCGACCTTGACTTCATATAAATATATTTTCGTTTTTTTTATAACATTTGAAGTTAAAAAAAATATCAATTAAATTCCATCAAATTTATCATATTTATCAATATATAGACGAGTTTTACCAACGGTACAACCCGGTTACATACAAAAATTAATTCCCGAAACAGCACCGGTTAAACCAGACAAATGGGAAGATGTTATGGCTGATATCGAACGTGTTATTATGCCTGGTGTAACACATTGGCATAGTCCAAGGTTTCATGCATATTTTCCAACGGCTAATTCCTATCCAGCTATTGTTGCCGATATGTTAAGTGGAGCAATTGCCTGTATTGGTTTTACTTGGGTAAATATCTGAATTTTTTTTAATTAACAATATTCTTACAGAGAACATTTCATATTTCATAATGCTAGTAAAATCAATTTTTCTAAAATTTTAAATTAAAAACAATTCAATATATAGATTGCAAGTCCGGCATGTACTGAATTGGAAGTGGTTATGTTGGATTGGTTAGGTAAAATGTTGGGTTTACCAGAAGAATTTTTAGCGGCATCCGGTGGTAAAGGTGGTGGTGTTATTCAAGGTACCGCCAGTGAAGCAACACTAGTTGCATTATTGGGTGCTAAGGCAAAAATTTCGAAAAAATTAAAAGAAGATAATCCAACATGGGATGATTTTAAAATTGCATCAAAATTAGTTGGTTACTGTTCGGAACAAGCACATTCATCCGTTGAACGTGCCGGTCTATTGGGTGGCATTAAATTACGTTTATTACCGGCCGATTCGAAAAATCAATTACGTGGTGAAACCCTTGAGGCGGCCATCAAAGAAGATATTGCCGCTGGATTTACACCGTTTTTTGTAAGTTACCAAATCTCAAATTATATATGTAGTATTTATAATTTTTCTTATGTTGTATACATTGAAAAATAATATTTTATTTATTCATTTATAGGTATGTGCAACATTGGGAACAACAAATTCATGTGCATTTGATCGTTTAGATGAAATCGGTGTCGTTGCCAATCATTATAATGTATGGTGTCACGTTGATGCCGCCTATGCTGGATCAGCATTTATATGTCCCGAATATCGACCGTTGATGAAGGGCATTGAAACAGCCGAATCATTTAATTTCAATCCACACAAATGGATGTTGGTGAATTTCGATTGTAGTGCAATGTGGTTGAAAGATCCGACGTGGGTGGTTAATGCATTTAACGTTGATCCATTGTATTTGAAACACGATATGCAAGGTTCGGCACCCGATTATCGTCATTGGCAAATTCCATTGGGCAGACGTTTTCGTTCATTAAAATTATGGTTTGTTTTACGTTTGTATGGCATTGAAAATCTACAAGCGCATATTCGCCGACAAATCGGTTTTGCCAAACAATTTGAAACATTATGTTTATCGGATGCACGTTTTGAGGTTGTCGAAGATGTTAAAATGGGTTTGGTATGTTTCCGTTTAAAGGGTAACAACGAACAAAATGAATCTCTATTGAAACGTATTAATGCTGGTGGTAATATTCATATGGTACCATCAAAAATACGTGGTGTATATTTTTTGCGTATGGCTGTTTGTTCACGATACACAGAACCGGCTGATATTGAATATTCCTGGAAAGAAGTTAGTAAACGGGCCGATGAAGAACTATTGGCAAATGGTTCAGTTAATAATTAAAGAATAATGAAAATCCTTATAATATTCAAACAAACAAAAAAAATACTCTATGATGCTATTTCTATTCCATATACTATATACAATTTATATACAATTTATATTTGTGTTATTTTACTGATGATATATATTATATGTTTAAGTATAACTATAAAAATATAATTTAGATGTTTAAATATTATTTTAATATATATTACGCCAAAATAATATTTAAAATATATATTATTTATTATTTATATATATATTATGTATTTATATGTAATATGTGATTTTAAAATTTGTAATTGATTTTGTGTATATTTAAAATATAAAATAAAATAAAATAATATTAAGTTGCAATAAAATTAAATGCTTTTAATTATATAACTATATAATTTTTATTGAACCAATTCGATATATAATGAATTTAAAATAAAATCTTGTTACTTCACCTTTAAAGTCAATTATCAATAATTAATTCAAATGACAAAAAAACACTGAATGAAATGAGTACGTTCAAAACAACTATTGACCTACTGTATTTAAAATTATTATGGAAAATTCTATAGTATATAAGTCAAAGTTTATGCATATAACCATTTTCATATTGGGGTATAAGCTTTAAGTTTAGTGATTTTGGTATAAAGGAAAATTCATGCTTTAACATTTCCCCTCCGTAACACCTTATAAATTTATTTATTTATATATTTACTGTTTATTTTATACTTTGACCCCACATAAATGGCAAAAAGCTTTAATTTTAATTTTAAACCTAACAAATAGATTTTCTTTTTTTCTTTTTTATTATATATATTTTGAAGTATTTTATGTACAAACCCAAACTTTTCTTTATATCCTGATTTATGAATTGTGTATGTGGAAAACCAAATGATTTTGAAAATTAGTTATAAAGAAATATAATATTAATTTTAATAGGAAGTTCTGGTAACATTGGAAATGAAAAATTTTAAGACAGTTTATACAATAATGAAATTATCATGTTTTATTTCAATTAAATATTTTTCAATTATAATACATAAGTCATAATTATAATACATAACTATAACGATCCTTATAAAGCATATGGTAAATCAAACATCAAACATCAACGATTACCGAGATCAATTTTAGTTTTTGTCATCAAATAGATCACGTATTCGTACGTGCAAAAACATAAGATGAATATAATAATATTATTCGATATAGCGAAATCTACTAAATAATCTTTGTAATATTATTGTAATGAAGGCTACATACTGACCAATTGTGCAGTAAAACTCCATGAATAACTATTTTAATATCCTGATTGGGGGCTTGATAGTTTCCAAACTTTACGAAAACATACAAAATGACCAAAACATTAGATATTAATTAATTTAAAGATATTATTATTATGATAATATTCACTGAACGTAATGACCAACGTAGAATTTCTAATGAAATAACCCATTTTTAAGTTACCATTTAAGAAAAACAGAACAATAAAAATATTGTTAAGGCAAAATTTCCCATTGATATGATCCCATAATAAAAGACACATTTCAAAAGTCGCATGTTAAATGAAATTTACAATTCGAATATTTCATTTAAAATTTAATTTATTTACTAATAAAAAGAATCTTATATTATAATTTCTGTACAAATTTGCACAAAAATTATCTATAAATATAAAACTATATGAATGTAAATTGGAAAATACATTTTTTATATATAAAATTTTAAATAAAATAAACAATATATAGTAAAGTAGAATAAAATAATGAAAAATTATTGAAAATAAAATACTCAATATAATACAAAATATATATATTGCAAAAAGCTATGTAAAATAAAAACGTTTAAGAAAATATATTTTAAAAAAAAAATCATTTTTTTTATTGGTTTTTTTTTTACTACACATTAAATTGTAAATCCTGTGGTTGCAATGACAAGCGTTTATACATAATCGAAAATGTATATATTTTTAATTAATTTATATACATATACCTTGTCAAAATAATTACATATAAATAGATATTATATTAAAGTTTGTATTTAATTTTTTTTTGTATACCCATTATTTTTATAACAATTTCTTCTATATACCATTTGATCACCGTATGTAAAAATTATTATAATTTATTTATACCATCCTAAAACCAAATTTATTTAGATTTTTCGATTGTTGATGTTTGAACGGCATTATTAATATGATGAATATCTTTTAAAAATTTCGTATCTAACAGTTTACCGCCGGCATCCTCGTCGTCGGTATCCATTACAGTTACCGTCGTTGAATCAATGTCTAATTGTTTAGAAAATACTTCATTTGCTTGCGATTGAATTTCATTCCATGCAAAATCCATATCACTTTCGATTGCCTTTAAACCGCATACCGCAAAACGTATCATTAATTTACCTTGATATTTTGCTTGTATCATATAAATTAATTTACGATCGGTAATTTTATCAATCAAAGTTTTTGTCAATTGACAATCGCCCTTCAATCGAAAACATACCAAACCCATAGTGGTGGCGGTCACCACCTCAAAACGTTCATCGGATTTAACAAAATTTTCAAAAATTTTCGCTAATTTGATGTGACTTCGAATATTTGTACGTATTGCCTCAATGCCAATGGTTCGCAATACAATCCATACTTTAAGGGCACGAAAACGACGTCCCAATGGAATTTGCCAATGACGATAATCGGGTGCCTTGGCCGCTTGACCCTCATATTGATGTGATAAATATATTCGATCAACCGTAAACGCTTGTACAATTAAATTTGCATCTTTCATCCACATAGCACAACAATCAAAATTCACCATCATCCATTTATGTAAATTAATGTTCAATGAATCACAACCGTCGATACCTGGCATATAATGTCTTAATTCGGGACAACATAATGCTGCTCCCGCATAAGCAGCATCCACATGTAACCATATATTATTTGCCTTACAAATTGGTGAAAGTTCTCCTAGATTATCATAGGCACATGTACCGGTTGTACCCAATGTTCCAATAAATATAATTGGTATTTTACCTTCAGCCAAATCCGTTTCTAATGCTTTTTCCAATGTATAACCACGTACACTACAATTTTCATCGGCCGGTAATAATTTCATTGGTACAGCCGCTAACATTCCCGCTTTTTCTACACAACTATTACTTTGATCACTTGAATAACAAATTAAACGACCACGTACATCACTTTCGGTTAAATTTGGATTTTCTGACATAACACGACGTACAGCTTGTTCACGAGCAGCCAACACGGCGACCAAAATTGCCTCACTTGCCGAACCTTGAATAACACCACCACCCGGTCCTTCTTCACAATTTAAAAATTCCTTTGGCAAATCAAATATTTTACCCAACCAATTCATCATGATCACTTCTAATTCGGTACACGCTGGAGCTGACATCTAAAATTGAATTGAATAATATATAAATAATAGATTTCTTCAAAAAAATGTCTTCATATATATTTATGGTATATATTTACCCAACTAAAACCAACCAGACCAAAACCGGCCGATAACATTTCACCAATCATTGATGGATAAGAAGTTGCCGATGGAAAATATGCATGAAAATTTGGTGATTGCCAATTTGTAATACCCGGTAAAATACACGTTGTCATATCATCTAAAACATTTTTCCAATGTTCTGGTTCTTCGGGTGCCGATGTTGGTAATAAATCATGAAGATAACCCGGTTCCACAGATGGTAATACAGGTCTGTAGAAATGTATATATATATTAAATAAAAGAAAATTTTATAAGGTGGAAAATTACATAATGAAATTTAAATGATGATAATTTTTAATAACTTTAAATATTTTTTGATGAGTTTGAAAAAGTAATCTTTAGACAATAACAGGGATGGTTTTTTGTCATTATAATGTTCAGTTAATTGATTAGAAACAGAACGAAATATCTCAATAATAATCCATTGGATTTGTATGGGAATGGATCATAAACATTGTCGTGAAATTCTATTTCCTATTTTATAAGTAAAAACATTTTATGCAGAGTTTTTAAACAGTAAAAGACGACGTTTTTCAACTACTTTGAACAACAATATATCACTATTTAAGACGCGTTAGCGAACAGTACAGTTTTTGTTTTATTTAAAAAATAACCATTTTCATTTTTGAATTCAAGTTTGATTGTGTATAAATTTTTATATATTATTATATTTTAATTACAAAGCAATGGTTTTGTATTAAAAAAAAATATTCCATAAAAGCATTTTTAAGTGGATTAAACACGAGAGAGTAAATTTCCTTGCGACATCGCACAGCTTGTTTAATGAGGAAACCACACAGAAATTTATTATACAATTTTTTAATCACATCTTTTTGGTGGGCTTTCAAACTGGTGATAATAATTTTTTTTAGATTTTACTTACTTAACATATATATTGAATACAAAAAAAAAATATTAAAATTATTCTTATTAAAGGTCAAAATTTGTTTAATGAGATAACATCAAAAATGTGTTTGTATAAATAATATAACAAACAAAAAAAAAACTGCCAATCACATGGAAAGAATTAAATATAGAATTTAAATTAAAAATTTATTGAAATTACATTTCTAATTCATTTTTTTTTTTGGTTTTTTTACTCGTTCAAAATTTTATCGTATTATATAATTACTTTAAGGATAACGAAATCTTGTAATAATCAAAAATCAAGTAATAATTTTTGTTTTTTTTTTTCATTTGATTACATTATAAAAAGAAAATCAAATATTTAGATTTATTTATAATAAAACAAAATGAAAAAAAAAAGTTGATTATTATCATTTTGATATTGTTTGACGCAATATAAGATAGAAATTTATTAATTATTATAACAAGTAAATTTATAACATATATACGTTTATAACAACAATTTTTATTGTTATATATTTATAGTGTCATGTTTCTAGAACATAATATAATATTTATGATAATTTAAAAAAATTTTACAAAAATATCCCCCTAGGATGAGTGTTCATGTTTAACAACAAAAACAGTTATATATTTAGATAATAATATTTGTATTTGGTTTTTTACTATTTAATTGTCAATGTTTTTGACTTTATCAATTCTTAATCCAATTAATATACCTTTCTCGAATGGTTTCCAAATAATTAGCCATAAATTCTATTGCTTGTGCACCAAATTTACGAAATTCTTCAACATCCATTTTATTGATTTATTTTATCGATTAGAAGCAAAAATAAAAATATATTTCAAAAATACACAATGATTTAAAAAAAAAATTAAATTAATTTAAAATATCACGTTTACAGAAATTATTATAATGATTATTTATTATTTAGAAATATTAATAACACCAAAAAAAAAATTTCTTGTATAATATAAAAACAAACAATTCCAAAAAAAAAAAAAATAACAAACAAATAAATGAAATTAATAGTTTTTAAAATTATTTGTTAATTAATTTAAATATTTCTCTCTCTAAACAATAAATATAAATATATATATCTATATATTTATAGTCAATACTGGCTAATGTTCAAAATGCAACTGAATTTTAATTTTAATTATAATATTCCGTAAAAATTTCTTCTTCAAAATTTTTCTTGTATATTCCAAACACAAAAAAAAAACAAGTACTTGTTTTAATTTATATATATAAAAAAAACACAATTAAAAATTATTTAAAAAAAAATCTTTTGTTTAATTTATAATATTATATATAAAAAATTATGTTTTTGTGTATTCGCGTTTGTTGATATGTTGTTTAAATATTCATCACTTTGTTGTTAATAATAATTTTTTTTTTATTTAATTATATATTTTTACTAAATATAATTTTAAGTATATTTATGGCAAATATACATATCTCTGTATAGTATTATTACACCGCGCACAGAAAACACAAACTATATATATATATATATATATATTTTAATATAAAGCTGTTATATTTGTTCAGTTTATGAGCAAAACTTTCTACAAATGATCATAATTATTGTGTAGTTTGTACGTTTTATATATAATATAAGTACCTACTATTTATTTGGTGTATATTAAATATACATATATATACAAATTATGCGATAAATGATGGATGATATTGTATATTTTATATATATACAGAGATATATGAATATATACAGAATAATTGCTTTTAAGGTCACTCAAAGTCAAGGGAAAACTTTTATTTAAGATAAACACATAGCTTCCGGGTATGTTTAAGCAGCCGTTAAGCGAATTACTCTAAATTTAACACATACAAAATGTATTCAATTAAAAAATTCGATAACAAAAAAAAAAAAAATAAGTCTAAATTTAATGACGAATTTCACAGCGAATTAACAAAAAATAAATGTAAAACAAAAAAAAACACCTATTATTTTAATATTTTTATTATTTCTTGTATTTTGCGCTTCTTGTTGATTAAATACACACATTATTATCATATATATATATATATATATATATATACATTATATTTGAGCTTATAGCTGCATCATTTGCGTATATTATAAATAATATGTATATTAATTCAACTTATCAAATGTATATTTTTGTGTGTAATTACGTAATGTTTATATGTAAATTTTGGCATTTGTAATCAAATAATTTTGTATAAATATTTGGAAAATTCATATATCAATTTTGAAAATATAATTCAATATACTTACACACGTATTTTTATGAATAAGATTATTATATATATATATATTTAATTAAAATTTCTATTGCAGTCCATTCACTCATACGCAATTTAATTTATATATTTAGTGAAAACATTTTATTGTGTTTAAGAATATATTTATTTATTTTTGTTTTGATTGATTTATCATAATTACGTATAAGATCATTAATAAACTTTTAAATATTATTATTTTAAGAATGTTTTTCCCTTTTATTTATATATATATCGCAATATTTATCTTCTATTTTGTTTTATGAAGATTATATATTTCTATAATTAGGTATGAAGCAATGAAGAACAATATACAATTAGAATATATTGGGATTTTTTTTTTAAAAAAAGATTTTATTTATACAAACAAAAAATATTTCTATTATTTCTTTGTTGATATATGCAAATATAATACAAAATAGATTTAAGAGGAGTCATCACATCTCCGGTGAATTTTAATTAGAATTTTCCTATTATAATAATAATAATTGTTTGATAATCTGTAAAAAAAAACGCCAAAAAATTATTATAGTCAAAAACGTTGATAGAACTTTATTTATTTATATGAAACAATTATATTTATATATCAGCATTTTTCTATAGACAATTTCTATACGTTATTAAACGTAATGGGAATTATCCAAAAGTGTCCACAAATTAACTGAATAAAAGACACCGCAGGTAAAATGGAAAAACCAAATGAAGAATTCTGCTTAACCGTTACAAAATAAAGTAATTTCTCAATCGAATTGTAAATTTCAATGAAAAATGAATTTACTTTATAATATGATACCACAGGCCAGCCATCAACAGCGCCTACGAAACAATATTTAGATTTAGAACAGAAAAGAATACTCTGATCTCACGGCAGTACTTCAAACAAAACGGAAATGCAACATATAAAGAATGATAATTTCAATTGAATCTGAATAATTTTTATCAAAAAACAGAAACCCCTTTTATTTTTTGACTTATGGCATCCACAATTTGTTAGACAATACTTTTATTATCCGTTGAAAACCAACAGCAGAGGTGAAAATATCTAACTGTGCTTCAAATTCCAATCAGAAATTAACAGAAAACCGTTTTCACATCTGCAGTACGATTTAAACCGAAAATATTATCAGAATTTTGGAGTGGGATTACGTTTTATCTACTTAAGATTCGTTTGTAAAATTCTATATAAAAAATTTGAATATTTTACCATAAACGAAATTTTCATATACTCGATATATTCCCAATTATTCATTGAATATTTAATTTCTTCTTATTTTTAATTATAAAATATACAAAATAAAATATTTTTTGCACTTTTAAATTAAATTAAATTTTAAAAAATTTACATATAATATCTATACGCATATATATTCATGTGATTGTGTTTTTTTATTATGTAATATTTATTTTATTTTATTTTTTTATCATATCTTATTATAATAAGTCAACAAAAAATAATTAAAATAAAAAATGTGAAATTCATCATTTTTTATATTTATATGTAATAAGAGTACGCACACACGACTTTGATCTTGAATTTATATATTTTTACAGTCAAATGAAATGAAAATATTTTTAATGTTTTTAAATGTTTTAAAAGAAAATTAAATTAATTCAATTGAACTTTACTTAACAATAAGATTGAATTCATTTAATTGAATTTGAAAAATTTGCAATAAATTTATTAAGCTTTACTTTATTATAATGAATTCGATTTTATAGGTTTTGTTTATTGAATTTAAAAAACCATAGGCCATAGGCCAATGATTTTCGTATGTATAAGTAAAATGAAATGAAGAAAAGTGTTAATTATTTGTATATTAATTTTCATATTCGTTGACTCCGTTGACTATATAATAATAATAATTATTATTATTATAAATCAAATTAAAGTACAACAAGCATATAATACAAAAGCGTTTATTTATAAACAAATGTTTGCGTTGATTTACCATATGTCATAAACTATATTTTTCATACATATGCGATGGGTATAATATAAAAAAAAATTACAATGTATATATAAATTAAATTTTGTTATCAGTTATTTGAAGTTGTAATAAGAAGAGAATTTACTGATTGTGATCATAAACTATTATATGATTTATATATATAGAGAAAAGGAAGGAATTTGTTGATCTTTCTTATCGCAAATATTACCATATGTTAATGGGTTTTAGTATATGTTGTATATAATATTTTAATAATTTATAGTTCAAAATAGTAGTATAAGACATTTTTTTTGTTATATTTCATTTAATTTATTATTTAAATAAAATAATTATCATCCAAAGAACTTATATGTTTTTAGAATACATTTCAGTTAAACATTAAATGTGGATTATTAGATAAATTGAACATTTTTTATTAAAACCTTTTCAGATGCATTTCATAAAATTATATATTCATAAAAATGCAAAAGTTTTCATTCTCTACCAGACGAAAATACTTGAAGATTTGCCTGGAGATTAAGATAACATTTTTAAAGTAAAACAAATGGACTAAATATAAATTTCAAAGTCACACCATCCCTTTCTTGTAAATTTTTTATTCTACAGGTAATTTATTTTAATCATCTTTAAGCATCTTATTTAAAGAATATCTTATCGTTTTGTAGATCATCAAAAGACAATTGTTCACGACGACGACACGATAAATAATATACAAATCATGATAATTCTGTTAAAATTTATATTCCATATAGACGCATTTACCAATCAAATAATTATATATTCTATTTAACATATGTATATTACAAAATATATAATCTATATATAAAAATCATAATCATTTTATATATACATATTATATATATAAAAAATATCCATTATAAATCCGTATCGGATTATTGATTATACGAACTTTTTTCGTCTAAATAAATATCCATTTAATAATACCTGTCTGTATTTTTATACATCATCATACCAATATATATATATATATATATATATATATATATATATATAATATATGATAAGTATATATAATTTTAAATTTATCAAATTGAAATTATAATGTTAAAATAATTATTGAATTATGATTAAAATCGACATTGTTTTTTTTTCCATTACACAAATATATGTATATATAACTAAATCTTTCTCTATATATTGTATTATGTAGATGTACATACATTTTGAAGAGATATAATTAGGCACGTATACATTTGTTTTATATTATAATACCAATATGTACAACATGACGATCTACAATAAGTCACACGACAAGGTTTTTTTTTCTTATTTTTTTTTTTAATCGCTTGTCTTGTGTACCCAATAATGTATATATAATAATAATTGTATAATCGTAATCTTATATACAGATACAAAAATAAATTGTATATAAAAAAACTCCGTCTTTATCTTAAGTATCAACACAATATAATAACGATTTAATGACATGTCCAGATACATCGCGGTCGTATTATATAGATATATATATATATTTATATACTAAATCAATAAATTCGATTTCTATATATACTTATCATTACGGCGCTATCTTCATTATATTTTTTAACATTAATTTTATATATATGTATATTTATAATACATGCATCATTATTTGATTTATCCATAAAATACTATATATATATATATATATATGTAATTGATAATATTAATATATATTAATTTAATTATATTTTAATTCAAAAAATACAATTACATATTGATTAAATAAATAAAATTATGCATTTTCAAAAAATACAAAAAAATCAATGAAAAAAATAATTGCATCTTTTTTTTTTATAGGGTATTATCTTTTATCAATTATAATTTCTTTATCATAAATAAAATTAAAATACGAATATGATGTATTGGAAGTGTATGTATATTATTAATTTGTATTTGTGCCGGGTAACAAACGAAAGTCGTCTCGCCGCTTAGCGATGTCGAGAAATTGCAGCATAATTTAGATGTCTTAATTGATATATATCTAAGTTTATATACGATAATGACGCGTGTAATATATAATATTAATATGTACAGTAAAACCTCTATATGGACCAACGGAAATCGATCAATTTGTAGGCAGCTTATAAAATTTAAAGATAATTTATTTACATACTGCGATTTCTTATAGATCATCTTGAAATTCATTTTCAAAACTATTCCATATATTTCATCCTTTTATCAATGAATTTTCCAAGTAATTCAAATCTCAATATATTAGAAAGGGTAAATCATTATACAAATCATAGCCAAGATAAACAGATGTAATCAACTTATTTGTACAGAGATTTTACTGTATATATATATAATTTTCCTTCAATAATATTAGTTTAATTATAGCAATTTGTTATTGTATAAACATATATCTATATATGGCATATATACCTTCATCGTATCACCGTATCACTAACGCAGATATTCGAATATCTATATAATTATTATATATATATATATAGTATGTATATGTATAAAAATAAAATCAATGTATTGCTTATCAAAAATAAATTTCCCATAATATTAGTTATCTCAAAAAACTAAAGGCAAAAAAATAAAAAAAAAGAAAAGCAAAAACATTCAAATAAATTTTATATATACGATATCAAAATTTATACATATTATTGTTGTTGATAAGCTACTTACGTGTAATATATTTTGTTTATTTATTTATTCAATTTTTGTATTTTTTTTATTTTTTATTCCAATATTTCATTTTAAATATTGACTGTTTTCATTTTTGTATAGTGTATTGATAAACTTTAAAAGATACACGAGTCCCCAAATATATATATATATTAATAAATCAAAGTGTTTGAAAAAAAAAACTATATATTAATCATAGTTATGATTAACTATATAGATTATTATATAGATGCAATTTGTTATCATAATATTATTATAATGGTTTTTTGGTGATCGCATTTTATAATCAATAAATAATAAAACTATAAATAATCTATTTTTTATCTTTGCATATATACAATATATACAAAAGATTGTTATTACCGCGACTATGCAGACTGACCGTGATTTTTTAAAATGATAACAAAAAGTTTTTTTATAGTTTAATTTTGTTTTATTTATATATTTTTTTATTTATCGCTAAAAGAAAGTGAAATTTTTAATTGTTGTTTTAAAAATGTGAAAAGTGTGAAAAGTTAATAATTCAAAATACAAAAAAAAAAAAAATTAATTAAAGCTAAAGTTAAAATAATCAAATATTTTTTTAGTATAAATATAATTATGACTATTTTGAAAACTTCATATAATTTAAATCCATTAAAATCGCTCTATCAAAATAATTCTACAATTGAAACGATGGAAATGCATCATCAATTATTACATCCATCACATCAACAACAGTCACATCAACAAACACAACAACAAACCCTACAACAATATTCCGATGAACCAAATACAGTTTTATTATTAAAATTATTAGCTAAAAATAAGGCATTAGAAGGTAATTAAAATAGTGTGTAAAACAAGTTATATTTTGAAAAAAATATTTTTGTGTTTGTTTCAGTGACATTATAGTTGTATAAAAAAATCACTTTCGCAGTGACCACAAGCAATCAATTAGAGATTGATTAAATTTTTTCCTATTTTTAAACAATTTGGCCATTTGACACAAACATACGGAAAGATATACTTTTAATGATTATATCAATTTTTGAATAAAATTAATTGAATAGGATTCAATTTTGTAATTTCTTCAAACTGCTTATACGCTCTAAAAAGTTCTTTTAAATAAATAAAATTAATTTAATTTTAATTAAACACTAAACATAAAACGTATAAGAAACGTTTAGTTAACTCATTAGACGATTTATACAATTACAATTTTTTTTAATTCAATTTTTTTATGATTTGTTCGACTTTTAAGTACTCTTAGGGATTGATAAAATTTCTGGGTTTGTTCGTGTTGATGCGACATGGATTTTTCTAATTCAAAGGCCTTCAACCTACTTTCATAGAGATCCAAAGGATTATTACAGATATCTCTGCGGTATTGTTTTTAATCAAATTATTTGAAATTTTGTATTTTGGGTTTGATGAAAACGGGCACAAATTTTCCATCCCCGTCCGTACTAATCCAATTGGTTTTCGGGATCAAATGAACGTTTATTGCGGTGTTTAACCTTTAAAAAGCAATGTAAGGAATAAATTCTTGATCGCCTAATCTGAACGTTGTCCGTAAAAGGAAATCTCGATAACTAGAATGTTATATATTGCGATATCCTCTATAGTTTTTAACAATACCAGAAAAAAAAACTGATAAATATATCAAATTTGAAATGATGATAATCGTAATATCAAAAATGATTTTTTATTTATCAAAATATTTAGAATATAGTACTGGAAATAATTGATGTTAATCTCTACTCTATATATATGTATAATAAAATATATTTATATATTTGTTTATTTAGATCACAGAATATATAATATTTATATATTAAAAATATACACCTGCATATATAAAATATATAAGCATTTATGGACATTTATATTTGGAATATATTTTCTTGTCAAATTTTACTATCTTTTCTATATTGGTATAATAATAAGTATATATATATAGAATATATGGTCTATATCATAATCAATATATATACCAATTCGAATGTCATATCATCAACAACAACTTGTTTGATAAAAAACATTATTTCTTGTTATTGATATAAATAAATAAATAAAAAAAAAACATAAATATTATAAACATATAAATAGAATTTTAAACAGATATAATTAATTAATAAACTGTTTTTAATGATTTTTATGAGTATAAAAAAAGTTTATATTTTTTGGTGGTGATTATTTAGAATTGATTTTTTTTCTTTAATGTATGTATAAGAAATATTTATAAGTACTTGTTAATATTTTATATATATATATATATAGATTATATTTTATCGTATTTTATATTATTTATTTAATCTCCATGTATATGGAAAAAAATTACACCTTATAATACAAAATATTTACACAATCGCATATATAAATGATTATGAAATGTTTCTTGCTTGTTTCCATTGGACAATATATGTATATATATATTTTACAATTTCCTGTATTACTGTTTTATATATATACTCCTTTTTATTGAATCGGATTAAATTTGCGCGCGTTTTGTGACATCACATGATGTATATATTCTTTAAAAAAGAATCAAATTTTTATTGCAAGTTAAATGTTGATGATTTGCATTTTGTTTTTAAATTATATATATGCAAATCGAATTGAATACATATATAATATAATGTATAGTGACGTAATATATTATAAAATAAATATAACAAAACTAAAATGCTAAAACGTTATTCAAATCCTATATACACATACCAATTATATACAGGTAAATTTTGATTCTAAAAAATTTTAATTAATATTATTATAAGACATTTTATTCTGTATATAATGTCCGGGCTTCTATTCTATATAACATTATTTATTTATTTATTTTTTGTATATACTTTTATATAATAGATATTTATATTTATGAATAGAGAATAGAAAATGTTTTTTTTTCTATTCATTCATTATGTATAATCGCAAACCATATACGTAAATATAAAGAAGTGATTTGTAATGGTTTGATTATATAAATGATTTTAATTTTATGTCTGTGCGAATATACATATAATTTTTTTAGTCACTAATTTTTTAATATGGTAATTTGTTCCAATTAAATATAGTAAACTAATTTTATTCAACAAACTATCTATCAATTTATTTACATTAATAATTTAGATAGTCACTGCGTTAATTATATATAGTATACGCAAATGTACATATATAATATATAATATCGTTATGAATATATCAAATAGATTTTCCATATATATAATATTGAACAATTTTAGCTCTTGTTATATAATATAATGAAAAGCAATAAATACACTTTTCATTTCTAAATAATTATTTTTAAAAGAAGAAGTGAAAAAAATAATCGAAAATCGTGTTGAGTTGCTTCCAAGGAAAATAAACATTTTTATCGAAATGAATTTCGATAGGATTGTAGAAGATGGATTGTGGTTATGAAATATCAATTTGTCATCACATTGAATTGGTTTTTTTCGTCTTAATTTTGTATGACGTCACTCTGAGCGACAGTAAATTTTAATATGCGATATAGAAATATGAATTTTATCTTTTGTATTTCATATAAATTCGAATTAAATATTTTAATCAATATTTTAAAAATGATTAATAATCTGCAAATGGGAAATTTATATGTTACTATGTAATTGTTTTTATTATTTTTCTGTTTATGATTTTTTCTTTTGTAACATTTTACTTAAATACTCAATTCTAAAATGCATTCTTGCTCTTAATTGTGTTTAGATCAAAATGTCTTAATAAAACTATTTTAATAATTATTAAACGATTAATTAATTTGTTATTAATAACAAACATATGATGAAAACAGCAAGACTATTTTATGTTTATTTTTTTAATGAATAATAAACCATAACATATTTTTTCAATGAATAATAACTCTATGGTGTGAATGTAAAAAATGCCAACCTAAGATTCTAACGAAATTTGGGGTCCCATAAAATATGTTTTGTGTTTTCGGTTATTTTTCGAATCTGAATTTTAACACAGAGTTGTATATTCCGCTTGCGGTTGGTCGTACGGCTAATTACCGACCCCGTAAAAGACACAAATTAAGAAACTAATAACAGTTGTTGGCTGTTGTTGGACGCTAAAACCAGATTGTTGGTTGTATAGCGAAAAATTTATTTATTATTTTTAATAAACCATAATAAACATAAGCACAATAAAACAAAAACTCAGAGTGACGGCAGAAAAATGAAAAATGGCGAACATCAATAATTATCGAACATACCTCTTTCATTCTTTATACCATGGTCTTACACTAAATCGATCCTTTTTATAATTAATCCGCATTTTAATAAAATTTATTAAAATATATTATTATTTAACGAGCTGTTTTCAAATCTATTCATTCCTATGGGATATGTTTCCTTGAATGAAACTAATTTCATTTTTAGCGTTCAGTATTTATGTATATGGGAGTGGTATAGTATAATAGATAATGGAATATATACAGCAATATTAAGACAACGTTTGTATATATTTAATAGTGTACTTATATTGTTAGCGCTTCTGTACATCTATATATTTAATAATAAACATTTATATTTATTTTTGGCCACCAATTTCCGTTTGCCAATTGTATATATATAAATACAATTACGTTATCATATCAATTATAAATAGAAATCATTATATATAACAATACCGGTAAATTACAATCCCTATTCCAATTATTAACGATATATCAACAAAGTACCAATATTATTTTGTAAAATATTCATCAGAAAATATGTATATAAAAATTGATTAGAAAGCTCTTAAAGTTTTTAAAAATGATTAAATGATAGCCGCACATAAAATAGATGTAATTTATGGTTATCCCATATACATATAGATATATAATTTTTCAGTCAGGTACTGTAAATTGAAAAAAAAAATACAATAATATATATTTTATTTTTTTTTGTAATCATAACATCTTTATAAAATGTATGTACAAAAGAAAAAATAAAACAAACAAAAAAACAGTACAGTGTATATATAAAATGTATACAAATATTTTCATGTTTCATTTGATGAATTGTATTTTACCATTTTACCCATATTGATGTGATTGTATTTTAATGTTATATTATTATATATTATCTATATTAACTATTGATGATTATATGAGCGTTTTGATAATACCCATAAATATTTATTGTTTAGCACAATAAAAATCAAATCATAACTATATTAAAATGTATATTTACTTTTATATACTTAATTATGGGTGCCAACAACCTGTACAATGGGTTTTAGCATTCAAAAACAGCCATCTCCAACGGGACCTATTCACCGTTAACCCATTCGCCAGCCGGACGGAAACCCAAGAGCGCAAAAGATCGCTTCATCTTTCCAATAATCTATTCAAAATTACTCGCTTCATATCATCAGATTGTTAATTGTTCAATACATTGGAAAAACCTCAATCATACCAACGACATTTACCTTTTATTTTTCATACAAAATCAAATTTAATAATGTTACTTGGTTGGATATTTTTGAAATACTCAAAATTTTCTTCAGGCCATCAAAATATTAAAACCATCAAATATTTTATATCGATGTTCTGAAACGCTGAAACTTTACTATAAAAACTTTCAAAATTACCCTATATTATACATATATGATGATGTATAAAAATTAAACATCAATAAATAAAATATTTAAAAAAATGTATATATAGCATATATACGACACGAGTATGTTATGATTTCATATATTTTAACAATACAATCTCGAATTCAAATTGTCTATTATTTGTAATAATTTTTTGTTTAATATATATATATATAGAAAAAAAGCTCGATACACATGCTCATTTATTCATTCATTCAATTGTATACCTATATATATACAATATAATAAAAAGTTATATATAGAAAATACTATACAAAAAACATCCATTATTTGTTGAAAAATAAAAAAAAATAAATGGAATATTTCTTATTGTTTTTTTTTTATTTCTGTTATATATTTAAGTTCTAAAAAATATATATTGTTCCTAAATATAGGATGTATAACGAAAATTCTTTTGTTCTATTACCACCCAAACAATAAACGATCGATTCATTTTTATGACCAAATGAATAAAAATAAAGTCAAACATAATAATATGGAGTCAGATATATATATATATATACATATTTTTTTTATATAAAATACTATACTATACATATTTTTGTATTTATAAACCATTTCTATATATATTTAGAATTTTTTCATAATATTTCTTGTACAAAAATGTGGCTGTAATATATTTTTGTTCATCCCTTCTTTTGCATTTTCCATTATATATACCATATATATTTGTCTTTTCTTGTACAAAGAAATGTTTTATCTATTTTAATATATACCAAATTCTAAAATATATATATAGACTTTTCTACATCAACATCCCCCCAAATATATCTGGAAAACAAAAAAAAATTTATATGTTTAATGTTATAACATGCGGGGAACTCTCTATATATAGTCTAAAAATATATATTTATATATGTATATAAACAAAACCCTTAAGGGTGTCTTGTTATATGTCTTCAATATATACATATATATATATAGAAAGATGTAGAAAATATATATATTTTTAGGTATTAATGCATTTAATACACGAGCTTTTTTTTTTTTATTCATTCATTCATAATGCGATACACAACATAAATATATAAAATAAAATAAATAAATATATGATGATGGTTAAAGTTTAAAAAATGGGGTCTCTTATATTTGATGTGTATTTTATATATAAAAAAAATTGTTTTATTTTTGATATAATAAGTTTCGTTTCTCTCTAAAGTATATACATATTATAAATTTTCTGTGGTAAAATTTTAATGTTGAGATTTCGCATGTTTTTTATGTTTTTTTTGTGATAATAAAACTTTTACAAATAAAACAAATAATTATTTCATTTTCATGTTACAATTACACATCTTTTGAAAATATTAATTTGTATATATACTACACTATTATGAAATGAATGAAACATTTACGTTAATTTTATTATACATTATATTATTTTTTTTTCTTTTTATATTTAAATATTATTGTATGTAATTTTATAAACCGCATATAAAAGAAATAAAAAACAATGTTTTTTTGTTTTAAATATTATTATATATTTTTAAGATAAGACAATTTTATTTTGGGTTAATGAAATCGAATCGAAAAAAAGGGTGTTTGACATTTAATTTTAATTTAATTCTATTATAAATTTTATTTATAAATTTTAAAAAAGAATGAACTTTGATATATACGCAGGTAAATATTTAAATTTTTATCCATTAAGAGGATCTGCTTCACTTTAAATTTGAAATAGACCATTAATCTTTTAATTATTGAATCGTATTTTTTTGGAAATTTTCAACATCAACATGAAATTTTATCTGTTAAAATCAGGGTTGTGGAGTCGGCCCAATTTTCGATCGACTCTGACTCGGACTCCAACTCCAACCAGAACTCATATATCGACTCCGACTCCGACTCCGACTCCGACTCCAGCTTTATAGAATTTTATAATGTTTTAAGGGAAATAAGTTATATTTAATGATTTTACATATATGAATTAACTACATTTATAATTCTTATTAACTTCAGTTTCATTTTTATTTTGGGATTTCCATTTAATTTAATAATAAAAATAATAAATAATTTCATTTAAATAACGCATATATTTTTTATTCTCCCTTAAAAATTAGTTCTTAAAAATAAAATGGCATCAATCAAATCGGCTTTCATATTTGCTCGCAAATCTGATTTTATTATGCGTAAAGCCGAAAATAAACGCTCCACATTGACTTGGGTTGGTGGTAGTGCGGTGGCTAACAGTGCAGCATGTTGTACAATTTCTGGATATTTGCTTATCGCACTACGCACATCTAAATTGCTGCTTCGATCGAATTTTTCCACCGTCTTTAGGCATTCATTGAATTCTAAACAGAATTTATCAGTTTCTGCCATGCCATTTTTTATAAAATACGCATATACAAATATTGTTATTGGGATTTAATATATATGCACTGCGAAGTGTTTATACGTGAATATACGATATTCTACATTTTCCATTAACAAATGCCATACCATTTTTTACTCCTATATAGAAATTGGGTTTAGTATACTCAATTATTCAATATTTGTATTATAAAAGACAAAACCTTCTGATGTTTACTTTAATAATTAATAATATGAGGAAATAAATGTAATTTAAAAAAAAGTGAAAAATGTAATTGAATATTAATGTGTTGGAGTCGAGGAGTCGGTCCAAATATTTCGACTCCGACTCCGACTCCACACCCCTGATTAACACTGAATGATGAAAATATTAAAAAAAAGACAACAAAATAAAATAATATTATTGCAACCGCGTGGCCCTTTATATACATAGTTAAATAAATATAATAACATATATATCAAATTATGTAATGAATCCAAAGGTACATTTCTCATCACGTAAACCCTTAAATTATATAACTATGTACATAAACGTATCAATATACAAAAATTCTATATATAGTATATGGAATTTTTAAATAAGTGTAATGTAATCTAATATATATATTATGTGAATATTATTTTTTTTATTGATCCATTTAATTGTTATTGTTCTTTTCTAATCGTGTATATAATATATAAATAACTATATGTAATCGATGAGGATAACATGTAGAGTATTTTTTTTACAATTGTAAAATAATCCTGTACATACAATAATACTAATAATAAAGGGTGTAACAATCCTTATATAAATTGAATAAAAAAAAACAACAATATTTAAAACAAATTTACAAAACTAAAGTGCCTTTTATATATATATATATATATATAGTAGTTTATAAAACATATTTTAATACAATTTCAATATAGGAATAACATTCAATTTATATATATATATATATAGTAGTTTATAAAACATATTTCAATACAATTTCAATATAGGAATAACATTCAATCTAAATATAGTTATACAATATTCTATATATTACACAAATAATATAATTGCAAAGTTTATATTATATCACATAGAAAATTTTATACATCCTCAGTTGGATCATATAAAATAAATATTGTAATTTAATATTTTCTAGCTGTAGGGCAGCACCGCCACACCACAACGCAACCCATATATATCGACTGTAGTACTATAAAAAAACTGGACTCATATTTATATACATTATGGAATAAACGTTTATTTGTAAACAATATCTACGCGCATATTTAGTACAAAAGTTTTATTTACATTTTATTTTTTTTACTTATTGTTTAAACTGTGAAATTATTAATGCACTTATATTGTATACATAATAAGGATATATGATATGTATTTATATATACTTAAAAACTTATCCTTAAGCCAATTTCTCGACTGGTGCATGTATAAACATATATTTTTATACTTATACCATAATTATATGGTATATGTGATGATGATATACACACTTATAAAAACAAAATATCGATAATTGAATGTAAATGTTTTGAAAAGGGATTATATTTTGTATGTCTTTTTTTTTTGTTATATTTATTTGTAAATCGTTAATCATTGAACAATAATCGGATATATTTTGTGTTGTATGTATACTAATAATTAAATTTTTTCCTTGTTTTTGTAAAGTTAATTTTGTCCGCATAAAATGTATTGTATTTTGTAAACGATTAGGTCATAAATTTATAAAATCTATATATACTAATATTTATTATATCTCGTCAACTCAATATGTAATTTCCCAATTTTTATCATATCATATAAAAAAGTGTATTTTTTCAATAAAACTGTATAATGTAATATAGATGATTATTTTAAAAAAGATATCAATTTTTTTTTTTGTTCTTTTTAACATGCTAACAAAATATTTAATGAAAATAATTGAGATAATATCAATTATAAAAATATATATCCTATATAACAAACATAAAAAAAAAGTGATGCTTGTTAAGATAAATTAAAAAAAAAAACCAAAAAATTATCTATATATAATATTAAAAAAAGGTATGTCACATTTATTTTTACGCAGCAGCAGCATATATAATATACATAAAATACTCATTTAACAACTGCTGTAATTTATCAAAAATTAAAAATCAATAAAAAAATAGACGATTTAATAATTATTTTTACATAAAAAATACTTGTTTAAAAATTTTACAAAATTATACAAACTAAAAAAAATAGATAATATTTATTTTAAAAATGTTAAATTGTTGAAATCCATATATAAATCTTTATTTATTTTGTTTTTTTTTATAGATATTTTTAATTTAAAATTAAATATTTTTTGTTATTTATATATATATATATATAGTAGGTATAATTCATCAGTATGTGATAAATAAAATATTCACATGTATTGTTATCAAAAATATTTTTTTTTAAAATAAAAATGTAAAAAAAAAATAATGTACAGGGATTTTTTTTTACACCATTTTGTTCTTTAGTTTTTTTTTTATATACAGTATAGATAAATTCATAGAGTATTTATATTATAATCTTGATATGATATGAATTTTCAATTTTTTGATTTATTTTATTTTCCTGCAATTTTTTTTATATAACATCAATATCATATATTTGATATGAGTTATCAAAATATTTTCTTTTAATTAAAAAAAAATGTATGAAATATAATTGTTTTTGCGGGAAATAACGCATAAATACCATGTAAAAATAATAACTTATAAGTTATATTGATCCTTTGTGATTCGATTTATTTCTATATATATATTATTGCGTCCTCAGTAAATTTAGCATATAATCTTCTTTATATTTGTGTGTTTGTATGCGGTTTGGGTTTTTAAAGGATACTTTATTTCAATACATGCGGTTCTGACAGATGCAATTTCCAAAATAAAAAATTAAAATACAAAGTTATTCTTATATGAGACAATATAGATAAATTGTGAAATTTTTAACATTAATAGAATTCCATGTTTTCATTCATATATTGTTTTAGTTTTGGAAAATTGAAATATGTCGAAAATTGTGCCAAATTTTTTAAATTTTCCCTAACAGTTTTTCTACGAGATCTGCCCGACAAAAATGTAAAAAAATTGTGAAAAATTGCTTTTTTTTACCACAAGGATAAATTAATTTTTCTTTATTATGATTTAAATACGTTTCGAAAATCTTATTTTTTAGATTGTCATTAATCTTTCTTATGTAAAACTGTACTTTTTATTTAACTAAACATTGACAAAATGTATTATAGACTTTGAATTTGATTATGGAATACAGATGAATATTTGTTTGACTATATAATGCGTTACCTTTTAATGTACATATATAAGAAATCAATAAAAAATGTATTAAAAAAGAACAACAAGTAAAACTTATTCAATGACAATCTGAAGAATTTCTTTAAGTACACATCTATAAACTTATATAATAAATGTTCAAATAATTATCCTTAAATACTTTTTGTTTATTTCTTTATACCAAAACATATCCATATGGTATGATGATTATATAATCTATTTATCAAGTCAAATTACAAAAAAAAAAAAAATTAATGTTTTGAAATAATTTATGTATAATTAATGTGAATAAGTTTCTGATAATTTCTTTGGAAAAAAGAAAATATAAATACTTGGTTATAATGAAGAAAAACTTTAAGTTTTTCATTCATTTACAATATATACAAAACATATGTATATAGAAATTACTTATACTAAATTTATAAACAGTCAGATATATTTAGAAGTGTGAACATTATTTTAATACTATATATATCTATATAATATACCTTCATGAAAAATCTAATATATAGGAATGAAAAATCAATAAGTTATTTATTTAAACATTTTATAACCCATCAAGTATTTATGTATAAGTGTATAAGCTCTTGGTATATACGGAATTTTATATAACATTATACAATTTTACAGTTTTTTTCATATACAAATAAAAAGTTATATATACTTTTCTTTTTTAATACTATACACACAGATAAAATCATATACTGAGATAATAAAAGTTTAACAAACATTTTTTTGTTGTGCTTAAAACTTTGGGATTTATTTACAAATAAAAAAGAAACAAAAACCATCATGACCATTAAATAATACTTTTTATCCAAAAACAAAACAAAACAAAAAACATAAATTCATATATGCGTTTATTTATTTATATAGAAATTTTCAGATGCATGATGAATATTTATTTATATATATGATATGGTCAAATAATCAAATATAGACTGTTGTAAATATAAAGGTACAATTTTCAATGTTTGCAAATAAATATAATATTATAAATACTATAAATACACGTTTGTGTGCTTCGATTTTCTTTTACATATACAAAATATAATTATTAAACAGAATCTTTATACATAGATAAAACCGGAATGCGAATTTTCCCAAAAATTTTCTTTCTCTTTAATACTATATATGTCATAACAAAAAAAAAACAAAAAATTAATATATATAAGTAACTATATTTTTAAATAAATACACACCGATTGATTTAATATATTTTATTTTCAAAAATTCACTGCGATCATCACATATATATTTTTTTAATACTTTATATAGACACTCGACTGTATATAGGTAGATAGTATTTGAAAAACATACAAACATGTAAATGCCATTAAATTTTTCCATTTTTCTTTATATATATATATATACCTTAAAATATATACATAGATTCGATTTTCAATTGTATTTATTATATACAGATATCATTTTATGTGCAAGTGTTTGAACAAAACATTATATATATTTGTAAATATATATTTCGTATATGCGATACCCATATATATGATAAGTTATATATATATTATATAGGGTGTGGCATATAAATTTCAACCCCCCCAAGTTTTATGTATATTGAAAAATACAAAAAAAAAAAAAAGGAAAAATCTGATCTAAAAGTAGGGACAATTTTTCTCATATATATATCCTTTTGTATATATATATAAACAAAAATCATCATGCGCATTTTATAAACCCGCACGGTGACAAAATGCTTTAATTGATTTAAAGGAAAATTTATATAAATATATACGATATTATCAATCTAAATATAGATCCTGTAATAAATATGTGTTTTTTTTTTTTTTAAAGTTTTTTATGTGTGCTAAGATAGTATATCCTTTAAAAAAAATAATAAAATCTTTTTATATATAAAGCGAGATGTATTTATACACTATCTGTTGGTATTTACTTTAGAATTTTAGAATGTTGACAGGTCATTATTTTATAACCTCATATTATATGATCATATATAATGTATAATAAAAATATATATATTTCTTTTTACATAACCATATCATATGTATATGTATATGTATGTATGACCTACAAAATGGTTTATCCTTTTTTTGATAAATGTTCATATATATAATAATTTATGAATTGCTTTCGATTTTTCATTAAATTTTCTTTGTGAATAGATAAACATATATTCATATACATAGTTGGGATTCATTTTTGAATGCGAAAATGAATATAAGTATATATATCTATATAGAAAATATTTTATTTACCTGTTACCCGCACGATTAAATAATTCTATATGTATGTTGTTGATTCATTATCATTAATTTATTGAAAAAATTATCTACATACTTATTTATGTAATGATAATTTTGTCTATAATTAATTTGAATGTAGTTTAAAAGCACAGAATGTAAAGAAGAAATCTTCGCATCGAAAGTCTTGGAAAAAGGGTTGAAATTGTGAGGTGTTCAATCCGGAAACATTTAACTTATAATTTTCCGAGAATTTTGATTTATCGAGAAATCTTTTGTTGTACAAATTTTCGTTTCAAAATGTTAAAATGTCTTTTGTTTCAAATTTAAATTATAATATTTTTCGAGATATTTTCTAAAAATACCTTAGATTTGGATTTGCGGAGTGGAGGTGAAAGTGATTATAGAAACAATTCCAGGGCACAAAAGTTTTTCGCGCAGGCATCTTCGGTATCCAAAATTTTAAGTAAATATTATAGAATCAGAACAAGGTAGCTCCTTCAATTTTCATTGGGATAATTCTCAAATGGTATATGAATAAAAGAATATATTTATTTGACATTTAATCTAAAATCTACGCATCACCGAATTTGAGGTTGTTATATTTGATATTTTACTTCATATTTTAATCATATTTAATTAAATATAGAAAAGTATTTACAAAACAATTAAAAAACACACCAATACCGTCGATAATACACAAATTCTATAGACCTCAAATCAATAATCAACATAAATTTGATAACTTTAAAATGTTATTTATTACTTGTTTGATTTGTTTTATTAAATTACGAATATGATATTTATACGAAAAATAAACAAAAGTGAAAATTATAAAAAATTATCAATAAAAGTCAATGATTAAAATAAATATATGCATTTAAATATATGATATTCAAAAAGAAAAATATGCATTAAATATAATAAAAGTATATATTATATAAAATATCTAGCTAATTTTATTAGTATATATCATCAACATATTTATCACCCTTATGACATTTTATACTATATATTCAACTAGATGTATTAAAAAAATTTACTATATATATTCATACACTTTGCAATAAATGTATAAAATTATATATATATATAATTTATTATATATATATGTCCTATATATGTGATGCCATTTACTGTTTTCTAATTCACTAAGGACATTTAAGTAAACATACGTTTCATATATATACATATTTTTAAATTGAATAACATACATTAAGATCATATACATGTTTATATATACAAATATATTTATCTGATAATAAATGTTTATAAAACTAAAAATATATATTTACCCCTCTTCTGGTATGTTATCAAATTATCTATAAAAAATAAAAAAAAAATTATAGATACACTCAAGGTTGGTGGTATTTAACTCCCTTTTTATTTTACATAAATAAAATACATATAAAAAAAATGATGCATATACACAAAATAGCAAAAATCTATATCCATATATATTGTATGTACACATACATTTAGTCATACACTTTACTTTATATATATATTATATAAATGATAAATATATATGGAGAAAATATTTAATACTCACACGGGTGACATTTCACAGCGGGGTGACTTTATTTTATACACTATATACATACAGAATATATTATATGACATATAATGCTTGGATTATAAAATACAAGTCTTAAATCATCCGCAAATGACATGGAAAATAGTAACATCTGTTTTAAATATATATATATATATGCAGCAAGCAACATATATGAAAAAAATAAAAATAAATAAAAAGCTAAAAAAAACGTGAATGTGAAAATATTCTTATACGTGAATTAAAATATATTTTCTTTTATAAAAAAAAAATACTTTTCATATAAACCTATAAAGGAATGAATAGATAAAAAAAAATGTATATTAAATAAAGATATTTTTTTTTTTTATTTATGAAGAGATATTTTGCAAAATATATATGACAATATTAAAATAATATAAAAATTATATGCGTATGAATGTATTTTATAAAAATAAAAAAAGGTTTTTATAATTTTCATTAAAAATGAACAACAAAGCACAAAAGGTTAAAGTAAAAATAAAATGTTAAATTTGCAATAATTTACTATTTGAAATCGTAATATATTGCCGAGTTTCCATAATAACAATCTGTGAAAGGTAGAAGAATTCAACTGATTTCTAGATTTTTGCTATAGAATTTGTTCTACAAACCTATTGATTTTGTAAAGGAAGTTTTTAGAGAATTTAATTATCTATCAAACGAATACCTGACAGAGCTTTTAATTCAACGGCTTCCCAAGGTATGATATTTTTTCTACACCTCTTACATAATAAAAACAAAATTTTTAAACTGTAATTAGTAAAAATCAAGCTCTTTTCATTGTAATTTTTATGGGTTAAATTTCCATGAAGGTTTATTGATTTTAAGGGTTAATCTTAAGTAAAAAGAACTGAAGTTTCCGAATTTACAATAATATTAATTGTGTCTCCATACGAAAAATACCGGTAAATTGATAATTATTGACAAGTTTTGATTTTTACTATAGAATTTGTTCTACAATTCTATTGTCTTTGTAAGGGAAGTTTTTAGAGAATTTAATTATCGAATGAATGCCTGAACGAGATTCTAACTCTATGGCTTCCCAAGTTATGATGTTATTCACTACAATCCTTACATAAATAAAATATAAATCATTGTTTATTGTTTGTTAATGTTTATAATCTACAACTCACATTTGATTTCTTTATAAACATTTTTTCTATAAACACACGCGTCAATAATTATATAGTATTTCTTTTTAGGTGTTTGAAATTCATGTAGTTCATTTTTATTATCACGATTCGATTATATCATTTATAAAAGAGCACATATAATTAAATAAATGTCCATTAACTTTGAATAAATTCACGTTTTAAATACGAATTGTGTGGATTAATTTTAAGAGTTTTGTAAATTTAATGGCTTAATGTGTGTGATAAATTGAAAGAATTACTCAAATCTTAATGCAATTGTTCATAATATCCATACAATTTTTTCGTATCTTCGTATTAAAAAATGTTATCCTTGGGATGAAACTTAACTGGCCATTTCCAAGTAATCGAGAAATACTAATTAATTCTTAACTCTCAAAACATGTTTTCGATTGACAAATTCTTTTAAAATGGTAAAACCAAAACCTTTATTTTATCGAGTAAGCTTGAAATTCATTCACCCAGTCCTTCCTATAAAAAAAAATATTTTAAAATTTTATATCAAATATCATTCATAATTTTCTTACTCATATCAATCCATAATATTCCTTTCACATTACTCCTGTTTTGTTACTTTTATAAATATATATAAATTTTCATTCATATTTTCAAATTATATGCGATTATATAAAACAAATATTTTACAATTGTTATTATATAAAAATACATACATCAAAAATTATATTTAAATTTAGAAAATAATTAGAACAAAGCTTAAATATATATTTTATATAAATAAATATATGTTTATGTACACATATATTACAATCGAACATATATAAAATTTTAACAGAAAAATAGACAAACGAGCCACGTGGTTCCGCAAATGTGTCTCTCTAGAGGTTTAACTTTGAAATTTATCAAATATAATTCAATAATCAAGACCCTTATTCTGCGTTTTTTTTTTTATAATCTATCTCGATAAATTATTATCTATACACATTATATATATATAAATGATACAAGATATGATATTATATATATAGAAAAAAAAATAGTCTAAAATATATATATATATAGATATACATGAAAATGAATGTAAAATTTATAATATAATAATATATTGAGAAGAACGTACGTTTAGTGTATCCCCAGCACACGCCTTATTCATACATACAAAATATATATATATTTATATATATATGAAGCCCTAACAATACTAAATAAAAAAAAGAAAAAACCATAACCAAAGTATAACACACACGAAAAAAAAATTTACCAAATATACGAGATACATAATAAAATAAAGATTGATTTCGGTTGAGTTTCCCTTTTATATATATACACATTTTTAACGTCAATTATATATTGTTGAAATTGAAGACATACTAGTGAATTTAATATTTATTTAACTTTGAGCAAATAATAACAATAAAATAATACCTACTATATATATTTATCTGTATATAAAATGAACCATGCCAGAGTATATGCACTTGAAAAATGAAAACGAAAACAAACATATACTTTCTATGTTATATGAGATTATTATTATTATTTGTTTTTCCGATATATACATCGCTCGCTCCTTATTAATAACGAATAATATATATATAATTGATAATATTTTTTTTTACAATATAATCTTTTTTGTACATATATATACAATTTGCAATATATTATAGAAAATACAAATTATTATTTATTTTATTATAATAATTTACATTTGATTTGATCTTTTATCTAACATATTTATTTTATTTATATTTATAATAATGAATAAAATAAAAAACAGGTCAGAATTAGAATATAAACCAAAATTTATTATTGTATGGTGAATATTGTTGAAAAATGAAGAAAAAAATTATATATATTATTTCGGGCAGATGTATGTTATAATTGCATATAAAAATTTAATAATGAATAGATGATGTGTGTATATGGATCAATAGTTGCTTGGTATATGCATATATAAATTATATTCAATCCACACCTACCTATATATATATATATATATATATATTGAACATTTATAAGTAAAATATATACTAATAATAATAAGTATTGATTATTATTACAACTATTACGTACGCTAAATTTTTAACTCTATTTTAATTTTATTTTTTTTTATTTATTTTGTGGTTCTCAACTCAATAATTCCATATAAATAATTAAAAAAAAAAAACAAAACATCTGCATTTACAATGACTTTTAAAAATATATATAAATGTATTTTATTTTATATAATAAATATTATTTAAAAATAACCCTGTGAGAATAACACCTAAAACAAAATGCATGTAATTGTTCATAGGGTCAGGTCTGAAAGGAAAGTTGAGTTGAAATTGAGTTCTACACAAGTAACAAAGAATCTTAAGATTCGGAAAATTTTTAAAGGAGGTGTTAGTAGAAAGGATCTTCAAACTTAACCATCTCACAACCACAAACACCGTTTAATTGAAAGTTTCCGCTAAAGTGGTCAAGTCTAAATCGATAAAATCGATTACGTGAAAATGCACAATTCCCGCTTTTCCAAAAACGAAATCTATTAGTCACAAATACGTACATGTTTAATATTAAAGGCAATTTATTATTTTTTTAAAATAAAATATTTATTTTGTTATACTATTCGGCATGTAAATATACAGATTTTGTTATATAATTTATAAGTATAGTATATAGATAAATACATAATAATAATAATATGACCAACAACAATAATAACAATCATAATAATATTAACAATAAACACAATATATACGGCAGCACAATCAACGGTGTAAACAATAACGTTGTTTTTTTTTTCATTTTGCTTCACATTGATATGAATATTTATATAGATAGATTTATAGAGTAGCAAATGAATTTTATTTATAAAAAATAATAAATAAAACATCAACAATGATTCTAATTTATAAAAAAATTGATGCATTTACCTATATATACATTGACAAGGTGCTCTAAAAAGTGCTAGTTATTTAGTAATTTGAAATAACTCTTAAAATATAAGATGTTTTTATTATATTTCTAATTCCGAGATATGACCTCAATGAAGATAATCGTGCCAGATATCGTACCAGATAAATTGATCAGTATTAATTTAGGTGAATTGTATAAAGGAATATAAAATAAATGTACTTTAACAATTCAAACAATTGGTATTATATTTTAGTTTGAGCACCCTTTTTTATAATATACCTATACCAATTTTCCAAATAGTTAATTATATAAACCATATATATTGAATTTTACTCTATTAACCGATTTATTTAATTTGTATTTAAATATATAAATATATATAGAATAGAAACTTGAATAGATATTTTTTCATATATTGTTAACAGATTTCCTATTTTTTATTATTATTCTATTTATATGTTATATAATTTAATCAATTTATAGTTTTATTTTTAGAATATTTATATATTGAGTATAGAGTAGCAATAATCAAAGTTATATAATTATTTGTTGTTGCCCCATTAAACTAAATATATATATATAAGTGATATAAGCCAAACGTATAATTTAGTTTATTATTTTTTATCTATTGTGATCTGATTGACTCATTTGTTTTTATATAAACATTTATCGGAAGCGATTTATTTAATAATGGGTTTCTATAAAAAAATTGCAAATAGATCATTTTCATATTGAATATACAAAATTTATAAACTCTGGAAAGAATGAAAAATAACCCCGTTTTGAATCTAAAAAATATGTATTCCAAGTTGTTTTTCATATACATGAGAACCTTTAACTATAAGTTTATAACTTCCAAGCTATGATAAATCAATTGCAAATAAAATTCTACACCGATTTAAGTACCTAAACATCTTGAGATATCGTCTGGATATCCTTCGCAATGAGAATTACCTTAAAACGGTTGAATTAAAAAAAAAGAATATAGAATTTGTATAATTAACTTTTTGCCGTTTCTTTGTAAGCAAAATGAAATTTTCACAAATCTGCAATGCAGGAAATGGGATTTCTGAGGCTTTCCGTAAAGCTAGTGACTTAAAATTGTGTAATTTTTTTATAGCTAAAGAATAAGTTCAACGTTTTGTAAAGTGTAAGATTATTAGCTGACCCGGGCGTAATTGATGGAACCGTAAAAATCATCTTTTGTCAATTTTTAGAGGTTCCATAACTTTCATATTTCAAAAGATAATTTAACCCGACTGGTGGCGATTGCTAATCATTTCTTATACCTTTCTTATACCAATTCATGTAGGTTTAATAATTCTATCCCCCAACCCTTATTTTTCCTGACAATGCGTAGATAACACTCGTACATTTTATAGTCTACACTCTACAGTACAACACTGTTTTATATATACATCTTATGTTAATGCAATTCATTTCTCTATACGAACTAATATATAAATATTTCTATTTCTAATAATTATGTATATACGAAAAATAACCCTCTATTATTAAAAATTTCCTACAATTATATCAAAATACTATATCACGGTACCTGTTATTCAATTTCGTCAAACTATTTAACCACCAATTGTTTTTTGTTGTTTTACATTTTTTTTAATTTAATAACTACATAAGTGCATGCACAACCAACCATATATAAATATATATATTTTATTTCATTTTCTATTTTCCTTGTGTATATATAAAACTTTTCTATTGTCATAAAATGTTTACAGACCTCTCTGAATACTGACTATACCATATATTATTTTATTTTATTATAAACAATCTGTTGTGATCTTGTTGAATTTTATATGAAGGGGTAGTTTTTTTTTTGGTTTCGTACACACATAAATTTTATCATATAAATATATATTGTTGTTATTCATATAGAAAATTTGAACACAGACATAATTTGGTATTTTTTGTTTTTTTTTTCGAACTTAACATTTTATGGTCCAAATTCACAAGAGATTAATATTATTATATATATTTATGTGTGGTGCTTGTATTTATATATAGAAACATGCGAATTTTTACATCATTTATATAGTAAAGTTTGATATTGTTATACAGTATAAAAAGGGGAGAAAAACTTAAATTTTAAGCAATAAGAATATATATTTTTTTGTTTGTACTCGATCATATAGGATATTATCTTTTAACAAATAAAGAAAAAATCTATATATACATTTATTTATATTGTAACTTATATCTGTGGGATAAATACTATATATATATATATATATACATATAGTAATTTTATGCGTAAAATATACCAATCAGTTTATTAGTGGGATTAAATATATATGTATATTATTTATATGCGGGGTTTATATGCGTTGGCAAATTGATTTATTTAGATTTTTTTTTATATTTAGTATTTTTTTACATAACAAAGTGTTTTATTTATAAAATACTAGTTGCCCATTTGTTGTTGATTAAATATTCTTTTCGTCTATATATATACATATATATACTAAATATATTGCTTCTATAATAATAGTACATGAAAAATGTTTTAAAGGAATAATAATAATAATATATTTAACACTGTTTTTTTTTATGTAAATTAAAATAATTTGTCGTATTTATTATATAAATTTATTTTATAAATGGTTTTGCATTTTTATTGCTTTAAAAATATTTTATTTTATATTACAAATAGAAATAAATGAGTAAAATTTAAATATTTATTGTGAATATTATTATCATTTGTATATATGGTGCGAGTAACAAACAGAATTAGATATATATAGCTACAAGTGTATATATTTCTTTTTGCACTATTTTCTATATATCCATTTGAATATAAATGAAAATGTGTGAAAGATTTAATATATATACATTTAGTCCTTTCTCTAATGGTCTAATATAAAATATATATTTTAAAATTGTTATACCATATATATTGTTAAGTATAAGTGCTGTAATAAATGCGAGCTATACATCAATTTAACACTTATATATATACTTATATAGACCATTTAATAATATTGAATTTTATGTTAAAAATGTGTATAAATTGTAATAATAGTTATACCACTATCGATATATGGATTTATAAAACAGAAGGATTATTTAGAGGATTTTGAAATGAAATTTTGTATAATATTGTTAATGAATGTTAAATAGACTTATAACGTGTATGTGCATTGCATTGGGGTGTGTTTTGATTTTAATGCACGTTTAGTATTTCTATTATATGAAACAGTTAATATTGAAAATCGCATCATTCATTTCAATATATATATGACAATAATTGACATTCACACTATAAAAAAGATTACTGAGATTATATGTACCAAAATTATCAATAATATCTTAAGGAGTATTTTGATTATTACTTTTCATTTTAATTATTGTAAAGGATCACAAATTTGTAAGGATAGATAAGAATGAAAAATTACCTGAATCTCGGGTCAGCCTCGAAATGGTTTTGTATACCATCAGAACTAATAATATAAAATTTAAAGGGTCATCAGGATGGTTAAGACCGGATCTGCCCCCGTACGACAATATTATCAGCGAATAAATTCCAAATATATTCATAATTTTGATATATATTGAAACCTAATTTACACTATATGTATATAGAAAAAATAATTATGATTAATTTTTTTCTTTAATATTAATTGAATTCATAAACCTTATCCGTGTCATTATCAAAATATTTAATCCAATTTTATATATCTGTACAGTATATACATCATCACAGTATATGTTTTGTTTAGTATATATACATAGAAAAAAAAACAAATGATTCATAAAATATTTATGTATATGTATAAAATTGACATTATTCTATAAAATATTTATGCTAATGGATAATATAATATAAATATTTTTTTTATTTATCGATTACATCAAAAAAAATATATAACTTTAAAAAAAAATATGATATTAATTTAATATTTGAATATATATACAAATTGCATTTATTATTTATTTATAAATTCATTAAATTACCATTCGCATATATGAATAATATGAATGAATAATAATACAACACCAGCAACTTATTCTTCTTATATTATACACATTTGTTTTCATATATAATATATTTACCTGTATATAACCAGCAATATAATAACCTATATATACATAAATAGATATATAGATATATATTTTTTTTACATAACACGATATATATCCATATATATTCGTATATATATAATACATAAATAGAGCATGCATTTCATTTCCATTAACAAAATGTTTTCCCTATCTTCATCGTATCCTATATATATACTATATAAAATACCTTTTATAGAATTTAACCATATGATACACAAAATATAATATCCATTAGAAAATTACCTGATGTCATTGTCATCAGCCCGGATGTCTATTCATTGACCTTTTTTTAAGTGTATTTTTTTGTTGTTGTATATATCTTCAACATATCTTCACTACACACTATATAGATATACATATATTTTTAACATAAGTGTGCAATACATTTAGCGTAATGAAATCATAAAAAAAATAAACGGGACATTATTATTAAAAAGGGAAATAAATTTTCCTTATATTTAAACACATATATATTATGGGTTCTGCTATATATTATATATAAAGAGATCGTCAAGTATTTAACAAATATATTAAATACAAATCTTTTAAGTATATATATACAAAAATTAATACTTATAAATATATTTTATGGGTTTCAAAAAATATAATATAATCAGGTGGGTTAATAAGTTATAATAAAATAAAAGTAAATTAATATCCATACAGTTTTATTATATATAAAACTGATTTTTATAATTAAAATATTATATTTTTATATATATATATATGAATTTTTCAATTTTATATTTCAATATGGCTTAAGGTAAAATTTGAAGAAAAAAATATTTAAGATATATTAAATTTCAGTAAATAAAAATATATAATGAATTTTATAAATAAGTTTATTGATTTTATATAACTCTTTTAATAAATATAATGAAATTACGCTGATTGGACAAAACCGGAACGGAGAACAGGGGAATAAAACGAAACTATCAAATATTTTTAGAAGACTGTTGTGTGTATTTAATATTGTTGTGTATTAAAACTTATCCTAAAAGACTGTTAAAAAATATTCGGGACATTCCATAGAAATAATATTGTTATATGGATTGACTTGCGGAAATTGCGGACTGATAAACTCAATACCATCGAGAATCCAGTGAATGATATTTATAAAGCCTTAAAAAAATTGCAGTACCCTACCATATAACATGTGTGGTATAATCCGACGACTGTAAATCAATGCTGAATTCTAGTAGAATCAATGCTGAATTCGGGTAGAATCAATGCTTATTCGATTAAATTATTCAATACAAAAAAATAAGAATGAAATGATTTTTCTGTTCGAAACTAACAGAAAAAAATAGATAAAATGTTTCAAATATTCAGTAGAATTTGGAACCAGCACAAACTAAAACTTTTATCAACATTTTATGATGCGTGTTTTATCAATTAAGTGGGACAAGTGGAACCATCATAAAGATCATAAGGATGGGGGCGAATCCCACCTGATCTAGTTTTGTTATTGAATGTATAAATATATAGACAAAAAAAACCTTAAACGAAAATTGTTATGAGATTAAATACTGTAAATACATTCATTATTAAATTACTTGCCATTAAACCTTTATGATCGTCTTAAAATTATTATTATATTTAAATTTAGATACATAAACATATAATAATCCTTTCCATCCACTCTCTGACAATAACATTTTTTATCATCGCACTCATCGCAGATATGGGGTTGCTGTTATAGGATACGAATAATAATTATATTGCGTTATAAGATTTTTCCACATTATGATAATGTTTTATGTTTTGTATATGAAAAATTATGAAAAGGTATATATAAAATAATATTAAAAATATATTTTACAAAGAATCATAAAATTATGCGTTTTTTTATGTGTTTTGCAAAAAAAATAAAAATAATCTTACTTATATCGCGCATTTACATATGTTTTAATTTAATTAATATTATGCAAATGTTCATATAAAATATGGAAAAACTCTGTTTGTGTATTTAATGAATGAATTTCTTTAGTGTTATATACTTAATGATGAAAATTATATATATATATATATTGTATATAATAATAATAATATATTCAAACATGAAAATTATATAAGCATATGTAAATAAAAATTATTTGCGTATATATTACAAAAATTCTATATATTAAAAAATATATGAACATTTGTAAATTTTGATAAAAAAATATATACCATATAAAGGTCAAGATCTTGCGTGTATTTGGAACATTTCTATTTGGTTTTATTCATATACATTATTATTTTGATGAAATATATGAATGTTGTAATATATATTAACGCAGCAGATAAAGTATTATTAATATTCACGCTATAAAGGTGAATATTATAGAAATGTATATATGCACGCATATATCATCCTTTATAACATATATATATTCTATTCATTTATATTAGTGAACGAAAAGTGATTCATATAATCATTTTCAAACTTATTTTAATGTATAGAAAAAAAGTTAATTTTTGATGCCATATGTAAATAAAGAAAATATATTTATTATCAATTCAGATCATCAATGTTTTGTTCGTTTTTTTTCTGATGTATAATGTAAAAATTTTTTTTTATATAAAATTTACATGTGTAATATTAAAAAAAAAAAGAAGGGTTTCAAATACTCTATATATACTATATATACTTCTAATTCACTAATGTATATTTAATATCGCACATTGTAGGTATATAAATTGTATGTATATATATAATACCGTAATACTTAATACTTTTTTGTATTGTTATTTTTACTCTGTCTGTTTATATTAAATAATACAATTTTTATATGATAACATAACGAAAAGTTTCGTTTTTAAACAAAAAAACGCCAAAAATATAAATCTATAAAATGATAATAATAAAATAAACCAATAGAATATTATGATGATGATAAATATATTTAAAACACTTGAAATACTAAAATAATCTCTGCTATAAATCTATTTTCATTAACACAAACAAATAAAAAAAAAAAAACTTTTTATGTTTATGTACATTTTAACCATCATATATAATAATAATAATAATAATAATATAAATGTATTATATAGGTACCTCTATTGATAAATATATATATACATTTACTCTAATTTGTTTGTCGTTTCAATCGACTTGTTTAAATGTATTACGATTTCATTGAATCAATTCAATTATATGAATATCTTTATATTCATTCGCATATTTATTTTTTTTTAGATTTTCATATATATATCACTACTTATATATATATAGTAGTGATAAACATCCCTATATATAAGGGTGACATTAGCGCACTCGACACGCATGTTTAGGAAGAATTAGTGGAGTTATATAAATGTATATGAATAATATAACAATATATATATGGATGGATATATATAAAGTGCATGTTCTGTATATTTTTTTTCTATATATATATTTATTATTATATCAATATACTATATATATATATATAGAGCATATAGAAAAGGACTTGAATGAATGTATATATAGCTGTTATGTTAGGTTGGGGAAAAAGAAATCTATTCTTTATGGACTATATATAGTGATTAAAATCTCGTGAGGTATTTATCTAATACCGGACCCTAACTATATTTATACTACATATTTGGAAATGGAAATTCATGTTATACTTTATTTTGTTACTTAAAACAACGCCATTGGACTGCGACGACTGCGACAAAATTTCGAGAGATTGGTTGGGCATTTGTCATGATAAACCCTCTTGCAAAATTAAGCCTTATATAAGGCTTACGTGAGCTTTATCAATCACTCTTTGATAGCTTATATATACCTCATTTTAACATGGTGTGGTTTACCGAGATATAAGAGATAAGTTCATTTTTCAATATAATTGTGTTGGTAATAATTGGTTTACATGTGTTGGTGTACAAACCGGCGTACACGCACACACATGCAATGGAGGAATGTGCCTTAAATAATATATGGTAAAATAAAAATACACGATTTTTTTTAATTCAAGAAAAACAAAAAATTTATATTTCAATATAAAAAAAATAATAAAAATTATATAAAAAAATAAATAAATAACATTAAAAATAAATAAATAACATAAAAAAAAATTAAAAAAAAAGGCTTTCAGGTGAATTCAGGTAAGGTAGCCTTATAGTATATAGTCTTAGATTTAATTTTTTAAATTTGTGTGCTATTTTTTTTTAAATAGTTCTTTTGGTGTATCCTATTATGGGCTCGTAAAATATGTTGTTAAATGTATTATGTATTGATCGTGGTTTAATTTTTCATTTTTCCATGCATCTGAAAACAAATTAATAATTAATAATTATTATTAATTTAATATCAAATTTATTAAAATTAAAATAAACAAATTTTAAAATAGGATATCTGCATATATAAAAACAAAAAAATCAACGCAATTGCATTAAGCATTACAAAAATCCTTATATAAGCCTTATATAAACCTTATATAAGGATTTTTATTTTATAATGCAATGCAAAACAAAATAAAATTGAATTAGTTATTTTTAATTATATTTTTTAAATTACTTACCTTAAAATATTTTTAGCATTTGTTTATAAATTATAATTGTATAAATTGAATTGTTATAACCAGAAATTAAACAAAAATCTTTTTTTTAAAATAAATTTAACACAGAAATTATCACCACAAAATATAAAATCCAATTAAAAAAATATAACAAAACTACCAACGATAAACGTATATATGTATGTTTATATATATAAGTTGAAATGAATTTCTTGAATATATATATACACATTTTTGTTATTGAATGGATGAACTATGAAATATAAGGTATTTCGTTGTGTGTATTTGTTCAAATTGTTCATTTATGTGTAAAAAATAAATTCTCTTATAGATTTGAAATTTTTTTGCAAGAGGGAACATCAACCTTATAATTCGCACCTATAATCAAGCAATTATTATTTCTTTTTGTTCATTGAAAATCCATTTGTTCATCTCTAATTTTTCCCCAATAATATTATAATATAAGGAAAATTCTTTTTGTATTGGACAAGCGTAAAATTGAAATTTTAATATATACAAAAGTTCGAACAATTTAGGATATACATAAACACCAATAGGTCATATTTGAACCATAATGAATGATTTTTAGAACCTGTACATATAGTTAAATAAAGGTTACAAAATATAAAAAATAATGAATTTCTTTTTACCCAACCAATATAAAATATATATTATTTTAGAAATAATATAGTATATTTCTATATATATTGAATAATTTTAAGCAAATAGATAGGGGATGATCGGTGTTTAATTTGCATTTTATATATATATATATATATATTTATATATACAATTATACATATATGGTTATATAGAGCGGTAATAATATTACTTAATTAAACTTATAAAGTAAAGTATATACAAATATATTCAAACCACTCAACAAAAATAGAGATTTTTCATTTGTTTATGTACATTCTAAAGAACACTCTACACTCTAAAGAATTTATATCATAACGATATATGCATAAACGATAATCTTTGAAATTATATATATAGTTATTTTATACATTACTTTCCATATATACATTTTTATCAAATAACTATTATGATAAAAATACCCTTTTTGATGGATTTTTATTCATACCTCTTTATTTATATATAGATATATATAGCGATGTTTTTAACTTTATTTAGAGCACACACATTAAATAAATATATATATATATATATATATATATAGGATATATGAAAAATCGAACTAAAATTATACAAAAACAACTCTATAATATATATTTATTTATATACCATCTGTTATTACTATGTATAAAAACATCTAAATGGAAAAATATTTTTCAATGAATTATATGCATTTGTTTTTTTTTTTTACTTTTTTTGTGTTTTTATTATATTTTTTTTTTTTTTCAATAATAAAGCGATGACTATAAAGAATGACTTTTTATACCCTGTCATGTTGTCATCAAAACATATATAGCATAAATATATATATATATATATATAGATATATAGGGTTCATTCTTCTGAATATTATACAATTCAAATATAAATCCATTTGCATGCATATACAATTATACATACGTTTATATATTGTTTAATGTTGATCAATATACTAAAATGTTTGAATTGTATAAACTATTATATATACATATATTATAATAAAGGATGAATGAATGGTATATAAGATTAATATTATATAGGTGCGTATTATATAAATAATCACAACAGGAGCCGAATATTAATGTTATAATAATAATAATAATGTGCAAGTGGATTATATTATTGGTATATGTATATACCAACTATACAATATATATTTATAATTGTTTATTTATATAAATTTATTAAATGCATTAAATGATTATTATTATTCATAGTTGTATATATTAATATATTGATCTCATTAAAATTATTTTTCTTTATACAAATTATTGAAAGGTATATGTTGATAGGTATTATAATTGATGGAAATATAAGAGATTTTATAAGAAGAAAATTGATCTATGAGAATAGACTTATAGAAGTTATTTTAGTTATTTTAATTCAAATATATAATAATAAAATAATAAAACACTTCTTTAGTTTTTCTCGCTATACACGTGTGGAGATATTTGATAAGAGTATAATATGTAATAATTTTACAAAAGGATTTCATTAAGAATTTCAATAGATAATACTAAATTTCCGTGTGATTTTTCAAGATCTTCGAAATACCCTTTAAAGTTTCAAATTCTAAATCAGATTTTTGATTGATGTGAATTAACCTTTCCACAAAAAAATTAAAAAAGCATTTTATATAAATTTGTAAACAAGAAGAAGTCACACACAAGGCGGAAATACCAATAATGATTTGTAATGAGATCGGGAGAGACGATGACCATTGTTCAGGACCTTAAAAAAAATAACACATTTTTCACTATATACTGAAAACATCAATAAAATATTCCAAAAAAATATCGTCGTATATAAATTTTTTCGTCAGTGGATGAATGAATCCAAGGCCCTATCTAAACTAAACATATTCCAGAAACCAAACAACGCAATCAAATAAACAATGAACTGAAATTTATGAAGTTTTGGTGGAAGTAGCAAAAACTGTAAAGTCAGAAAGTAATTTTGTATAATTTTCGTCGATAATCTTCGTAATGGAAAGACAACGCATGTTTTAGCATTTTCGTCAAATGATGAAAGGTTATTCATGAAGTATTGAAGGATATTTCATAGGTCTCAATCTGTTTCTATATAACATACCAATTTATTTGACCTGAAGATTTGCTGATAAATGGAGGTTTGATGAAATTACTATACGAAGGATTCGGGTTAAATAAAAAATACTGGAAAAGTTTTGAATTTCAGAATTTTATTTTTTCGAATCCATTGCGATTCCATCCATTTCTCTATACACTATAGAGAATAAATCCATCTTTCTCTATATATAGAAATCCATAATGGTTTTTTTGTTGATTTTTATAAAATAAATACTGTATACAAAAGAAACAAAAAAGGAAGAAAAAATATTATATATTATAAGTATTGAAAATCTTTCGGGATTAACTTTTTTTTATTTATATAAATTATACAATAAATCAGTATGTAACAAACCCAAAAAAATAAAAATAAAAACAATATAGTACCATCATCATCGGACACATAAAGTATATTTATACAATAAGAATATAATATCCATATATATATATTTATTTATGTATATACTTTAGAGACTATAAATATATATATATATATATATATAGAAAGAGTATAGGTATGTATATTAAAATTAAAGTTATTTAGTGTATTATGTATAACAATAACTCACTAAGTATATGGATATATGGATATAAAACAAAAGAAATAAAAGCCACATTTTAATGTTTTATATATATAGATATATAGCTTCAGCAGTATCAGCATTATAGATATGTATATAGGAATATAAACATTTATTAAATATACATATAATATAAGTATAGAGGTATAAAACAAAACAAAAAAAATTTGTATTATTCTTTTGTATAAAATAATTTTCCCTATATATTTATATATGCATATGAGGAGATGGAGAAAACAAAACATTTCCAAATCCCTATATACCAACTTCATTTTCTTTTTATATATTCATCATATATATGTACACTTTTCTGTTTATATAAAAACTGTTTATTCACTGGACTTATATCAGGACTAGATCAATTTATACTGAGCTATAGCTATAGATATAAAAAGTATATATTCAATTTAAAACAACTATTTTATTTATACATTCTTTAAATAGTACAGACGATTCTTATTATATATCTATATTTATTCGCATTACACATTATATATATATATATGTTTTATAAGGACAAAGGTATCTGGTATGCGTTAAAACAGTTATTAATTCTCCTTCAATATAGTCATTTCACATTGAGAAAAAAATTATTCAACTTTTCTATATATTGATATGCTGAAAAACCACCTTTGTAATTTGAAGAAAATGGAAAAAATTTGTGAAAAATTTTTATATATATGTTACGTATTTTGTGATAAAAATATAATAATTTATAGGTTTTGCAATTGAGTCCCAAACAATTTCCCAATAGTTTTTATATTATATATAATCGTATATATGATATGGTCTCTATCACTATTTTTTGTATATATTTTCATATTATGTTATAATAATGGCATATGTATAGTAGTTGATATATAACTTAATTCACTATAATATATAGGTATTTGAAAAGTTTTATAAAACATGAATAGAATCTTCTTTCTTTTATTTTATTCTTTTTTTTCATGTTTGTTTTTTTTTGATGTTATAATGCATTATATTATATATATATATATGTATATGTTTTGTTTTGTATGTATAAAAAGATATATATTATTATGTAAGTATAATATCTTATAAGAATTTTTCTTTTTATATAACATATATAGAGTTTTCTTCCGGAGAAATATATAAATTTCTATTTTTTTTCCTTTTAATATATGTATAATAAATATGGATATAGATAGACGGATTGGTTGTATATAAAGACAGAGGTAGATATTTATTACACGTATATATACATTTTATCTTTTATATGAATACATTTACTAGCAGAATTGTATGATAATGTTGAATATCATACTGATAATCCGTGGCTTTGTTATTAAACTTCAATTGTATATATCTTAAACAAATTTCTTATTTCTTCCTTTTTTTTATTATGTGTTATGACTTTTTATAACCTTTTACTTAAAAAACATATTCAATAGTTGATTAAAATAGTATAGTTGATCAAAGATCCATAAGACTATGGAAAATACATAAAGAACGAGTTGAATCACAAAGAAAGACAGAATGGAAACCGAAAAATCTATTGCGGAATGTCACGTTCGCCAAAAGTACAAAATAAAGTTGTTTTTGCATTTTACATTAAATTGTCCAATTGTGATTATAAAAGTACATTTATTTTAAGTATATCATAACACAGGGATCCAATGCGATTACTCAAATCAGAATGTTAAAAAACAAAAAATATATACAAAATGATCTTATTCTTCACTTCATGATTAATGACAATAATATTATATTAAACCATCGCAAAACATAACAATCCATTTGATTACTTATACTGCGAGCAGCATTTCAAAATATCTGAAGAATCGAAGAACTGTCTTTGAATTTAGTTTTCATAAAAAAAAGTTTAATAGTGGTTTTTGAATGGGTATGACATTCAGAAATTGTTGTAAAGATGGGAAAATCAAATATAATCGATCTTTTATTAGTATTATTCAAATGCAAACATTTGAGTTTTATTGACAAAAATTCAACATAATAAAATACTGAAAGCCATACCGCACCCATACCGCAAATCCTCAAAATATTTTCCGAATTTGTGATGTTGCGATGGTTAATTGTGAGATTGTGAGAATCTCCCCAAATGTTAATTCACCAGGTTTATTTTTTGCCATTGCACAATTTGTTATGTGATCGCCATTGAATAGTATAGCAACAGGGTATATAATTCGAATCTAATATGTCTACTGAATGATATTTTAAAGTTTAAGAAGAAATACATTAAATAATATTTATTAAAACATTCAAGGTGCGTTTATATGCTCAATTTTTTGCGCAAGTGTTTATATAAAATTTAAATTCATCGCATCCATTCTGCGATAGATATTTTTATATTTACTATATATATATATATATATATATATATATATATATATATTCAAGTCTATTGGAAATTTATTGTTTAAAAAATGTTTGTAATAATATATATATTATAAATGTATGTATCTGCATTTACATTATATATATTATTATTTTATTTGTTATATATATAATAATAAAATAAGTATAACAAAATTTTCGGTCTATATACATTTTAATGTCGTTCATATATAAATTCTTCACACAATTCAATATATATTGAACATATATACACTACTAAATATATATAAATGTTATAACTGCGTTGAATTTGAATCAATATACATATATATAAAAATTGCACAATATAAAATAATAATAATTATTATTTTACATAAAATAATAATAATAATATAAATAATGATATAGGAAAAAAAAAGAACAAAACATAATGGTGGAAACGCCTTTATATACATGCATTAAAAAAGCTTTGTATTTCCGATTTTCTATATATATAATATATTCTGTTAGAATTTTTCAAAAAAATAAATAAAATAAAAAAAAAAGCAATACAATTCTCTATCTATATATCTATATAACATATCTATGATAATATATATATATATTATTATACATTATGTATATTTATAAATAATCCATATATTCACAATATTCATACAATAAAAGTAAATAAATATATATATATATATATATATATATATGGAAAATGTCTATAGATAGATATAATTTATATGTACAAAAGAATTATTTATCAGTTTTATATTATATATATTTCTATCTGTATATATATATATATATATATATACTATGTAAACCATCTCATTTTCATTTTATATATAAAAAAAACTGAATATACATATATATATGAACCACACCCTGTACCATTAACCAATCATAAAAAAGAAATATAAATACGCTTGTATATATATATACATATTTCTTTAGTGGGGTGCTTTTATAAGGGGTAAAAATAAAATTGATTCAAAAAACAAAAAAAATTGAACTCACAGTTTTATATATACAATTTGTCGGTCGGTATAGTTAGTATATATCATACATATATTGCGAGTGTCTATAGTACATTTTGACGATTGTGTAAATTATTATTTTATTTATTTATTTTTCGTTAAAATTTTCTGTTGTTTTTTTTTATCAAATAAAAATAAAAAAAGTTACACACAACTAAAATTATTGTGATAATTAATTATGCGCACATGTGATTATATTAAAAGAAAATTGGTTTTTTAGAAGACTTTTGGTCAACGATAACAAGTGCGGAATAATAATAAAGTTTCTGATAGAGTTTTTAATTCCTTTATATATAATAATAAAAAAAAATAAATAGTAAAATTGTGAATAATAAATACAATATGTTTTATATTAATAATAAAATAGTTAAGTGTCTATAATAATCATATAATTGATTGATCACCTCTATATTGCCTATCTGCGTATCTGAATGTATTACATCCCTAAGTACACACAAATCCACACAAGATCTAATAATGTATACGCACAACAAAAAAAAAAGTGTACAACAAAAATTAAAATTTAAATTTCAATTAATAATAAAAAGAGATAAAGTGTAAAAGTGAGGTGCGCGCGGGTGTGTTTCATAAAATCTTTGTATATAAATGTATAATAAATTTAATCGAGTTATTCATAAACATTTTATTTTATTCTTCTATAAAATCATATAATATTTAATATATATATATATATACATATATATATTTAAATTAAAAAAATTATGGAAGTTTTAAAATTAATGATGCGTAAAAGTGATTTTTTAGAATCAAATCCTTATTCAAATGATAGAGTTCCTCCAATACATTTGGAACAATTACCAAAAATATTAATATGTAAGAAAATTCATAAAAATATTTATTTATTCAAAATTAAAGTGTAATTTGATTTAATAATATATATATAAAGAATGTGTTTTATAAAAGAAAATTCTGTTTTTATGGATTTTCCGGCGGAAATATTATATGTGATAATTTTTGTGGGTTCATATTTGTTGAGAAAAAATTAGATTTCTTGATTTTATGATTTTCAATGTAGCATTTTTTTTTTGTATATTTTTCGATCGATATGCGAATTCATTCAAATTTATCAAATTAAAAGTGTATTATTAATTATTAGTACGTTTGTGATGTACATATTTATATTGGACGATGTGCTCATCAAATCCGTCGTATAATTTGAATAAAAAAGGTTATTCTATTGATATATACATAATCAATGATGACCAATATGTGTTGGCAAACCCTATGGAATAGTTTTGGAATTCCAATGTTCTTCCGACATGTATTTTAATATCACAAATTAATTATATGGAAAAACAGCTTAAATAGTTTTGGAAAATTTTTTCTAAATTAAACCTATTATCGCTTTCTGATACATATAAAAATCAAATGGCATATTTTCCTTTTCTTCTATGTGCTAAGGCCAACATTATTAATTTGAATCTATAAAGATCCCCGAATCTTAAAATGAATTACAAAATATACATAAGTAAAAGCGATATATTATGGGAAATAATATTTATAGTTTTCCGATTTCAATTGAAATCCGCAGCAAAATTAAGTGGCAAAATATTCCATACACAATTTTTCAATTAATCTACCATACATTTCTTTTATAGACAAAGTTATATATAAAATAACTATGTGAATATTTGGGTCCAAACACAGGAGGAGTGATTCCAATAGAAGAAATTTAAAAAAAAATATATTTTTAGTAGAATTATTGATATTTTTCATCCAAAAATTATATATAGGGAATGAAAAATTAAACTCATTGAATAATCCACGGTAAAATTAATATTTTTTTATCCAATTGGTAATCCTATGGATTTTCGCTGGGAAAATTCATTGAAATTTTCTACCTTTTTCTCTTTGGAATTTTCATTATTGAAATGCTGATATTTTCACCAATTGGTAATCGCTATATACATTTTCCGTCGGAAAAGTCGAAGAAATTATTTATACATTTTTGTGATTTTTTTTTTATAATGATTAATGAAGATTTAAAGGTTTCAATGCAATGCATTTTGTTGGTCTTTATTGAATGATCATGTAAAAGTTATGATTTCATTTTATTTCGTATTTTTTTATTTCCTTAATGATCCAAAGATCATTTTTTATTCATGAATGGATAAAAAAAAAACGATTTATACGCTTCAATGAAACACAAATCGATTACTTGTTCTTCGATCACTTCTTTTTTTATCTACATCAATTATCTTTTATTTAATGGAATTAGTTATGTCGTTCTTAAATTTATTAATATCTTATCAGACTTATTGTTAGATTATATTAACTTAATTTGATGGCATGATATTGTACTGGATATAATAATCATTTAAACGTTTTCCGTATTTTCAAAAAGTTCCAAATATGTAAATATAATTCGATAATTTATAGAAACAAATCGGATAGACCTATACTATATATAAAATTAAATTATTTTGAAATACCGTTCGAAGTTTTTCTTTTCATATTTATTCCCACCAACCCCCACCTCCCTCCGTCAGATGCAAATTTATTAGAGTTTTGATTTTATAGTATATAAAAAAATCATTCTAATTATAGAATATTATAAAAATTTTAGCATAATGAAAATATTCTTATACTATATAAGTAAAAATGAATTAAAATTAACGTCTATCAGATAACGATTACACATTTAATATGTAACACAGTGTTTGTTATTAAAAATCAGGCATTCCATACTTTGGAAATTTGGTTATCGATTTCATATAATTGTATATCGGTATGGGCATTTTAATTTGGTTACGTGAACGTAATGATATGATACTTTTTTTTTGAAAATTTACCATATTTGGTAAAATTATTTATCATTCATCAACGCTTGCTTTCATTCATTTAAGATTCCTTGTGATGTAAAAATTCAAATCGAATTAATGTTTTCTAATATATTCGAATAACTTACAAAAAACTTATTCCTTTTAATTTCCTTTTAATTATGGTAATAGATGAAGTTAAGAAATGTAAAATTTTTTTTATTTTTTCACAAAAATAAGTGTATTATAAATGATAATCCATATCGCAGTGCATAATTCATTAAGTAAAGTTCGCTTGTCTATAATAAAATAAACAATCATTTTGTCCTCAGATATAAATTGCAATTTGAAGGTAGAAAACAAGGGGACGACTGCTTATAATTTGATGGCTTAAATAAATAAATATAAAGCCGTTCACAAAAAATCCATTTTAAATTAATCTTTTTAAACAACAACAGCCGATTCGAACACAATATATCACAAAATTGTGAGAAAATATAATTGATATATCACTGAAAAGATTTTCTTAAATGTAAAAAAAAAATATAACAACTTATATATTTTTGTTGGTGTATTTTTTAGTTAAATACACAAACACCGTCGGATTTAACTGGTTGAATTAAATAATTTTCATAGTAATTTAGAAGTTTATAGAGAAAAGTATTTCTTCATTTGGAATACCTTAGTGAGTTCTAAATTGGGGTATGTCAGAACATTGCCTCCCATACCTAACTCTCCCATACGTATTTTGCAATTTTTTTTATTTTTGCTTACATCTCAAATAAAGATTTTAAAGATATTATAGTTTATATTGATATATATCGAATTCTGTTTTTAACTTGCATGCTTGATAAAATATGAATTACATTCTGTCAAATAAGTACCCGCAAATTTGAAATTAAACACAAACAACTTATCAATCATCTAAATTTATTATATCCCCTTCAAAATGGGCCCCTTCTGAGGCAATACACTTCTTCCAACGAACAATCCAATCATCGAAACACTTTTCAAAGCTATATTCCGGGATGGCCTTCAGTTCTCGTTGCGAATTAGTTTTGATGTCTTCAATGCTCTCAAAACGGGTTCCACGAAGTGGTAATTTGAGTTTCGGAAACAGGAAAAAGTCTCGTCACCAGTTATGATGCGTTCGATGAACGTTGGATCGGAATTTACGCGTTCAAGCATGTCTTCAGCCACCTGCGATTCACTTTTTGAAGAAAATTCAGATCTTTTGGCACCAATCGCGCTGCGACTTTTCGCATATAAAACATCAACCAAAATATGACGAGCGGTCTCCTGAGACATGTTCATTTCTTGGGCTATCTCTCGCAAACTATAATGACGATTTTCGAGCACCATTTCCTTTATTTTATCGACGTTTTCTTCAGTTGAAAAGGTCGAAGGCCGTCCTGAACGTGGCAAATCGTTCACTTCTTCTCGCCCCTCTTTGAAAGATTTATACCAATCGTAAACTTGAGTTTTCGACATGGTTGAATCACCAAATGTTTTTTTCAACATTTCCAACGTTTTGGCACAAGAAATTTCGTTTGAAACACAAAATTTCACACAAACTCTTTGTTCGATATTTTTATCCATAGTGAAAATCGCAACACACACAAAAGGTTGACTTGTTCCTAACGACGCCGTAAACAAACTAAATGACACACAGCAATAACAATTGACAGAATAGTTGCTGACAGTTGTGCCAACATGGAAAAAAAAATGTTTGAAAGGTTCTCAGCGGGAAAATTTAAAATGAGAATTTCCGGGTACTTATTTGACATAATGTATGTGTATTGTGCGTTTTGTGGAAGTTTTATTAAAAATATTGTTCCAATGGAATATTTGAATTGTTTAGAACTGATACGAAAATAAAATGAATAAATCATTTTCTAAACTAATTTTAAAAATAAAATTATTACAAATAAATGATTTTCATTATTTTTTTTTGTTTATTTTTGTACATTTTCAGCAACAATTCCAAAATGTGGAGGTTGTCATGAATTAATATTAGATCGTTTTATATTAAAAGTATTAGAACGTACATGGCATGCAAAATGTTTACAATGTAGTGATTGTCATGCTCAATTAAATGATAAATGTTTTGCTAGAAATGGATTATTATTTTGTAAAGATGATTTTTTTAAGTAAGTAAATTTTTATATTAATTATAATATTAATTTTCTTTTATAAATAATTTCTCATCATTTTTTCATATAGTATAGTACTATAGTATATGTATACGTTTTTGTGATATGGAACTTTAGGATAATTCTGGAGAAACCTTTAATAAAACAAATTTTATTTATATATGAAATGTATATGTCTTTAATCATATTTTCGTTTGTTCTCCACAGTCTTTAAGTTTTATAAACTGTGGTTTTTAATTCATACAAAAGTAAAATCAAATGGCAAATCATGGATAGAAACAAATTTATACTTTTATTATTAAAATATACGGAATATTTTGTATATAGATACGGTCATGACTGATGACGAGTCTCAGTTTTTTCCTTGATACAGTTGATACTGTGATATAACGTATAAAATAGAGTTGATGCCTGACAAATTGCTGGTCGATAGTCCTGACCACTGACGAATCTTTCATATGAATATTGAATACCATTTACCATTTATATATTAAAAGTTAAACGTAACTTATTCTACTCATATTAAGTATAAAATATACATATATATATAAAAAATTTTACCATAATTAAATATATATTTGTATTTTCTTTTCTTTTTTTTTTTTGGCTTCAATTAATGATAATAAAATAGCTTCCTTCATGTTTGGTATATATATAACATATATGTAATAATAAATTTCACGATTATTTAATGGTATACTCTTATTATTTAATGGAAGCTATAGATATGTATAATAGATATATATATATATAAAAAGAATTTAATTTATTTTCCTACTGTGATGGATATTCATATGTTTATATATTTTGATAATACCAACTGATCAATGTTTTTCTCCTTCATGTGGTGTAGACGTATAGAAGTATATAGCTATTTATTTAGGTACAAATACATATGAAAACTTTAAGTTTTAACACAAAGATATAACCCCAAATAATACAAAGAAAACCCCAAACATCTTTCGGATGTAAAAGATCATTTTCTTAATTCCAAATCAATTTGGTTTTTCATTCGTTTTTTAATGGCTTTTTAGGTTTAGGATTATAAAATGAGATCACATTGCATTTCCATAATACCATTTCAATCATTCGCCTTATCACATTTCCATCATTGCATAAAACAAAAACATAATGGAATTTTAAAATGACAATTTCTTGGTAGTTAATTTTTCATTTTCAACAAAAGCTCATTATTTATTCATATATACAATTTTTTAATTAATATTATTAATATAAAAAAAACAATTACCAACCAATTTGTTCGAACACACTTTGATAATAATGATTATTTGTTTTCACGTTTTCGGGTCACACAGACGATATGGTACAAAATGTTCAGCTTGCGATTTAGGAATACCTCCAACACAAGTTGTACGGCGTGCTCAGGATAATGTATATCATTTACAATGTTTTGCATGTGCAATATGTTCCAGACAATTGAATACGGGCGATGAATTTTATTTAATGGAAGATAGAAAATTAGTATGTAAACCTGATTATGAAGCGGCCAAATCGAAAGGTATGTGATATTGGTAAATCTATATTTTTATGTTATAATATATATATAAATATTTATGTATATTAAATTGTATGCTACATAAATAGACAAATAAGTACAGATTAATTTTTTAATATATTATTTGTTATTTTGTCACACCAAAATAGGTTTATACATTGACGGATCCATAGATGGTGATCAACCAAATAAACGACCACGTACAACAATAACAGCAAAACAATTAGATACATTAAAGACTGCCTATAATAATAGTCCAAAACCGGCACGTCACGTACGTGAACAATTATCTCAAGATACAGGTTTAGATATGAGAGTTGTACAAGTATGGTTTCAAAATAGGTATATATAGTTTTATATATTCAAAAAAAAAACCCATTTTTTTTTGTAATAAATAACAAATCATTAATGATTTCCGAATCGTTTTCAAATATATATAGACGAGCCAAAGAAAAACGACTGAAAAAAGATGCAGGTCGTACAAGATGGAGTCAATATTTTAGAAATATTAAAGGTGGCGGTTCACCAAGACATGACAAATTATTGGATAAAGACGAGCTTAAAATTGATTTAGATAGTTTTAGTCACAATGGTATGAATTGTGCTTATTTTTTTTTTAATTTATTGTCAATTGTCTTTTTAAAAAAACTTTTATTGTTTACATTTTATTTTTTGTTTTTCCATACAGATTTAAGTAACGATAGTTATAGTACAGTAAATTTGGGTTTAGAAGATGGAACATCACCACATAGTGGTCGTGGTTCATATATGCATACAACAAGTCCTCCACCATATTTATCAAGTCATTCACCTCCGCCCATAGGACCTGGTCATACATATGCACCATATCCTGATAATATAGTATACACATCCATAGGTATGTTAAAAAAAAAACTATAATAATTTATTTTAAATTTATTTAAAATCATATAAAATAAGAAAATTATATAGGACCATCAAATAATTCATACCATCATGGTAATAATCATTCACATCATTTACAAGGTAGTGGTGTTTCCGATTTAAGTAATGATTCAAGTCCAACACATGGTTATCCCGATTTTCCACCAAGTCCCGATTCATGGTTAGATGATACAGCACAAACTCAAGTTAGTTCTACAGCTCCTGCCGTACATTACTGATAATTAATTCCACGTTTAATTTATTTATTTAGTTGTTGTTTTTTTATTTCTGTTCGTGAAGTAATCCAAATAATTATATTATATATAGAACAGATACAGTACAGATTTATAGAATTATGTTGTGTATATATATTTTGTATATAAAATAAGTGTAAATACCTATATATAGATTAATGATATATAGGATTTTGTTTTGATGATTTTTTTATTTTAATAATTTTTTCTTTCACTATATTTATATAATAAGTATAAAAAAAATATATATATATATATATATATATATATATATTAAAAATTGTCATTTTATATCGCATCTCATATATAATTTGTACAATTATAATAAATTTTTAATTTTTTTTTTTAATATATGTCACATTCGAAAAATTTGCGTGTGAAAGTATTTCATTGATAAAATTAATTTACAAAAAAAAAACCAAAACAGATACAAATTAAAATTGAAATATACCAAATATAATAAATAATTATGAAGAAATAAATCTTTTGTATGAATCATTGAAAATGCATTAATTTTTTTTAAACTTAATCTGAACGATAACTAAAAGAAAACAATTTTTTAATTATAAAAATACGTTATATAGCGTAAAGAAATTAAAGATCATTCCAAAAGAAACTGATAAATTTATTAAAAAAAAAATTGTTTATTATTTGAACAATATTTCTAAAAATTGGTTTATTAATTTTTTTTATAATTGCCTCTTCTGAATTATTATACAATATATGGAAATGGAAATTATATAAAAAAAAATGATATAATTTAATTATAATTAAAAATTGTTGACAATTTTATAATATATAATATGTAACTTCCACCACACTAGTCTGACAAAACAAAAACAAAAGCAAAAAACTATTCAATTTATTAAATAAATAATAATAAAAAAAAATTTTATATTTGTAAAAAATTACTATATTATATAAGAATTTTAAAAAGAATAAAATTGTTTTGTGATGTGTTTTTTATTTTATTTTTAATGCCACATTTTTATAACAAAAAAAAATACAAAATTTAATATAGATTGGTTTTATGAATGTATAATAATAAATATATTATATATAAAATAAACCAAAACCATTGGGGTGTGAACTTAAAAGGTTACTCAACAGCCATGAAGTCAGAATAAGTTTGGCGTTTTCTCCGAACCTCCTGATGATGATTTTCAATTGATAAAAAATAGGACTACATCATGGTATAAAGAATGAAAGAGGTATGCACTATAATTTTTGATGTTCGCCATTTTTCATTTTTCTGACGTCACTCTGAGTTTTTGTTTTATTGTGCTTATGTTTATTATGGTTTATTATTCATTGAAAAAATAAACAAAAAATAGTCGTGTTTTTTTGATTTAATGTTTGTTATTAATAATAAATAAATTAATCGTTTAATAATTATTAAAATAGTTTTATTAAGACAATTTGATCTAAACACAATTAAGAGCAAGAATGTATTTTAGAATTAAGTATTTAAGTAAAATGTTACAAGAAGATAAAATCAAAAACAGAAAAATAATAAAACAATTACATAGTAACATATAAATTTCCCATTTGCAGATTATTAATCATTTTTAAAATATTGATTAAAATATTTAATTCGAATTTATATGAAATATAAAAGATAAAATTCATATTTCTATATCGCATATTAAAATTTTTTCACTCAGAGTGACGTCATACAAAATTGTATATCAGCTGTCAAGCATACCTATGGTGATTATACCATGGAACTACATTGCATTTTTATTGGTATATTATTTTTCGATTCTCCCTCACCGTTTAAATATATGTTATATTTTAATAATTTAAACTTTATTCGACGTCGTTTGGTCTTACCATAATAAAACACAAAATAAACGCTTTAGTAATACAATATATAAAAATGACCTATGTATATATAATCAAATTATGTATATTTTATTAAAGTAAAAATATATATAAGTAGAGTTATATCACACAAAATTTTTAAAAAAATAATCAAAAACGAAACAAATCAAAAATACAATTCAATCAAATATTTTAAATAGCCTAATTAAAACTTATAATTGTAAAATTTACTGTCACACAGTTTTGAAATCAATTTCAAACAAATTTTACTAATTTTACTAAATAGATTACAAAAAAAAAAACAAATGACTATTGAAAATAATTTCTCCTATTCCTGGAAATAGACATTTTGATTTTAAAATTATCGCAATTATAGTCGCAATCAAATTCAAATAGAATAGTTCTGTTATACATTAAAATGAAATAAAAAATAAACACAGCTATATTGAATTGACCTCGTTACAATAAATTCCATTTTTCTTATCCATTATTACTTTTCTATATATATTTTGTTTTAATTGTGGCAGTAAATTTTCTTATAAATACTTTGACTATTTCTGTACGAATTAGTGACAATAATTACATTTTGTATGACATTTTTTACCATCTACACCACATTTACAACCAGCCGATGTATCACCTTTACCGGATGGACCCCAGCGTGGTCCTCGTGTTACCCAACAAATTTCCGTTTTACACATTGAACATTTTAACCAATCACAACCCCATTTTTTCATTAAAAAAATCTATATAATAAACATTTTGGTAAAAAAAACCATTAAGATATTATAACAAGACATGTTTTTTCTAACTAATAATTTGTTTTATACCTGACAAGTGGGACAATTCATAGCTTCACCTTTATCAATCATTTCCGATAGAACATCTTTGGTACGTTTTACATCAACATTATCCACATCTAATGTAAGTCTATCTTGATATTGTTTACAATTTAATCCATCATGAATGACCTGAACAATGATAGATATATTTTGGATTAAAATTATTTTTACAAAATTAATTAGTAGTTGTACACTTACTCTACAGGTAAGACAATTTGTAATACAACATATTGGACATTTAAATTGATTAACATTATCTTCGTATATGCACCAACCACGACAATTTGGTGTTTTACAATGAAATGCATTTGCAAATGTATGTTCAGCGGCTCGTATTGATTTCGCTAAATATTGTTCATATTCTTGTTTGCTGATTAAATCACGTATTTCTCGATCTTGTAAAATACTCTGACAACTATAATCATTATTCATATACGGACATTTAACTTCAGCATCTTCACTGTATTTGATTGTATTCCGTAGACATTCCTTACAAAATGAATGTAAACAATCTCTTAATAATATACCATATTTTGGTTTACAATCAATAAAACATATTGGACATTCAAATTCATCATTATTTGTAACCGTATCCGAATTATCCAATTCCAACAATTGTAAATAATGATCAATATTATTTATAGAAAATTCAAATTTATTACAATCATTTACACTATCATTTTCAATGGAATTTTGTTTTTCAATTTTATTTTTCAATTGTTCAATTGGAGAACGTTGAGATTTATCAAAATTATTCTTATTATTATTATTATGGTGAGTTATGGGATGATGTAATTCAGTTGTAGTTGTCTTAGTTGTTACAATTATTTGTTTACGAATTGCTCCTTTACTTATTTCATCGTTATTATTATTATTATTATTATTATTATTATTATTATTATTATTATTATTATTATTATTATTATTATTATTATTATTATTATTATTATTTGAATATGGCGATTTTGGATTAAAATTATCAACACCACGATATTTATTCTTTGTTATATTAGGACTAGGAATTGCAATATCATTTTCAATTTTTTTCATTTTAATGTTTCGTTCATTTGCTTCAAATACATTTTCTAATTTTAATTCATCACTTTTCAAATCACTTTTAACAATATTAATTTTATTATTTATATCAATATTAAAATTGTTAATAAATATGTCTTTTTTTGTTGTTGTCGTCCTCATCTTAGTTTTTGAGTGTCGTTGAATTTTTTGATCATTGTTCACTATCATTAACGGTTTTGATTCTGAACATGCTGAACAATTTAACAGTACATTTGAATTGATTAATGTACACAATGGACATATCCATGTATTATCATCAAATTCATTTAAATCATTAATTTCCTGTAACCATTCATCTGCATTAAGATGACGTTCAGCATCATCATCATCATTATCATCATCAACATCTTGAAATTCATCATAACCATTATGGGGTTTTAATGATGGTCTACCGTAATTTGATTTTTTTATAGGATAATATTCATCTAAATGAAATGGTATGTTTGGACGTTGTTTATAATGAGATGCTAAATGATTTGAAAATATTGTAGCCGCTGTTATATTTAAATCATTTTCAATAATATATAAATATAATTTCATTGTGTCATCAACGGGACCGTATTCAATTAATTGCATTTTTTCATCTATTATCATTTTATCATTGACTATTAATTTTTGTACATATTTTGGAATGCCCAAATCTTTTGAGATTTTCAATTTTAAATCTTCTAATGTATGATTCCGTGATACAGACAAAATAATTGGATCATCATTTTTCGATTGACGATCTTCGACGTACAATTTGATTCTATAAATAGAACATGAAACAAAAATTAATAATATAGTACCTGATTAACCTAATATATGTTATATATTTAATTTTTACACTTACTTAACAGTATCATTATTAACTATTGTCGTCAAACGTTTATCATTTATACGTACGTTATTATTCATAATTGGTTGAATTACATTAGAATTGATTGCTGGTGGTGATGATAGTGGTGGTGGTGGAGCGATTCGCGGCTGCTGCTTCTGCTGCTGGTGTTGCTGGTGCTGTTGTGTTTGCTTTGAAACAGTTAATGAAACTTTCATTTTTGCCAAATCCATTGCATAATTGGCCGCTAAACGATCATCACCATTTGCAATGGCATTCTCTAAATTTTTCATAATTTGTTTAAGTGCAATTGTATTTGTTTTACTAATATTATTAAATTCATTTGTATTTAATAGATTTTCTTTAAAATTTTCTAATAAATCATGGGTTTTTGTATTCAATTGTTTTGAAATTTCTTGAATGGCATTTTTCGCATCATTTACTGGACTCTCCAGTTCACACTTTCGTATCGTGACTGGACTATTATTTTGTTTATCTGATTTTTTCAATACTTTTCCATATTCCTGAACATCATTAATAACTATTTTTTTAACACCATCTGATGTGGGTAATTTTAATTGAGAATTATTTTCTAATAATAAACCTTCTTCATTATTATCAATCCTTCCAATTACCAATTTATTATCTAATTCTAAACTATTCATTTTATTTATTAAATCTGTATCTGTATGTAATTTTTTACCATCTAACATTAAATTTTCATTTATTTCATTTTCAATATTTCCCTTATTATTTTTTTTTTTATCCACACTTTTTTCTTCTATTTCAATATTTTTTAATTTATTACCAATTGGATATTTTTCAGCAAGTGCTTTTGCATTCATTTCTTTAATGATTTTACGTAAACGTTCTTTTTCCATTTCAATTGAATTAAATTTTTGTTTTTCTTCATCGATACCATTCGATTCGGATGTATGTGTTGTTATTCCTTGTTGTTTTTGTTCTTGTAATTGATTTTCTTTAGTTTTTCGCATAGGTTTTACAATTTCTTCACATTGTTGTTTATTACTACATTTATTAGAAATTTCTTTATTTTTTATTGCATTTGGTTTTTGTACTTCTGCAGTTATGGTGGTATTTATGGTCGTCGTTTGTTGTTTTATCGGTGATGGTACAGCATATGGGTCGTCCATAGAAGAAGCACAAAATAATGGGGTAACGGTGGTTATAACAAGAGCCGATGATGAATCATGTAATGATTTTTCATCATCTGTAGTATTATTTATTTTATGATTATTTGAAGAATTTTCTTTTGGTTGTTTTTCCATTAATTTCGTAATTTCATCTAATGACATCGGTTTCTTATTATCCATTTTTATTTTATCTTTTAATTTATTTAGACAATTTTGACAATGAATTGATTTATTAGTTTCTGAATCTTTTCGATTATTCAACGGTATCGAACAAATTGAACATTTTTCAAGCACATTTATTTCATTGTTATTTATTTGTATGGAATTTTCCGGTATGGATTTTAGTTCACCATAAAATTGTGTTGTTGAATTTCTATTAATCTCATTATCATTATTATTATTATTATTATTATTACCCGTAATAAAATTATGTGTTTGAAAATAATTATCCATTTTTGTTTGTAATTTTGCTGCATTTTGTGCATTTTTAATAATTTGGCAAGCTTCACGATCTAATTCACTAATATTTGGCATATTTATATTTGATTTTCTTTTTTCATTATTATTATTATTATGGGTATTATTGTGATTATGATGATGATGATGTTTTGTGAAAATGCTATCAAATATTGATGAATTTCGTAGGTAACTGCCGTCGGCCGTCGGTGATGATGATGATGATGATGATGAATTATGTTTTTGTTCAAAATTTCCTTTATATCGTAATTTTCGTTTATCAATTGATTTTAAATGAATTTCTTTTTTAAATGGTATTGCATAATCTTTATTATGATGATTAGAACGTTTATACCACGGTACAGGTGAATGAGTTTGTTGTAATGATTGTGCAGGTGTTGATGCTGGTGATGATGATGGTGATTTTTCATTGGTAATTACAATTGACACCGCTTTATTTGTTTTTAATTTATTATCGATAATTGCAGATGAATTTTGCAGATGATGCAAATCATTATCATTAGATTTTGGGTTTTCCTTAATTTTATTATGAATCGTTGATTTTTCACATGTTCTTTTTATATTTAATTCATGTTCTTTGGTTAAATTTACATTATTTGAATTTACTGTATTTAAATCATTTTGTTTGAAATCTTTTTGAAATGATACGTTATTGGTGGTGTCGGTAACGATCAACGACGTCGTGGACGACGATCCCGGATTTTCATTTTTTATTTTATTTATTGGTTTATTATCATTATTCATTTTATTATTATATTGTTGATGCGGTTCTATTGATGATTTATTAATTCTAAAATTATCCGATTGTTGAAAATATATAGATGTACCATTGAAAACATCTTTTAATTCCGATTCATTGAATAGACCATCACCTAAAATTGAACCATTATTATTTGGAATTTCAATTGGTGGCATTGGTGCTCTACGTTTTTTACGTCGACTATTCAATGAAATACTATTATTCTCACAAGAATTCTGTTTAAATACACTAGATGGTCCAGCAATTATTGTTGTTGGCAGCACCTCCGGTGATGATTGTGCCCTTTGAAATGGTACGGATGTAGATGGTGATGCTGATGATGATGATGGTGATGGAGGTGGTGCTGGTGGTGGTGCTGGTGCTTTTCTTTTTCCTTTTACATGAAAATATCGTATTTCTGAATGTCGTACATTTTCTGCTGACGGCGATACTGTTGGTTGACGCTTTCTCGCCGGTAAACTTAAATTTTGATAATTTTCTTTATCACTTTTAACAATATTACGAGTTTCTGAATGATTACGAAATTTTGTATTATCAACATTTAATTTTACTTGTTTTTTACGCTTTGTATGGGAAATGGGAAATGTTTATTATTATATAATAATTGAAATTTTATAATCTCGTATATCAAAATTTGTTTATACCTGACAAGCTTCCTCATAGAATCCACATTGACCAGATGGATAAAATGCAAAACCTACAGTTGCTGTACTAAAAACACTTTCACAACTACTAGAACTGCTATTCACACTGCTGCTTTCCGATCGACGATTATAATAATGTGGCGTTGAATTTGGTCTTCGTAATTGTACAAAATTATTTTCATTCAATCTTAATGTACTATTGCAGTCAATGTCATCAATCGTTCTTAGCCCCCGTACGGTTGTTGATGATGCTGAATGTCTTATGTTATGTTTACCCTTTGAATTTCTATCCGTTTGTTGATCATTTTTTTTAAACCATTTTAAAAATGAATGAAAATTTGATGTTGATGTCGTCGTCGGTTTTTGTTCTTTTAATATTATATTAACCTAAACGTGAATTAATAATAATCTCAATAAATATTTTAATAAGTATACCAAAAAAAAAGGTAATTATTTGATTTTTACCTTTTGATTGCTTCGTAAGGTATTTTCATTATTTGAATAATCATAATTTTCATTAATTTTTTGCATATCTACTATAATAATCATAACAATAATAATCGTTGTTGTTCAATTTGTTGTTCATTTTTCTTATTTGCACATTCAGGCGATGATGATTTATTTTGATTGCATATTTTATTTATTAAATAATTCTTGAGTGTGAAGAAAAATAGAAGATGAAGAATTTTAATTAGAAAAGAAACATATATATGTAATTATTATAATTAAAATTAATACCATCGCAATATTCAATCCATTATTTTATCATTTAAATTAAATCAAATAATTGTTATATTTAATAATAATAATAATATAATGAAATATTCGTATTTTTTTTTTATAATTGGCATATACGAAAAATGTGTCATATATTTTAATTAATATTAATTTTGTTACATTTTTTTCATATATTTAATTCATGTCGATTCTATTCAATTTTCTATACACGATGATTATAAATTTATTGAACTTATAGTGCGGTATGTATATAATATTGCATATATAGAGTTAGTTTATTTGTAAAAGAACTTGTACAACACATAAAAAACAAAAAGTAAGTGTTTGTTTTAAAAATATTTATACATATGACCGGAAAAGACAAATTCAAGTAGATATAATATACATAATAATGATTGTATATTTTTTTTTTCTAAACTAAAACTAAAATATTGTATACACTTTGCAAAATTTTTGTTTATACAAATTTATTCTAAAAATACATACACTCGAATAACTAACTATACATATTTACATATCACATCCACGCATATATAGTTGCAGTATATATATATACAAAAAATCTATTGTACATTAAGATTTTTTAAGCAAATTATTATTAGATCATTTTCATAATTCATAATTCATTTCTGAGCAATGAGGATTTTGATGGAAATTTTATTTTAAGAGATTGGAAGTGGACGAATTCCACTTTTTATAGGATTGCTGAATAGAAATAGTTTATTGAACGATTGATGGATTGTTTGTCAACAAAATTAAAGATTGAGGCGAGATTCTATTAGGAATATATCCCTACATATCCTTCGTTAAGTAATATCTTTTGTTTCTCATTTTTTTTCTTCATATAGGTATTTAACAAAAAATTAAGTAATGTTTCATAATTATTTTGTATTTTAAGAGAAAAAATTATAATAACTAATTTATTTTTAAAAAAAAATTGTGCAATGTTTGAAATTTATTTATATATATTCATAATTCTGTATTTTAGAGATTATTTATATTGTTTTCATTTTTCATTATATCACACTAATACTTGCTTTGCTTGTGTTTTTGGTAACATTGCAAAATTAAATTTTTTCAATTGACGTAAAAAATCATAAAAAAAATAAGATAGTATAGCAGTGTGATATTATTGCTACTGTTTTATTATATCATGAAAAAATAAATAATAAAATATCTTATATTATTCAATAAACATTTTTATTCAATATAAATTATTGACCTTTACATTCATATATTTATAATGCGTCTGATGTAAAGCATTCGATTTTCTTCTTTTATTTTTTTTTTAATTATAAATTACTGTTTTTTTTTTTGATAAATAACACATCACTTTTTTTTTATATTAAAAAAATAAAAAAGTAGTAAATTTCATTTCACACTTAAAAAAAAATCATTGAATAACAAAAAAAAATCAAAAAATGTTAATGAATTTAAAACTGAAATGGATTTTCATTCGTTTTTATTTTTAATTTTTTTTTTGTGGTTTTTTTTTCTTTTTGTATTTTACGTACGTAAGATTTTTTTTGTATATTCAGCATTGTATTAGGTGTAGAGATATTTGTGAATCCTTAATGAAAGTTAGTCTAACCTCGTGAAACGTGGATAATTGAATACTGATCGCAATATCGATTAAAAATAATAAAATTAAATCATACATTGATGAAAAATCAATCAAAATCGCACATAAAGGTACGCAAACTTGTACACGTCGAAAATTTGGGTAAAAAGAAGATTACGATTTTTTTTAGAGCTTCATCCACAAAATTGTGTATATATACGGTTTCATATATGTGTAAATCAAATAATACAGATATATGTATACAAATACAAAAAATATATAATATTGGGTATAGGAATTAATAATGCGGATTTAGATAACAGATGGCTCAACTAGCGTTGAGTGTATCGCAATACACCGCGGCCATTTTCTTTTTTTTTTGTCTGTCATTAGGCTATAAATTGCAGTATGTGTCATTTCGTTGAAGTGAAAACAACAAAGTTTTTTATTGCATCAAGCATGTCGAATTTCGTGCCTGAAAAAGTGGTTGTGCGGGGAAGTTTAGTTACATTCTTTCATTTGAAGAAAACCGCTGCTGAAAGTTATCGTTTGTTGGTTGAAGCTTATGGTGGACATGCTCCAGCTCAAGCAACTTGTGAACGATGGTTTGTACGCTTCCGAAATGGTGATTTTGACTTGTAAGACAAAGAACGACCAGGTCAGCCCAAAAAATTTTAAGACGAAGAATTGCAAGCGTTATTGGATGAAAATTCGTGTAGAACGCAACACGAACTTGCAATGGCGTTGAATGTCGACCAAACAACCATTGGTAAACGTTTACATGCAATGGGAAAGATTCGAAAACTTGGAAAATGGGTACCACATCAACTGAATGAAAATCAACTCAAAGCACGAATCGAAACATGCAAAAAACATCTTGCAGAGCACAAAAAACATAGTTTATTGAGTCGAATTGTCACTGGCGATGAAAAGTAGGTCTATTACGAACCCCAAACGTAAGCATCGTATGTTGATCCCGTCCAACCATCAATTTCACAATCAAAACGCGATATTCATTGCCAGAAGCTTATGCTGTGTATTTGGTGGGAACAGAAGGGTGTGGTATATTACGAGCTGTTAAAACCGAATGAAACGGTTACAGCTGAACGCTACAGATGCCAATTGAACGAACTGGCAAAGAAATTGAACGAAAAACGACCATTGATAGCTCGAAAACACCACACAGTTTTTTTTCATAATGACAACCAGACCACATCGTGCAAACATCATTAAAGAAAAAATAAAGAGGCTCGGTTGGGATCATCTTGATCACCCCCCGTACTCTCCAGACCTTGCTCCTTCTGATTACCATTTGTTCCGAACAATGCAGGTCAGCCTGGCAGATGTACGCTTTCGAAATGCTGAAGATGTGCAAAAATGGGTCGATGAATGGATTGCCTCGAAAGATGAGGACTTCTTCAAACGAGGAATGAACAAACTTCGATGAGATGGGATGGGAGGATGTCATAGCTAACGATGGGCAATATATTGGTTAATGTACTCATTCATTTTGTTATACAAATAAATGCCATTTTCAAGCCAAAAAATCCGCATTATTAATTCCTACACATAATATTATACTGCGATAGAGATATATTTATTTCAGCGCCAAGTTATTTTCAAAACTAATATTATTTTTTTTTTATAAACATATACTATATTTAATAAATTCCTTCTTAAAATAAAACAAACAAAAAATAAAATAAAATCCCCATTATACAAATATTATTTGTTGTCTGTACGACAATTATTTTACATAAACCAAAGACAAAAACTATAATATACTTTTTTTTAACGTTTGTGGTAAATGATAAAGATATTATATAGAAATGTATACATGATTAAATATATCTAGAAAAATTGTATTCTATCATAGGCATTACAGAAAATTGTTAGCTATAGTATATTTCCAAAAGGATATAGGATATTCTGATACATTAACAGATTTATAAACCAAAATATTTGGTCGTACACACCGAACTAAATTTGCCGGAAAATCGACATTTCTAAATCGCCTAATTTTTTAATTACAACTCGGTTTTTTCTTAAATATTCCGAATTTTTTTTCGCATAATTTAAAAATTCAATAAATTCGTTCTTTCGTAAACAATAAAATCGTTCTTTGGCGATGGGCGATTTTCAAATTTTCTTCTATTAAACATTAGAAATTGCGATTCAAATTTTCAAATTATTCGAGGAAAATGAAAATTTGTAGGAAAACTGTGGTTCTATTATTCGTAAAATTCAAAATTTGAAAAAGGCAATACCTTAGTTCGAATTTAAAATACCTTATCCTTTTGGTATAACATGGTAAAAAAAGTGTCCAGGTCCGCCACTATGTATATTTAAAATGTTAAAAGAAACCGCACACACTGGATTTTGTGATAAAATGTCCTTGCGTTTGTACAGACAAATTATTATATTCAAATTCTTTGTTTTGTGAATAACATAACATCTTATTATTTGCATATATATAAATAATTTTTCCCATAAATGTTTTATATATCGCGTTTAAAAAAATACAACATTTATACCATTTTTTTATGGATTCGGTGACATTCGCATTAAATATTATAAAGTACTATATATATTTTGCAAATGTTTACCAGATGCTTATAATTATTTAATAAATATAATTATAATTTATTTGTACAATTGTACATTACAAATATATAATTAATATGATATTTTAATCTAATTCAGTAAATAGAATATATAGAAGAAGAAGAAGAAGAACTAGAAAAAGAATAAGAAAAAAATAAATAATTAATCAACAAGATTTTTCAAATGTTAATGTACTTATCGAAGGATTTTTCTCATCATATTATTCATTATATTTTATCTATAGTATATACATAACACATGATAATTTTTATATATTTAAATAAATTATATTCATCATCACTGCGTGTACTATAGTTCTCTGTGCACTTACAATACAAAAACCGAAAAATATGTAAATATTAAACACAGAATAGTTATATATATTTCCAAATTCACATTTTTTTCATTTCTTATTGTTGTCTTTTATGTGTTTGTTTATTCATGTGTTTAAAATAAATCAATTTAAATTTATTATGTATATAAATAAATATAATTATATTTATACTATAAAAAAATAGATAAAAAATAGATATAATATACTACTGGATGTATTTATGTTTATTTATTGCATTTTTAAATGTACTTTTATGAACTTCACAATATATACATTTAACGTGAATAAAAATTACAAATAAAAACATACAACTATTTATTTATATAAATTATAAAGTTCATTTAAATATATTTTATTTTATGAATATAAGAGACACACACAGCAAAGTATAAAATTTATTTACAGATCATCTCGCGCACATACACACGAATATAACATTCACAGTCTATTTTTACAATTTAACTAAAAATTAAAATTTAATTTTTCACTTTTTCACATTTTCCATTTACATTTTGTCTTTGAAAATTTTATCTTTTCACCATACACACCAACAGATCAAAATCTAATGGATGAATGCGAACGCGAATGAATGAATATATGAAAAACTTAACTTAAAAATCTAAAACAGTTCATGTATAAATCCATATATACATTTTTAAGTGCGAGAAAATTTGTTTTTTTTTATCAAAAATGAAAAAAAAAATTTATTAATTATTTATTTTCATTTTCAATTAAATTAAAAAAAAAAAATTTATATTTATCTGTTACCTGCTTTTAAAATAACATTTTTATTATATGTATATTTTCACAACACGTTTTTATTTTTTTTTTCATTATTTTGTTAAAGAAAAAATGATTTTTTTTTTCTTATAAAACACATTATAAAAAGGAAAACGTCTTTAAACTTGTGAAAATTTTTGGTTTTCAGCACTAAACATCAATGATCATTATTTTTAATTATATATACTTGGGTGCTATATGTACAGAAAGAATTTACATTTCTATATAGATGATATGAGATCGCGAAGAACCAAAAAAAAAAAAAAAAACACCTATTTTTATTTTTATTTTAATTATTATTATTATAAAGCGTTAAAAGTTTCCATATTATCAATTTTCCGACGATATCATTGATAATAATTTTCTTATTTTAATATATATACTTATAATAATTTTATTCGAAATGTGCGTTTCGTAACGCAGTTCGTTGCGAGCGAAAATATCTATATAATAATATATTTAAATATAATTTTTTTATTGTGAGTCGTTTTAAATTGAACCCGATTTTATTACTAAATAAATGGTTTAAATATATATTTATTATGGTTGAAATTCTGTGTGCGCGCAAAGATAGTTATATGTATTTTTAAAGATTCTATATTATTTTCTATATATAGTGCGTAGTATATAAATGTATATTAATTTATTTATAAATCATTTTGAGAGAATAAATGTATATGGAAACTGCATAATGTACACTCAGCACAACAAGAAATCTCGCACATTCCATTTTAAATTAATTGTTACTTTAAGTCTATCAATAAAGTTCCCGGTTATTTTTTTTTTGTATATGGACTATATGTTTTGTTTGTGTCCTCTTATCGGATTTATACGAATTGATAATAGTCACACTTTTTCCTATTGTCTTTTAGTAGTGGATAAATAAGAGTTTTTAAAACTTCTTTTAAGAATTATTAAGAATCATTTTTCATCAAATTTAAGTTTTTTAACCAAATCTATATGGATGTAGGAAAATGGAATTTCTGAAGATTTCCGTAATGCTTGAAAATACTAGTATGTTATAGATGAAGGATATGTAAAACGTTTTGGAAAGTTTTAAATCTTGAGCAATTTTTGGTTGTACCTTGAAAATCCTGTTTGTCAATTGGTTTTTGATCCATTGGCCATAATTCAAAAACCAATCGATGATTCGGGCTGAAAATGTGCATTCTCATGTTTTAAGGGGCGTCGAATCCGAATAAATTGGTTTCAAATCGATATATTATAATATATAAAATTTTATATATATATATATATCATATATTGTTTATAAATATATAAATAAATATAAATATATAAATATTTAATATATGTTTATATATTTTAATATTTATAATAAATATTTATTATTCTTTTATTTTTTATTTAATTTATATATATAATATATTATAATATATAAAATTTTATATATATATATATCATATATTGTTTATAAATATATAAATAAATATAAATCGATTGATTTTTTGACTCAATGGTGATAACTCATAAACTAATGGATAAGTCTTGCTGAAACCAATTTACTCGGATTCAGTGACCCTTAAAACATAAGAATGCAAATTTTCAGCCAGATTCATCAATTGCGGTTTGTGAGTTATTAAAGATTTTCAAAAATAACTACCAAGTTTTGGAAAATCAAACACAACTGTCACTATACCATACGGATGACTCATGGGACAATTATAAACGTATATATATTTATAATTTTTTAACAATTTCCATTCATGATTTTCTTATTTTATAAACAATATATACACTCGCACTATATCTCTATATATGTGTTTTATATATTTACAACAGATCTTAAATAAGAATAAATAAAAAATTATAAGGAAAATCAATATGTAAATTATTTAAGATTTATCATCATCTGTAGCCGCCGCAGACATCGCTGCATTAATGATGTGTAATATTATATATCAAATATAATTGATTGCAACACGTTTAAAACAATCGTAAAGTAATCGCAAACACAACACGAAATTTACTTAAAATCAATAATTAAATATTTGGGTTCTTAATAATACATAAATATAATTGGAATAACTTGCTAAAACGCCCAATCATAAATGACTTTTTGTTACTATTATTGCATTTAATTGAAAAAGTAAAATGCGGTTAATAAAAAGGATTAGGAGGTTTAAAGACAACTTGGGGATAACTGAACTGTGTGAATATCCGATAAATAATTGTAGAATTTTTAATTTTCAATTTTAGTCCTCGAAACTTTGAAACTCCGAAACTCCAATAACAATGGTAAAAAAAAAGTGCAACAAGTCCTCGCAATGGAATACAATTTAAGTCACTTATTTATTACACGCAATAAAAATGTTCAAAGAGACGTAAAATTGCTTAATGTCTTTATGAAATTTAAACAAGATTTATCAACATTCACAGTCTGTAAATTGTGTATATGAACACAAAGCTATTCTTTTGAGATATATGCAAGTAAATATTTAATCAGATGAATGTGCATTTTATTTATAAGATTATATATTTGTTTTTTTTTTCTTATTTCGAATTGCAATATATTAATGTATTATATTTTAAAATCATCATATTATATATGTATATAAATAAATGTTAAAAGTTTATCACTTTGTCACTAATTGTTTGTTACATTTATAAATATTTATATTTTAAATTCAATTATATATATATTATATGTATATGACTTTTTCTTTATATATATACGATTGATGCGTGTGGCTATATGAAACAACATGTGCATATTAATTGAAATATATACATATTATAATAGTTTGTACATATTTTGTTATATATATATTGTTGATACATTATTGCCATATTGCTAAATGTATCCGATTTTTATTATACAGATTATATATATCTTATATATATAGGACAAAAATAATGGAAATATTTTGATGTGTTTTAAAAAAAAAAATAATGAAGATTGCATTATATATATGTATATGATGTGTGTGTAATTCTGAAGTAATTCAAGCAGATTGAATTTTAGTCAATATATTAAATATATAGTTGGTTTTTCTAAAAATAAATATAAAAAGTAAATGAAGAATTTCTTATACATAAAATTTAATGTATCCAATTGAAATTTTTTTTTTTTGTAATATTATTAGATATACTAAAATAATTTCTATTTGCAATCTGCGTTTGATGCGTGTTCTTGTTAATTTGTTGTCTATATAGAAAAAAACGGTAATGATGATGCAAATTCAATATATTTTTTTTTATATACATAATGTAGAATTAAAGTCATTTCACAGAATATATCAGAAAATATTTAAATTAATACTAATATATGAGATATAATTTATATTACGCGAGTTGAGGCTTGAGACGATGTAATATATATATATATATATATATATATATACATGATAATTTTGTAAATCGATGTAATTAGCGTGAAATTAATTTTAATATAATATACAGATATTATTATAAATAATGAATGTATTATTTAAGTCAATTTGTGATCAAGAGGTGGTCAAAATGTTTAATAGTTATATATTATATAAGATAATTAAAAACCCCCCTTGTTCTATACTTTGACTTTGAACTATACTACAGAATTTGGATTATTATGCAACTATAATATAAAAATGAATAAATGTGAGATTCACAAATTTGAATTTTTAAACCGATGACTTATAGAATAGTAAGTTCTTTTATCAGAATGTTTTTATAGTCCTTCTTAAAGCAATCTTTTGGGGAAAATTGAAATATAGCTAAAATTAAATTGAAAATGATCATTATACCTTTAGAATATTACGAACGAGGTAGAATATTATGATATATGTAGATAGAAAAAATGTAAATAAATTTTATTTAATTACCGCAGCTTTTATTAACAATGGAAAAAGAATTAATCGTATGAGGATTATATTTAATTCTATAACAAAAATAGTTTATTAAATCAATTTTATGCAGTTTTCAACATAAAACATTTGATGAATCATAAAACAATAAATAACATTCAACATTAAAACAATTCGATGTACAATGACAACAATTCAAAGTATTTAAGGAATTATTTTGTATTCCAACTCCTACAAAATTTAACATATCAATTATTTTATCAGGACACGCAGATATATTTTTTTTTAAATAATGTTTCCATTGATTCGCATATATGAATATATATAACTATATATATTAATCACGATAGTTTGATTGCGGACACTCATCTATCTATATATAATTTGGAATGTGCAATTTTATAATGCTTCGTATAATGAAAATCATTTATATGCATCATATTGTTGTGATTGATTACATCCAAATTGTCATATATATATATATACAAAAATATATAATAAACACAAAAAAAGATAATGTAACAATAATATAATAATGAATTCGTAAATGAAAAATGAAGCCGCACATAATATATAGTATATTATGAAATTATATTTTTAATTCTTATATTATCATATAAATAAAATCTATTATATTAATTGTTATGGTTCTATGAACATTAAGTAACCGATTTTATTTTGTACATTTTTTTTTATAATGGAATACAACTTCTTATTACAAGAGCACAACAAAATCTATACTTTCACTTTCAATTCATATATATATGAATAATAATAATAATATTCTTCTTCAAAATACAAAATACATATAGAGGAATATAAAGTAATATATACAATAAGTGTATAAGGTGTATATAAATAAAATTAATACTTTAAAATGTTTTGCCTCTAATAAATTAATAACTTTGAAGCATATAATTGAAGATATTTGCGATTATATAGTTTTTAAATACATTTTCTTTAAATATACAACGGTTAAATTTTTATATTATAATGTATTTAAAAACGCATACGCATAACCTACACAACATATGAATGAATGAATGAATATATAGTAAATATATTGAAGGAAACATTCGTCCAAGCATCGTTCAAAAGCAAAAGATGTATTCGGTTTATTTGAAAAAAATGTAACAAAATTTATTATTTAAAATTGTATATATCCAAATATAAAAATTGAACTATTTATTTATATAGAATATATTACATTTATTTTATATACAGTATAAGTTCCCATAAATACGAATAATGAATTGAAAACATTTGAATAGAACTAGGAAAAATTAGAATCTAAATGGTTATTGTCATCGAAAAAGTAAACATTTTTTTATTGTCTTAATTTGACATCTTCAAATTGTCTGAAAGTTAGACAACAAAATGCATAAAGTCTATATAGCAGAATGTAACAAATAGTTTGTAAATTTGATTAGTTATTTGTTTTATTTTTGTATGTTAAAGTTTCAATTTTTTATAATAGTTTAAAGGTTCAAGAATCAATATAGTCAACAAACAAACGAATATATCAAAATCACTTGAATGTATTCAAATGCATCATTCATAAGTCATTTCTTCATAAGTCAAAGGTTTCACGGTTGCTAAACAGATTCTGCCATATAGTAACGAAAAACCAAAATATAAGATATATCAGTTTTCTATATAATAACAAAATTCACCACGGGGTTTCAACAAAAAAAAAACCAAATGTATTAAAATCTTCCACGTCCTATAACCGACATCCTACTGTATATAAAATATATACAATGTTTTTAAAATAAAATACCGCGACGACATACCAATAAATTGCTCATCATCGCTTATTCAAAACATCAACACATAATATTGAAATAATAATACTAATATGGAATATACATATTTCAATATATAAAAATATAGTATGGTATATAATTAAAAAAATAACAAAGTTTTTTTTTATGCTTTATAGCGAATTTTTGTTTTTTTTTACATGTTTTCATGCGATGATATCATTGATTAAAAATTATATGTCATCTATTTATATATATATATAACATCACATCACATCACATGTATTTTGTGTGTTGTAAAAAAAATGTTAAAATTTTTTTTGGTGTAAATTATATTCTTATGCAAATATAAACAATTAAATGCATTACAACACAACGCAGTTTTGTTACATTGTTTTTTTTTGTGTTTTATATATACACCAAAATAAAATAAAAATACAAAACTATATTTAAAAGAGCAAATTCAATATCATAAACAATAATAATAATAATATAAAGATTTTTCAATTGAATTTCCAAAAAGGAAGGGAAGTGCAATATTTATTTTAATTGAATACAATTTGTTTGTACATTATTACAAACACAAACACATCAAATTTATACTGTTTTCGAATACATATATATTGAAGATAGAAGATATCCATTCAAAACAAAGCCGCATTAAATTCAATTCAACATAATTAATTGCCTTAAAAATTAATCAAAACTCTGCATGTCTAATATACAATATATATATATATATAAGAATTTATAACAGAGAGAGCTGTATATGATGTATATTATGGATATTGCATGTATATAACAGATAGGTATGGTACAATAACATAGAATATACCATTATTAAAATTAAAAAAAAACTGTGTGTTTTACAATTTCACGTTAATATTATTCTAGATGTGCAACTATACATCTTTTTGAAGCGGAATCCATTTTCTATACTAATTGTTTTTTTAAAGTCTTATGTATGTTTCCGTGGATAATCTAAATCTATAGATCTATAGATATATCGTTTTTCTGTTATATAGAACATTCGGAATATGAACATTTGCTTTAGAATTTTTTAATATAGGTAAAAGTTCTATTGGCGGTTTATATCAATATAACACAGAAATCATGAGCAAATCTGTTGTGAATGTTGTTAATCAAATCAAAAGAAAAAGAAACAAATCAAAAAGAATCGAATATTCTAAAAAGGTATACTCTCTCTAATTAGTTCATTAGTTCATTTATCAAAAAATAAAAATCATTTTCTAAAATTTCCTTTTCATTTTCCAATTACGACCCTGGTTTTTCTTAAGTATTATTGTTTTCTTACGCATAATTTGAAAATTCTTTGAAGAATCTGCAAAAAAAACAACAAAGAATAAACAAGCATTGAATGGTAAGTGCTTAAAAACCGTTAGGTGATTATGAGAAAAAATGTATTTTTTTACGTTTTCGAGGTGTCAGCTAAAGGGAGTTGTAATATCTGGGTATTATGGGGAAACGGAACCAAATAAAGGTATAATAAATTCGTTAGATGATCGTAATTCTTTTCTTTCTGACCATTTTTAGTTAAATTTCCACCAATTAAATTCAAAAATATGTACTTTTTTAGATTAATATCAGATCTTATTTTAATTTTCTTTGATTTCAGCCCAATCCTTCAATTGCGCGTCATCAACGATGGAACAAGAAAAAGATGAACCGCATAGTTGAACCATAACCATAACATTAATATAATCAAAAAAACAAATTTGGCTTCTCTCTGTATATCTAAACTTTGAGCGGTTTTTATCTGTTTCAAAAATATTCAATTAATAAATTGATTTTTTTGGTATATAATCGTTTACGATCAAAAATGTTGTACGCCAAACTGTAGTCGACGCTAATCTTAGGATCCTATATAGATGTTTCCAGTAGGTTGGGACAATTTTTTGACACAAAATGGTGGATGTTAGGGTTAAGTAAATAAGTAATTACATATAACAAAAATGTGCCATTCCAATCAATTTATTGTATTGAAAGACATTATTGCGGTATTGAAAGAAACATCATGTATAAATTCTGTTTCTTTTTTTTTTTAAGAAATAAATATAAAGTTTGCCATCATATAAAATATGTTAATGATTATATTTTGTTTATGCTTCAGTAAAAAGATTACAATGCATGAAATCTACAAAAATATTCCGTAATATTATTATATATTAACTTGAAAATACATTTTTTTACATTTTTATACATATAAAAGATTAGTATAAGTATATATGGATATATAGCGATAGAGTATATACCGTCAATGATTCAAAATATACATTTAAAAAAAAAACAAAAATTGAGGTAAAAAAATAACAAAATTTCATAATATCTATAAAAAAAAATATCCCCATCATCATATAATAATAATATATTCTATTGTATATAAAATTTCGCTTTCGTTTGTGTCGTACTTTTTTTTTAAAGTTTTTTTTTTTAATATTTCCCTGAAATTATATTTACAAATAACTTTTTATATACATAGTTTATTTATTTTTATTTATACCGTATTTATGGAAAATTATGGAAAAATGTTTAAACACTTTTAAGATTCAAATGCAGTAAAGAAGTATAATTTTATTATTGTTTTTTTAGTATTTTTTTAACTTCAGTTGTTTGTGGATGTTTTTAAATTATATAATTTAATGGAAATTGCAAATATTTTAAATATATTATAAATGTTTTTTTTTGGGAATGTTTAGAAAAGTGCGTATAATGTTTCATTAAATTTTTGTTTATTTGTTATGTAATTATTTGATTTTATTAAATAATATTTAAAAATATTTAAAATAAAACAAAAAAAGTTAAAAAATTGATAGTGCAGTTAAAGTTAATGTTTTTATTGTTACAAAATTAAAAAAAATTAAATAATTTAATAATAATTATATTATAAATAATTTAAATTCAACATACCTTTATTTTATATTTTTTAAAATATCTTTTTTCTAATCGACTGCGTGCGATTGTGTTTATTTTGTGTGTTATATTTAGTATAGTGAACGATTGTTAATAATAATTTTATTATTGATTTTCTAATTTATTAATTATATATACTACAAGAAAAAAAATTTTTCAATTTTATATGCAGTTAATTTATTAATAAAGTACGCGTTTATTTGATGCGAATTATTGTATAATATAATATATATAAAATAATATTATGGAGGTAACAATACGAATTAATATATTAATTAATTATTATATAATTATATATGTATAGCGATAATTATTGTTAAATTTTTTTCAATTATATCTCTGCTGATCTAACTATATTTTCTGATTTAAAAATTTATAAAATATATTTTTGCGTTAATCGCCAAATTGATTATGTAATACTAATATTTTTTTGTATATATCATACAGAATAATAATTTGCCATACCCTTTTCCGCCAAAAATTTTCTATATTATATATTTTTTTTTGTTTCCATACTCATCAATTCAAAAATATTTGCATATATAAATTTGTTATATATTATTTATAAATTTATAAGTGAATGTAAATACACAAATGCATATACTATTAGCGTCGTATATAAAATAATATTGTTATTATTTTTTGTGTTTTTTTTTTATTATCTAAATAAAAATACATTTTAAATTGCCTTTTGGCTGTAAAACACAAAAAAAAAACAAAAATTATTATGTAAATATACTTTTATTTGATGGATCTGCAAGTGTAAGCAGAGTAATGCATCAGGATTTAAAAAATGAATGTTTGGCAGGTGAAGTTTTTGTTGAATTATCCAAATATATATATAGTTCTTGGGTTTAGAAGCGATTGTATATTTGTAAGAATTTCGTAATCATTTCGGTGATGTTATCCTTCGCATAAACTCCTTGGTCATTTCCAATACCAAAATTTGTTTTTGATTTCTATGTAAAAAACACTCTTGAAAAAGAAAAACATTTTCCACTATAAAAAATTTTCCATTTTTCCTCACATTATTCCATTAGATTCAAAATTAAACGGTTCATTTTGGTTCGAAACAGAATAACGAAGTATCTTGAATATATTCCTTTGGGTTTCAGATCCAAATTTCAGACTATCAAAGATGCGATCAAATTTTCCATTATTTTATTACTTATTAAATATATTTATAGAATTGATAGTCAATTATAATTATAATTCTTTTCATTTCGTTATTAAACATTTTTATTAATAAGATGCATAAAATGAAAAGAAATGAAAACAATGTTAATGAAAACTATTTTCAAACAAATTTTCAATGTAAAATGATTACATCTTCTTTTATCTCCACTATAATTGATAATTGATCTGAAATACACAACTTGATTTTGATGGAAATTTTAAATGTAACGTTTTTTTGTTTTTTCGTTTTTGAAATAAATATTCAAAGTCAGTCCCAAATTAATTCTAACTTAACCATTTTGCCAATAGTTTTTCGTGTCGTTTTTCCGATTTTGTTGTTAAAAATTAAAAGAAAATGTTTTACCATACAAAAAGGTTCTTTCAATTGCTCATCACCGATACAAAACGCAAATTTGTTATTTTAGAATTTAAAGTTATAATACAGATAGTGCGCGGCTCATTATTTTATTTAGTCAGTGTTTAATAAGAAGTTTAGAGTGCTTATTATATATTATTGTTCTGTAATCTGTATGTGTTATGACTTAACATCATTTTATTATATATATATATATATATATAGTTTTCTATATGAATCGTTTACTGTGCTTATAAAAAACTGAATGAATTAACTATATATATTTTATTTTAAGAATTGTGTACTTATACTTTATATATGCTGAATTTGATTTACCTACTCTGTGTATACTCTCGCATCGAGTAGTGAGAAAATGTGTTTGATTTACATACACTTCCACAGGGTATACATAGTGTATATGTTTGATTTACATACACCAATATTCATGAAATTTATAAAACACAAATTTTTTGTTAAACAAAAATAGCCAAACGTAAAAAAATTAATTAAAAAATACAATGCGATGTATAAAATGGAAGAATCGGAATTAAAACTGTAAATAAAACCAAACCCACATTATTTTGCTCTCACTTGGTGTATTTTGTGTTTGTTTTACCAATGCACTACAATAGGATTTCTTTACACAGTGTAAAAATGCAGTGTATTTTGTCCAGTGCGTGTGTACACAGAATACCTTAAATCAAATTCAGAGTTTATGCTATACAAATCATAATGTTTTAATATATATACGGCTCTTATTATTGTTGTGTTGTTAACCAATCTTCTAATGCATAACGATAAATAATTTTATTTATTCACAACACACAACATATAAATATATATTTTATATAAATAAATAAATAAACATATTATAATAATATAAAAAACCGTTCTATTTTTGCGATTTACCTTTTTTAAAAAAGAAAATAGGTGACAAACGAACCATATAAAAATAAAATATACATATATATATATAAAGAATTATTTTCCAATTAAAAAAATTGATCTTTGATAATTGGCGTTCGTTGTTCAAAATTTGTTTTTCTTTTATTTATTATTGTTATTATTATTATTTAAAGCGTGATTGTTCTTTTTAAACGCAATTAGCAGATATTTTTATTTGAATAATCTCTTTCAATATTATCTATAATATTTTTTGTGTTTCTTGAAAAGGCCGCACTCGGCCTCAAAGACGTTGATTATTTTAGAATGATTCTATCGGGATTACTGATAAATAACGCCCTTGAAGCTTAAATAATATTGTCAAAATGCTCATACAATTCCAATATTAATTTCACTATACTGCTCTGTTTTTGTATAAAAATATTTGTTTTTTTTTAATTATATAAAAATTAATTAAATTCATAATTTTTTGATATAGGTACATTTAAATATAGATAAACCAACGGTAATGTATCATTCATCAAATGATAATCAAATACAATCAAATGCATTTTTAACAAAAGCTAATTTAAGAGCAAATCATTTAAGTGGAAGTATTGTTTTAGGAAATCATGAGGTAGAATAATTAAATATTAAATATCCTAAATATTAAATGTATTTTAAAATTAAAAAGAATATTATAATTTTTTATCTATATAGCATTTAATCGAATTGGATATTAGTGAAAATTCAATTGAAGTATTAGATTTAAGTGCATTAAATAATTTAAAATTATTGCGATGTTCAAAGAATAAATTAAAACAAATAATTGTTAATGGTCGTGTTTTAACATCATTAATTGCTGGCAATAATGGTATATAAATATCGAGCGATTCTTAATTAATTTTTTTTATTTTTGTCAATTAAAATTTCAATTTATTTTTATAGAATTAACAAAATTAAAAGTACAACCGATACCGGATAATTTAACACATTTAGATGTTAGCTATAATAAATTAAATGAATTACCCGATTGGATTGGATTCTGTACAAAATTACGTACAATATTCGCAAGTAATAATAATATTATGAGTTTACCGGAACATTTATTTTGTAATAAAAATAGTGTATTGGAAATAATCCAATTGGAATATAATAAATTATCAAAATTACCGCCAATGCCAACGAAACCCATCCGTTTACAAGAATTATTTTTACAACGTAATCAATTGGAAGAATTACCAATGAATTTCTTTATAGCATGTAAACAATTAATATTATTAAATATATCCAGTAATAAATTGATGACCTTACCATTGCCATTAAATACCTTTTCAAATATGACGAATAGTACAGATTCTACATCCGCATTCGCATTAGAACGTCTATATGCAACAAATAATAAATTAACAAATGATATATTTAATATAATAAAGTATTTAAAACAATTACGAGTATTACACATTGGTTACAATGAATTGACACAAATACCAAATGAAACATTTACGCAACAGTGGAGCCAGTTGGAAGAATTAATTGTATCGGGTAATAAATTACAAACATTACCGGAAAATCTAATAATAAATTGTGAAAATTTAAAAATATTACGTGTACATTCAAATAAATTGTGTAAAATACCACTGTTGGGACAATTACAAATGTTAAAAGTTTTAGATTTATCCCATAATGAATTGGAAAATATTAATTTAAAATTAATTGTTCCGAAACGTTTACAACTATTAGATTTATCATTTAATAAAAAAATTGAAAGTGAATTAAAACAATTACAAGTCCAGATACCAACACGTCGTATGAATTTAATAAATGTTTGTGAACAAAATAAAAGTGATTTATTAAAATTTTTAAATTTATACAAACGTAAGGCAAATGCAATACGTGGTCATTGGGTCATTGGATTCAGCGAGACAGCTGGTAATTTAAAAAAATTATACATTGAACAATTACGTTCAACATATTTTTGTGATAATGAAGGTCTATTCGGAATGTTCGATGGTGAATGTATACGGGTATTGCCCATTGCAATGGCCGAACGTATCAAAAAGTATTTGCATGCGGAACGTCAAAATGATGATACTACAATTACAGATTATTTAAAATATACCCTATTGTCAGCGTACAAAGAACAAATGCAAAATGGTTTAATTAATGGTATGTTATGTTATGTATATATATTTATTTATATGTAAAATAATTATAATACAACGCGGATAATCTTAGTTGTTTTGTCCACTTCCCCTCTGAATCCATTCGGTTTACAATTCTACATTGTTATAACCGAACAATTTTTAAGTTTCTGAATAGATTTCCTCTAACAACTATAATGATCGTATCAACGAAGTCACTATAACATTTCATATAACTTTGCCGGTTTAATAACAGCAAGTTTATTTCATAGTAAAAAGGTAACCGCATGAACCAATCCATTTTTTCGTATATCGTATATCTGGTCAATTTTTCATCATTTTTCATTTGGTGTTGGTTCAGTGATTATATACTTGATTTTCTCCTCAGTGGTTTTAAGTTAAGGGATTACAACTTGCCGAACTCCGCGTAAATATCAACAGCTCATTATCGGCTCATTGAACCGTTGGCGTGATTTTCAAATGTTGTTCTATGAATTATTAGAAATCAATTGAATTTCCAAATTATTCAAAGAAAATCCATGGTCGTAATCCAACCAAATAGAAAATTTCTGATAATTTTCCGGAAAATTTAGTTCGTTAAACGCCCAGAGATTTTCTTATCTTGATAAATCAGTTAATTTTTCCTGTTCCTTTGGGAATATTCTGTTAATTTATTGATATATTAATGGAATTTTATACATTTTTCACTTACAATAAAATATTTTCCAGGTATTTCAAGTATAATATGTCATATATCATTGGATGAAAAAAAAACACCATCAATAATAATTCCATCATCAATGAATCATCAACATCATCATACTCCTAACAATATGGGAACACCACCAAAATTAATATTACGAACAGCTAGCGTTGGTGAAATTATAGCAATATTAATACGTCGAAGTGGTATCGTTCATTTGACTCCATCAATTGCTAATATAAATATAAATAAATCTTCGGCCGACGATACGACGCCCAATAACAATAATAAAACTAATAATAATAATAATAACGTTTATATACCAAATCCAGAATTATCGGAAATTATTTTGGGTGAACACGATGAATATTTAGTTATAATTAATCGTAATATATTAAAAATTATGAATTCTGATGCAATTGCAAATGAAATACGTATGGTAAATAATATTGTATTGGCCGCAAAACGTATTCAAGACATTGCTCAAAGTTATGGAGCTGAAGAAAATTTAAGTATTATTATTGTAAAATTTTATATACGTTCGGAAAAATTCAATTTGCTAAAAACAAATCAACAAAATTTTCTTGATTATTCATCAACCCAATCATTGGATTCCGATAAATTACGTACGATTCATCATCATCATCATCATCAACAACAAAATGCACAACCATCATCAAAATGCAAATGTAAACATAATCATATGAATGAAATTATCGATGATGACGAATATCCATTTCATTTTATACGAAATCATACAATAAATAAAAGTAATGGTGGTGGTGGTGGTGGTGGTGCAGGTGGTGATGGATCAGCTTTATTAATTCAAAATCCAATAAACAATAGTAGTAGAAATAATAATAGTAGTCAAAATTCTTCATCACTTTCATCATCATCAAATCAATCAACAATAGGTGTTTATAAGAAAATTAAAATGCCATTAAATAATAGTACAAACAATAATAATAATAACAATGATAATGATAATTGTATTAATATTACTAATAATAAAAATATTATAAATACAAAAAATTATGATATTTTAAATGCAATTCAAAAAACAATTATAAAAGATGAAAATATGCAAAAATATTTATTAGAAATTGAAGAGGCAATTGAAGATTCCGATATAATTTCCGATGAACAATATAAATGTTGGGAATATATGCTAGAAAAAAATACACAATTATTATTTGACAAAGAATTGAATACATTAACAAAAAATCAAAAATTAATTGATACAGGATCAGGATTAAATCCATTAAATAAAAAGCAACCTGCTATAACGAATGGTCATCATCAATTGTTTACCTTAAATAGAGCATTATCATTAAGTTCACCTCAATTATCAACATCATCCACGGCAAAAATTATTAGCTCCCATTTAACTGATGATGCTGATCCATCAACAAATCCAAATAATCCTTATGATTTAAAAAAGCAGTTATTATTACAACAACAAAAATTATTATCACCTCAACAACAATCATCAATTTATCATAATCATGATTCATCGACGATCCAAACAAAACCAAAAATACCATTTTTATCGAAACATTTTGGTAGTGATCGTATTTATAATAAATCAACAGATAATAAATTATCATCATTTCATCGTTTCAACATTAATAATAATAATGGTGCTGGTGGTAGTACCAGAACGACTACTACTAATTCTAATTCATCAATCATTGGTGGTGTTGGTCGAGGAGGAGGACGAGGTGGTAATAAAATTAATTCATTACGTGAACCAAATATATTTGGTGGTCCAAATGCTGCATATTTTGGATCCTTACAACGTTTAATGCCCTATAATTTAGAATATGATTTTAATGTTATACATGAACGATATTTAGAAGATTCAATTATTGAGGCTGATGATCATCGAATGCGACAATACTGGGGTATTGCTACAAGTGAATTATAATTAATAAATATATACTATATATTTTAGTTTATAAGTCATATATGTAGTTAAATAAATTTACAAAAAAAAATATTAAATCGCATACGATTTAACGCATCCATAAAAAACATGTTTTTTTTCTGATCAGTAAAGTGAACCCCAAATTTAATTATTGTTATTATTGGACCATTTAATATATAAGAGATGATCATTTTATATAAATTATAGCTTAAAATTGTCGTCCTCTTTCTATCAAAAAACGATTCGTCTGCGATAAAAATCTATCAATCTATTCTTATTTAATTCCAGAAATTCTTTTGAACCTCTTTGAATACAGATTTAGAAATCCAATTGTATATTTTGCAAGAACCCCGCAAGCAACTCGTTACAATACCCCGCAGTTCTTTTTTCAATTCCTTCAAATTTTATATTAGCAAATTCAATCTAATTTCTAATATTTCACAGAAGAAAACTTTAAAAATCGTTCCAGTGCGATTCATAAAACTCATTTGATTTGGCGTGGAAGAATAATGCGATGCTTTATTAAATCACCTTCTATATGGAATTACAAATACAAATAAAACGTCTTTGAGATTATTTAAACTCAAAATCAAATGATTCAAAATCGTAAAAAATTGTTATATATTATTGTTTAATAATTATTGATTTCCTTTTCCTCTATAAATCTAATATTATCTATTTGATGTTTTTTTTATCTTTTATAAAGTTTTATACATTCAAATGTTATTAAACATTTATTAAGGTTTTTTCATACACATAAAACCTTGCATAAAACCTCACAAAAACATTTCCCTATACACAAAATTTATCGTATATGTTCAAACCAATTATCCGTAATTGACCACCATTTTGAAAATTACGAAAAATCCTGCGTATTGGTTGCGTACAATTTAATTGTCGAATGTTTTTGGAAATGATAAATATTTTTCTTTGTTCGGATTTGAATAAAAAAAACAAAAATAAAAAATGCAACACAACAAAGAAAATAGAAAAGCGAAGACATCACAAAATTTTATCTAATTTCAAAGAGCAAAGACGGGAATTCTATTGAAAAAAATATTATTTTTATTATTATCAATTGAAAAAAAAAATTGTTTTTTTTTTGTGTGATACTACAGTTATCAGTTTATTTTGTTTACTTAATATATTAATCAAATCAAATCTTCTGGTTTATATTTTGGGTTTAATTATATATTATTAATAGTAGTAAACAATGTTTGATTTTACAACAACAAAATACATCATGAAAAAGTTTTCTGAACATTTTTCATATAATATTTTTTTATAGTTCATTTATGTGCTGTTGAAAAAATTGTTTTTTTTTTATTAATAATAACATTTAAGGCAAGGCGTGTGTGTTTGGTTGTGTTGCGTTTCGTGTGTAAATGAACTTGCACGTAAATAAAGTATTAACAAAAGCATATATACAACAACAATAAAAATATATACAAAATAAAATCACAGTAAAATAGAAGCCAAGAAATTATAAAAACAAAAAAAAAAACATTATCATCATTTCTGTTTGTATACAAAATATTAATATTTTGTATATACAACAATCAAACAACAACAACAATAAATACTATAACAAAACATTTTTTTTTTTAATTTGGTTAATTAATCGATTTTAGTGGTTTATTTTTATCCTAAAATAAACGAAGCTTCATAAATTTATATGTGCGCGTTATATATATATATACATTTGTTATATTTTTACGTTCTTCACTTAGCATTGAAAGAAAAAAATTAAATATAAAAACAATTTAGTATAAACATCATTATCATCATCATTTGCTTCTGAACAAAACACCCGTGAAAAAACAACGCAAAAATTAACTTTCTAATTTTTGTTACACAAACAAATATATATATATATATATATTTATATAATTTGTTTGCCTTCGATTCATGTATGACATAATAATTTAAAATAAAAAAGACCATAAAAAATCATCTGTTTCTTTAAAGTTTAAACATAAACAAAACAAAATAAAAGATATTTTTAGAAAAAACTTTTTGGTTTAAAAAACAAATTAATAAATTAATTATATAGGTGTTTATTTTTTTGTTGTTGGTTATCAAGCAAGCTATATAGTGTACGGGTGTTATTTTAAAATTTTTAATTGTTTCGTCCATATTTGTGTAATGTGCTCAAAGATTGGCGATAATAAATTACAAAACGATAATTTTATACACATACCAAAAATAAAGGATACGCCAATACATCCATCGACAATGTTTAGAATACCAATGATTCAAAATTCAATTATATGGACAATTACTAATAATAATTCAATATTACCGATACAACAAAATATAATATGTAATTAACAACATAAAAAAAAAAATAACATAAAATCAAAATCCAATACAAGCAAAATCAAATCAAATCAATTATCAATCTTCCAATTTTTTTTTTTTTTACGGGCATCTCCCTTTCTTTAAAGTACATTTTAAGTACACACCGCATAGTAAAATAATAATAACAGAAAAAAAAATATCAAAATAACAAGTTCCATAGAATAAAACATTGGGGTCATTGCTCTACATACATACATTTACATAGAATAAAAATTGTTTACAAAGTATACAAGCACAAGCAAAAAAGAAAAAAAACATAAATAAATAAACAGATAAAAACCGGACCAAGCATATTCAGCATAAATCAATAATACAATAATAATATTGAACAACAAAAACAAAGAATACAAACCAACCAACAATGAAACTTTTAGAGAGTTCACGTTTTGAGGCAATCAATAATGCATTGGCGATAAAAACTGGCGATAGTATAATTAGAGGACGCATTGAAAGCTATTCCTGTAAAATGGTTGGCCTCGATAAAACATTATATAAGAAATTCATTTATATGACAACGGACATTAATGAAGGTGGTGGTCCAAATGCATTACAAGCATTATCACCGCCACAGGGTCATATGGATTTATCACCGAATTTCGGTCAAAATGATTCGTTTTCCGGTGATGAAGGTATTATCTTATGTGATACAATTTCACGTAAAACTCTATTCTATTTGATTGCCACGCTAAATGCTGCCTTTCAACCGGATTATGATTTTTCGGAAGCTAAGGTATGAACTGTGATTTTTGGATCATGTATTTTTAATTTGTTTGTTTTATAATTAAATTGTTTGGATGACCGTCAAATGGATTGGGAATTATCTCCACTTGTTCTGGGCGACTTTACTGATATGACTTGAGTTTTCTTGAGGTTCAATGTGACAAAGTTCATTGAAAATACACAATAATTTACATTTTAAACCTATCCCACTGCAGTGTTAGGTTTTATCAACAATAATAACCAAAAAAAAAAAAAATGATTTCAAATTGATAATTTAATTTTTATTTTAACTTTATATATGATATTTTGTATGATTAACATTTAAATTTATTTTTTTATTTTTTTTTTTTTTGCTTTTGTAGACGATTAGAAGATAGATTACATTTCATATGTATATAAAATTTCAAGCTTCATGACTTATAATAACAAAAATAATAATAAAAGAAAAATAAACAAACACAAATTTAGTGTTATCAGTTTATTTTATAAAAATTAAAATAACGATAATACCTTCTTTTTGTTTACGATAACGATGTTGTACTTTTTTTTTTTGGTTTGATTCGACATAAATGCATTTTATCCAAGTATCCAAGAATATAAATAATCGGAAAATATTAAAATTTGTATTTTAAAAGATTCGGAATAGCAATGGAAAAGATTGGGAATTTCTAATCCGTCAGAAATGCACAGTAATTTGAAAGATTAAACCCCATTATGTGATTATGACCTTAAACAATTCGTACAAATGGATTTATTCCTATTCTATTTTTAATCAAAATATATTTCGTAATAAAATAAACAATTCTATAATTATAATTTTTGGCAATCACTATAACAATTGTTGAGTGTGTTGATTGTTTATTTATTTATTTGTTTCATTTGTTTGTTATTTTAAAAATAACTTTTATTACTAAAAAATCATTTTCATTTTCACAGTTGCAATTTAAATTGTATTTATTTATATTTTTTTTTTTTTTTTTAGTAAAAATATAAATAACATTTTCTTTATATTTTTCAGTAATCTCATTTGTTGAATGTTGTTTTTTTTTTTAAAAACGTTATGGGATTCATAAACAATAAGAAGAAAAACAAAACAAAAAAACGTTATCTTTTTATTACCTTTCTTTTCTATATACGTTTTGTTTCAATATGGATGATATCATATCATAATGTCGTTAAGATAAAAGTAAAACAATTAATGTGATACGGTTTACAAAACAAAACCAAGCAATTAATAGTCCACTGTATTCACTCTAAGGAAAAGGTCTCAAAAATGAAAGAAATTACTTATAACGGGTGATTTTTTAAAAGTTATAGGAAAGTTTTTCAAAAAAAACACATACAATTCAGAAAAATGCATGAAATCTTTATTTGAATCGATACGGTACGTTCCATATAATTTAATGTTTGAAGATTATTTCATATAAATGTTGACCTTGACTGCGCCTCAAATGGTCCATCCGCTTAGTCCAATTTTGGAATACTCTTTCCAACATTTCGGCCGGTATCTGACGAATAAATGCGCTTCAATGTTTTCTTCCAATGCGTCAATTGAAGCGGGCTTGTCTATATAGATATATCCCCACAAAAAATAGTCTAAAGGCGTTAAATCGCACGATCTAGGCGACCAATTAACCGGTCCCGAATGTGAAATAAAATGTTCACCGAACTCGCCTCTCAATAAGTTCATTGTTGCGCCTGTCTGGCATGTGGCAACGTCTTGTTAAAACCGCATGTCATGCAAGTCAAGCTCTTGCATTTTGGGTAAAATAAAGTTGGATATCATCTCACGGTAGCGCTCACCATTCACAGTTACGTTACGATTCGCATCATCTTTGAAGAAGTACGGTCCAATGATGCCACCAGCCCATAAACCGCACCAAACTGTGACTTTTTCTGGATGCATTGGTAGCTGTTAATGCTTCTGGCTGATATTCACTCCAAAATCGACAATTCTGCTCATTTACGTACCCATTGAGCCAAAAATGAGCTTCGTCGCTGAACACAATTTCGTCGCGATGAACTTTCTTAACAGAGCACGCATTTTGATGATAAAATTCAATAATTTGCAAGCGTTGTTCGTTTGAAAGACGATTCATGGTTAAATTATAGACCAAACTGAAGATGTTTGACAGTGAAACAAAACACGAAACGTGCGTCAGCTGTTTAAACTAGTGTTGCCAAAAAAAAATCACCCTTTACATATAATAGCATGGTAGTAGTAGATAAAAGGTTGGTTGAATTCATCATAAATCACAAAAATCTCCCAGAAATCCCATTTGGATTTCTATGAGAATGGCTGAAAATGATCAGCGAATAATTGCCACTTGTTAGAAAACGAAGATATTTCTAATAATTTAACTTTACTCCGTTGAATTGAATATTAAAATTGTTTTATTAATATATTATGATGATTTTTTTTGTATTTTTTTCGCAGAGTCATGAATTTAGTAAAGAACCATCTTTACAATGGGTTATGGATACGGTTCATTCAAATTTGGCACCGATAGCGGCCGATCAATATTTTAATTTACGTCCGGCATTATGGTCGGCCATCGATGATGAAATTACATTAAATGATTGTGACATTTATAGTTACAATCCGGATTTGAATTCAGATCCGTATGGTGAACCGGGCAGTATTTGGTCATGCAATTATTTTTTCTATAATAAAAAATTAAAACGTATTGTATTTTTTACGTGCTGTGCTCATAAGTAAATATAATATTTTTATTTATTTTTATAATCACGATAATTAAGTATTTATTTGGATATGATTAAAAACAATTCTTAAAAATTTTTATTTTATCTTATATTTCGCCTGATTTTTTTCAAATTTGTTTCTAAATTGAATTGAATAGTTAATGATAGTTGATCAGTCGTCATCATCATAACTCATCAATAATTTATTATAATTATAAAATTAATTCAATTAATATTAAATTAAATAATGGATTTTTCTTCTTCATTTTCATTTTTTTTTTCCATTAGTACATTTTATAGTGGCGGAGACTTTGGTATTGGTGGCGGTGATTTTAATATGGAAGGAGATTTTAATTATTATTAAAAAACAAAAAAAAACCCGCCCGTCATTAAAATTCACATAATTTTTTTCTTCAACAAAATAAATTTAAACAAAAAAATTTAATCTTTTAAATACAATTAAAGTTAAAAAAAAAAATCCACTTAAAGTTAAAAAATCAACATAAAGTTAAAAAAACGATCTACATAAAGTTAAAAAAGCAAAGTGAATTATTTAAGAGCAAACCAAAAAAAAAACGTTTCTTATCAAATCGTCTTGTATTTTTTTTTTTATTAAAATTAACCATAAAAAAAAACACTTTTTCTTTTGTTCAATTTGTTTAAAATACAATTTTTAAATCTATTTTCTTTTGCGTCAATCAATGAATATGAAAAAAAAAAAAAAAAAAAGATTTAAAAAAATATAATATTTTCGGGAAAAATATAAAAATTAAAAAATATTAATAATATTAAAAATAAAAATATAAAGTAATTGATTATTGAATGGATTTTTTTGAGTTCTTCATAACTCAACCAATTTACAAAAACAAAACACAACAACTAAAATTTACAAAATTACAATCATATGAAAAAATTATAATTAAATTAAAACATAAACATTTTTATTATGTAATCAGAAAGTTCAAAAATAATTTTTTTTAATCAATTTTATTTGCTTCTTTTCTTTTCGTTTTGTGATTAGAAACATTTTTAATTTACAAAACAATTTTTTTTTCTTTTTAAAATACAAAAAAAACCAACAAAAGTGTTATTAATTAAAAATATTCTAATTATAAATATAGTAAAAATGTACAATATTATAAAAATAGAAATGAAAAAAAAAATGACAACAAAACAAACATAAAACAATCCGTGAGCCATTTAATAAAAAAAAAAAAACATAAAATTAACAATTAACAAAACAAAAATACAAATTTTATTCTATAAAAAAAAAAAACCACAATTAAATAAATTTTTTTTTTCATTAAATAAAATTATACAAACAAATTAATTTTATTAAATATTAAGTAAACGAAATATGTGAAGAAAAAAAAAACATTAGTAAATTTTAAATAATAATATCTCTGATAAAATAATTAAAAAATACATAATTTTCATATCATTTATAAATCAAAAAAAAAAAAACAAAAAAATAGTTGATAAATTAATTAGAAAAATTTGAATAATTATTATATTAATTATATTTATCTTTTCATTTTTATTTTTCTTTTCTTTTCATAATACAAATAAATAATCAATTTTTTAATCAATTTAACAATGTTTAAATAAATAAATAAATAATTAATTAAAACATTTAAATATAAATAATTTAAATAGCTTTTATTAAAATTAATTTTCAAAAAAGTTAATTATCAGAAGAAAAAAAAAAAAAACTAAAATCATTAAGATAAAAATTTTGAAAGGTGATTTTATGAAATCAGATAATTTAGAAAGATTATATTTTAATTGTTGAAATGACATTTACATTTCAATTTTATTGATGATTGTTGTATTTATAAGCACGCACATTGGATTCATTTTTTTTTTTTTTTTTTTTGTAATTGTATTTTCCTGTGAATGGGAATTTCATTACCTGAAACAGAAAAATGTAAAAAGTAAAAAAAAAAAAATATTGATTGATTGATAAAAATCAAAAGTAAAACAAAAAAAAAAAACTTGTTCATGTCTCCAGGGAGAGCTGTACTCCTACAGAGCGTGTCCCAGGTGGCGGATAGGGGATGCACCTTTAGATATGGAGGTCAGGTTCGAATATTATGAATAAGAACCCGCGGACCAAACGGAACATTATATAGCAGTATATTATGGTGATTCACCTTTAGAGGGTATATAATGTTTATTGCAACTGAATGGTAGTAGTTTGATGCTACATCATACAAGGGCATTTAGTTGACTGTGTATATTATGGGTAGGATATACATATTTATCGGTATCGGTTCTCTTTTATTTTTTATTTTTTTTTTTTTTTTTTTTGATGCTATGAACATGAAATTTATATTTCTATAATGGCAAAAAAAAATTAAATAAAGAAATTTAATTTCAAATGCAATATGGTCATAACGAAGCGAAGAGAAGCGATCTATAGCTTGAGTTAGACAAGCTACTACTCTAATATATATATATAATAACAATATATATAACTTTCAATTCATTTTTCTTAATAATTAATCAATAAATAATTAAATTAATAAATTAATTCTACATTTTTTGTTTTAGTAATTAAAAAAATAATAAATATAATAATCAATAATAAGAATAGAGTATCCACAGCGCCAGCAGCAAATATATTACGAAATTTAATTTCAATTTCAATTGATTCTTATGTATTTTAAGATGATTTATTAAAGTCTATTTAAACACTTTATTATCATTACAATTATATTATTTAAAATACCATTTAAATAAAAAATAAAAAAAAAAAAAAGTATTTTTAATTTTAAGAATTATATTTTAAAAAAAAAAAAAAAACAAAAACAAAAATTGCATTAAAAATGAATTATTTACAAAAAACAAAAAACACATTAAAAATTATTTTAGCAATAATTATATAAGGTTTATTTTAATTTATTATTATTATATTAGTTGTATTATTTTACAAACAATTAAATAATATTTTAATTTATAACACAAATAATAAATGAAATTATAATTTAATTTAAAAAAAAAACTTAGTTTTGATTTTTTAGTTCAAATAATACACAAAATTATATTTATTAGGATATTAGGTTCAAATTTTACCAAAAAAAAAAAAAAAACAAATTAAATTGGAAAAGTTTTGAAGGTCTTTTAGCATTTAAATTTATAACGATCTAATAAAGGAAATATAAAATTTACTTTAATCATAATCATACAACGATTTTCATATTTGAAAATTTAGGCAGAATTTCGTTTTAGAAAAGTATAAAAAATTTCTTTCAGAAAACTGTAAAGAATTTCCTTTAAAAAATTATAGAATTTAGTGTACAGAAAAGTTATTAGTTTCCTACAGGAAATTTATACAAAATTTCGCAATCAGATAAGTTATACAAAATTTCGCCTTCAGGAAAGTTATACAAAATTTCGCCTTCAGGAAAGTTATACAAAATTTCGCCATCAGGAAAGTTATACAAAATTTCGCCTTCAGGAAAGTTATACAAAATTTCGCCATCAGGAAAGTTATACAAAATTTTTTCTACAGGAAAATTATTACATAAATAATAAATTATAGAGAATTTGTTTAAAAAATTATAAAGAATTTCCTATAAAGACAATCTAATAAACGAAATTTCCTTAAGGAAATCTAACAAACGAAATATTGTTATAGGAAATTAAACAAACGGCATTTCCTTTAGGAAATCTAACAACGGAAATCATTAAACGATTCCTTAAGGAAAGCAGCAAACGAGATTTACTTAACGAAATCATCAAACGAAAGTTTCTTAACAAACGAAATTCTGTTAACTGAATCTAACAAACGAAATTTCCTTAAGAAAATCTAGCAAACGAAATTACCTTGAGGAAATTAACGAACTTTCCTTAAGGAAATCTATCAAACGAAATTCCCTTAAGGAAATCTATCAAACGAAATTCCCTTAAGGAAATCATACAACGAATTTTCATTAAGGAAATCTAACAAACAAAATGTCCTTTAAGAAATCATCAAACGAAAATTCCTTTAGGAAATCTAACAAACGAAATTTCCTTAAGGAAATCTAACAAACAAAATGTTCTTTAGGAAATCATCAAACGAAATTTACGTTAGGAAATCAAACATACAAAATTCTCTTAAGGAAATTTAACAAACGAAATTTCCTTAAGAAAATCTAACAAACGAAATTTCAATAAGGAAATCGCCCAACGAAATTGACTTAACGAAATCATTATAAAAAAAGTCCTTTAGGAAATCTAACAACAGAAATCATTAAACGATTCCTTAAGGAAATCTAACAAACAAAATGTCCTTTAAGAAATCATCAAACGAAATTTACGTAAGGAAATCATAATTGCAAAATGTCCTTAAGAAAATCTAACAAACGAATTTTCGATAAGAAATCTAGCATACGAAATTTTCTTGAGAAAATCTAACAAACGAAATTTTGATTAAGAAATCTAACAAATAGATGATTTCCTTAAGGAAATCATCATACAAAAAATGTCCTTAAAAGAAATCATAAAGAATTTTGCCCGCTGTAAACTATTAAATATATGAATAAAAAGGTGTTAATAAATTGATTTCTAGTCAATATATATATTTGAATTTTTGATGAGATGTTTTCTGGTATGTTCGGGTCTGCTGCTTCAACCGAAATGTCGAAATTTATTGGATATACAGGTAATACCCTCCTATAACGCGGTACTTCTTCAACGCGATTTTAGAGATTTTTATTTCAAATAATATTCTAAAAAACTAAAAAAGTTTAGTTTTTCATTTTATGTTTATTGAACAAAACGTGAGAACTACACTCTTAAGATTGATTGTAATATTACTGCAATAAATGTTATAAAAATTTGCTTAATTTTATTAAATTTATTGTAGTAACCTCTAATTATACCATAATAATTCAGCATTGATTGATTGTTAAGCAAGTTGTTGTTTGTAATTAAACATGCGTTGAATTTTATGTAAGATTTTTTTAAACAAAATAATTTTCGGTTGAAAATTCAACAGACTTTGTTTAATACTAAAAAAAAATTCCTTAGAATTGGTCTACTTGAGCTGTGCTGCGCCTTTGTTCTTTCGTTTCTTTTAGAATTCGATACATTCCTATTCTGTCTTCCTTGAATAATTCTAAGTCTAACCGCAAATATCTAAGTTACAGATATAACTTATTAATTTCTGTTGTTATTATATGAACTGAATAAATAGAAAATTTTTTTAAATAAAAACATATAAAAACTATTTTTTTTCGATTAGGAACCTAACCCTGATTTTTGTATGGAGTTAAAGTCTCCTACAACGCGATTTCCTATAACGCGGAATTTTTCAGGAACCTATTGACCGCGTTGTAGGAGGGTTACCTGTACTCAGATTTCAAGAGATGTCCGAGATGTTGGACGAGACAGGCGGAAGACGACGACGATTATTATTTCAAATATTTCAAAATCATAATAGTTTAAGTGTAATATAATTCAAATTGATTAAATTGATTTTAGTAATTAATTGATAAAAACAAAAAAAAAATTCGTGTGATTTTTATTTAAATTTCCTTTTATTTATTTAATTAAAAAAAAAAAAAAATTCACAAAAATTTCATTATTATTATTTATAATTTTTCTATCAAAATTTCTGATTAAATTTTAATTATAATCTTTATTAATATTATTATTATTAATTATTATTATTAAAATTGAATGTTTGTTTATTTCAAAACATTTTTAAACTTTAAATTACTGTTTTTAAATTAATTATTAATTAATGATAAAGTTACAAGAAATTTTTTGTTTTTCTTTTATTTTTTCACATATTTTATTGTTGTAGGTTTAAATTGAATAAAATTTTTATAATCAATTAAAATAATAGCAATCTGATGATGATAGAATAATCGGAATGGTTATTCTGGTATCTGACCTGATGATATTATATCTGATGTTTACGATGATGATGATGATGATGATGCTGATCTTATATTGATGGATTTATTTATATATATATATATATATATATATAGGTATTTATAATTTCATAAATTAAAGTTGGTTTGTTTTGTTTCCACAATTTTCTTTTTTATTTTAATTAAAATTACATTCACAAATTTCTCGCATTTCCAGTTTTGTACTTAAATGTTCTGCATCATTAATTTTTAGCATTGACACGATAGTTTAATTAAGAATTATTATTACTGTATTGTAATAATTCTTGATATTAATTTTTCTTGTTTTTTTTTTTTTTTTTTTTCACGGTGATTTCAAATATTTTATTTCCGTTTCCGCTATACCAATTAAAAATACCATTTTTTTAAGTGTGCATTAACTAACTAAAAATTTTATTTTTTTAGTTTTTCTTTTTTTTTTATAAATTAAATTTTTTATTTTTATTGTTGTTGATGATTTTTATTTTTTATGTTTTTCTTATATAATTTAACATAAAAATCAAAAAAAAAAAAATAATATATATAAATAAATCTCTGATGGTCTCTGTATTTTTAATTTTATTATATTTATTTATCTTTAAAAAATACAGAGTTGATGTTTTTTTTTTTTCATAATATTTTTTCTGCATTGCGTTTGTGATCTTCAATCTTTCAATCTTGGAGGAAACCAAATTGGAAATTTTTGTTTTGGCATTAATATGTTAAATCACAACATCTTAAAATCTTTAGTAAGTAGTCACGAACCAATGAACTGATGATGATGATGATGATGAAGAAGAAGAACAACAACAAGAAGAAGAAGTAACAGAAGAAGCTCACAATAGAAGAATACAGTGTATACGCAGTACACAGAATCAGCTTCTCTGATAAACAAACATAAACATCGATTGATTACTATATAACAACTACTATATATATATATAGGAGTTTTACACATATTAATTATTAATTAATTATGTATATATAATAATTTTAACTATATATACATTATTTTTTTTTTTTGTTTTCTTTTGCTTTTTTTTTTTTTTGTATACTATTAAATATTTTTTAATTATTGTTATAATTCTTATTTTTTTTTTTTTTTTTTAATATTTCTTCGATTGATTACGGTTTTATTTTTTGCACAACAAAGGGATTTATTTTTCTTTTAAGAAAAATTGTGTTTTTTTCTTTTAAGAAAAAAATGTATATAAAAAAAAAAATTATGTTGTTTCAAACACATCAATCGTATTTTTTATCCGTTGTTCAACATAAAATTTACCTAAAAATAAAACAATATGGGAAAAAGAAAGAAAAAACTACGCGCGCCGCTAAATATATAAAAAAAAAAATAGTTAAATTTTACTTAAATATATGTTAGAAAAAAAAAAAAGGAAATGAAATGAGAAAAAGGAAAAAATTCAATATAATTTTATCAAGATACGTTTACTATTACTATTATTAATTAACTAATTGAGAAGTAATTTTTTTTTTTTTTTTTGCAACTAAGAAGTACTAAGAATACAAAAGAAAAATTAAAAAACAAAAAATTATCCCGCCCGTATTATTTCAATTTAAATTTAAAAAAAAAAAAAAACCCCCGTCCGTTTCTAAAAATAAAATTCTTTATATAGAATATTTTCTGTTTGGAAAATTTCCAATAAATCTATATAACAAAATGTGATTCAATTTGAATTTTTATTATATAGACTACAGGATTTTTTTTTTTACAGAACATCACGATTGTTTTTTGAACCTTTTTGTACGAATACAAAAGATCGCGACGCGAATTGGACGTGTTTTTTTTTTTGCGGTAGATAGTTTTAAAAATTATTTATAAAAAAGAACTTATATTGAGAAAAAAAAAAAATAAATTGAAATAAAATAAAAATTAAAAAAAAAAAAAATTAAAACAATAATATCCATAACAGACCCTCAATAATTATTATTTGTAAATTATTCGCCCCTTCAATCGGTTTTTTTTCAGTTGTTGTTGTTTCGGCGGCACGACATTCCACAATTTACAGGATTTATTATTTTTGGTTTTCTTTCATTCCTGCAGCTTCATTAATTTATTATCTTTTAGCTGGTTTTTTTTTTCTTCTCCCATTTCATATAATTTAAAATTTTTTACTGCCTTTTTTTTTTTATCTTGAAATTTTAATTTTAATTTTAAGGATCTTCATTGATATTGTTGTTGTTATTTTTATTGTTGCTGTGCTGATCTATTTAACAATTACTTTTACAGTTGATATTTTTTTGTGTTTTTGTCTTTAAAAGATCATTTGCGTTCTTCTCGTTTCGTTCGTTCTTTATATGTATATGTAATGTATATATATAGAAAAAAATAATAATAAAAATAATCCATTTTATTTAGAAAAAAAAAAAAAAATATTAATGACGTCTTCGATCTGCATTACGTTCACGATCACGACTTCTTGATCTATCTTTTTTACGGTCACTTGAATGATTATCTCGACGATCTCGATCTCCACCGCCGCCGCCGCCGCTGCCGCCACGACCACCACGACGTTCACGTTCTTTTTCACGTTCAGTTTGTTTTTCCTTTTCACGTAAACGACGTTGTTCTTCACGTTGTTCACGTTCTTTGCGCATTTCCTCTGTACGCTGTTGATGTTCAGCCATATGCTTTCGTCGATTTTCATTTTTTATAGCAATCTAAATTGGATTTAATCGGACAAATAAAAATTAAGAAACAAATCATTCATTCATATACATATATATATTCATTATATTGAATATGATAAGGAGTGGGTGTTATATTTGGAAGGGTGCTGATGTGGATGTTGTGTTTCCGGTTTCACGTTATGTATATTATTGGGATCTTAGGTAATGGAAAGGCAAAGAGAAAGGTTTTATTAGAAAATGGTGAAAAAGAATATAGGATAAATGAGTAGAAGAACAAGGTAGTGGAATGTGAAATGGAATGAAGTGGCGGTACGGTGAATGGTGTAATTAATATATAATGTAATAGGAAAAAACAATAATCATACCTCTTCCGGTGTTAATGGCAACCAATAAATGCATGGTGTTGATGTCGTTTTCCGAAATAGATCGTCCAGTATTCGTAACGGTGGTTCATTCTCCTTTTTACCATATTTCTTATCTAAATAATTTAAATAATGAATGATTAATTAATTAACTAAACCGAATGACGAATAGCAAAAGGATTAAAATCTAATTTGTTTACTAGGTGATGTTGAATTTCTATAACGATTTCGATTTTCCAACGGTGATCTTCGTCGTCTTCCATCTAGATTGGCCCGATCCAGTTCTGCATCACGATTACCACGATATCGATCTCCACTGCGGTCACCGCCACCACGTTCACCTCGTTCACCCCGATCACGTTCACCTCGTTGCTGCTGCTGCTGCTGCTGTTGTTGTTGATGTTGGTGTTGTTGTTCATTACGTTCTTTTTCCTTATTTAAATCATCTTTTTTACCTAAATCCCATTCACGTACGGGTCTGACAACTTGTTCCTATAAGTTCAAATGAGTTGATTATACAAATTTTTTATTTAATTAATAATGTCTAGAGTTAAATTCATATAGTGAAAATTCAAATCAATTAAGATTATAAGATTAATTGTAATATACATTTAAAAATTTTCCGTTTCAAAATTCATTTACCTTTCGTTCACTTAAATCAATTTTTTCCCATGAATGTAATTTAGAATCGGTACCCTGCATACCGGCCGCACGATGTTGTTCATCAATATGTTTTATAATATCTTCGGTTGATTCGATAGCCTTTTCCATTCCCTGATCACTGCCAAAATCAACATTTAAACATTTTGGATTTGATGTTGGCCATCGTACACCATGCAATGCATGTCGTGTTTCTGTCGCTTCACTAAACCCAAAACAAATATATAAATAAATTATTGATATTTATATTATATGATTATATGATTATTAAAATAACTTACTCTTCCGTTTCATATTTAACATAACATTTCGATTTGATTTTATCAATCCAAAAACCACCATCGACAATTTTACCGGTACGTGCCAATAAACCTTTTAGTTGTAAAACGGTAAATGGTCTTACCAAATTTGTAATATATAAAATATTACTAATGTTAAATTTCGGTGGACTAGGACGACTTTGCATTTTATCATTTACAATTGAAATTTTACGTATTGTATTTGTATTCATCATTTGTTGTTTTTGTTGTTCCGGTATTATTGGATGTGTATCAAATGTTCGTTTTACCGTACGTTCGGTACTATCTTTTGTTAATGTTATTGTTGTTGAAACGGATGTTTGTAGTAGATTTGATGATGATGATGATGATGATGTTGTTGTCGGTGGTTGTGGCATATTATACATTTGTGATTTTTCCATTTCATATAATTCTTCACGGTATTGTTTTTCATGTTGTACCGATTGTTGCTGTTGCAATGATGATGATTGTTGTTGTTGTTGTTGTTGTTGTTGTAGCTGCTGTTGATCAGATAATTGATGAGATAATGATGGTGATGGTGATAATGATGGTGATGCTGTTTTTTGTTGTTTATCTTCAATAATAATTTCTTCGGGTTCCGGTGATGATTCCAATCGGACATCACATAATGGCACAGGTTTTACATCGGATATAAGATCCTTAAGGGAATCCGTTGATATTGCTAAAATTTTTGGTACATTTTCGGATGCCTTATGGGATAACCATTTTCGTTTGCGTACAATTGGTTTAACTAAAGCACTATCATCGGATGAATTTTTATGAGATTTTCTAGTTTTTTTCAATTTATCGCGTGGTGGTTGCGATACAACTGCAACTGGTGTTATTTCTTGATGAATATCTGCAATGGTTGATTCTTTATGTTTATCATCTGTTGTATCATTACTTTTATTTTTATTAGTTATATCACCAGTAGATATTTCCTGTTCAATTGGTATTGGTATTGGTATAGAAGAAGAAGAAGAACCATTTGTATTTTGAAATGTTTCATCAACACCATCACCATCATTCGATACAATTTTATTATTTTCCTCTTCTTCAACGACAATCGGCGCCGTCACAGAAGAATTTTCTTTAATTTCCTCTTCGCATCTATCGAACCCACGGGACTTCGTCATGGATATGGATGTAATTGGGTCCGGTGTTTCATCAATGCACATAGATTCACATACAACAGATTGATCATTAACGATGCTTTTTTCATTATTTACAGATGTATCCATTTGTACATTTTTAATTTTTTCATTTTCAGTTTCAACATCAACAGCAGCAGCAGCAACATTTTCTTGTTCATCATCATCATCATCATTATTATTATTATTATTTATGGTGGATGGTGCATCTTGATCACATATCAATTGTGGTTCTGGTTCATTATTATCCATATTGGAAATTTCTTTTTGTTGTATTTCAATCAATGGTGGTTCTTGTTGTTGTTGTTGTTTGTTATCATTATCCTTACCACCATTTTCATTCATTTTATTATCCTCTTCGTCAATGGTTGCAGGATGAATAATAAATGCCATCATCTCTTTGGATTTACGTCTTTTGCTACTGCTCTTATCCTTCGATAGTCTTTCTTCTGAACGTCTGGAACGACTTCGTTCTTTTGTCGGTGTTTCGTCTTGGCTAGGGGATTTTCGATTTAAACGTTTAATCCGTAATTTTGCCACAACACGTTCTTCTATGGGTGGTTCGACAATTGGCGCCTCACTTTCATCCGATGGTGCTGGTTGTGATTGTTGTTGTTGTTGTTGTTGTTCATCTTCATTTGATTCATTTTGTAAAGTATTTTCCTCCTCATTGGTGGTGTCATCAGTATTCGCCGAGACGACGTTTAATTCAACTATGGTGGTGGTTGGCTCAGGTTCTATTGGTTCGGCTGGTTCGGGTGACGGTGATGGTGATGGTGAACGTCTCGTACGACGTGACGTACGTCTTGAAACTTTTTCCGGTGCAGCCGGTGTTGTTCCAGTACTACCACCAATACTTCCTTTTCGATCAGATTTTTTACGCATGTTGATTTGGTTGATTGGTTTTTTGTTTGGTTATTTTTTTTTTTTTTGTTAAATTCGCAAAATTAAAATTTTTCTGTGAAATAATAAAGACAAAAATAAAGGGAACGAATTATACGTGGAAAGATACCTTTATGATGGAAACAATATATTTATTTTTTTTATTATTTAACCGGCGTTGATATTGGGATTTAGAAAAAAAAAAAATTAAATTAATCGATCAAGCAACTTTTTTTCACTGACACGCACAAATTTGCTGCTTGTTCGGGGTTTGTTTAACTGTTTTTTTTTTTTTTTTTGGTTATTCTTGAAAATTTCTTTATAATATATTATAGAATAATAATATCGGGTTTTATATTTTCTATAATCAAAATAATAAATTTATCAATTCTTTAATTAATTTATAAGCAAAACTATGATGGAATACTTTATGCAAAAATTAATTTAAATTAAAAAAATCTATTGAATAATTTCAATTTTTTAATCGCTAATGTTGTAGCTGTAGGTAGATTTATTTAATACAAGTCGCGGCCATGTTTATTTTTTTTTTTTTTCATACAAAAATCGATTTATGGGATGGTGGCATTGGTGGTGGTGGTGGTGGTGGCGGCTTCGGCCATTTTGTCCGAAAATTCGAATATTTTAACGTAGCGGTAGAAGATTTGCGTTAAAAATGGATGGATTCTAGTAGCATTTGATGGATTTTATTGATTTAAATATGTAATATTTTGATTAATTATATGAAATCTTTTGTTAATAAATTAAAATTATTCATTTATAATAGGTTTTTAGCTAATTATATTAATTAAATGTATTTATAGAATTATTTCTTATGTTAATATTAATGTTTTAGAATCAATTTAATTTAGAAAGTGGGTTCAAAAAAGATTTAAAAAAAAAAAACTCCGCTCTTTTAAGTGTTGAGTGTTTTTTGTTTTTCGAATTGACTGTAAAATTTTGCGAAAAAGAGATAATTTTTTTTTTATTTAACTCCCACTCAAAACAACAACAAAATTGGTTTGTTTTTGTTTTTCCTGTTTTTTTTTTGTTTTTTTTATTTTTTAATTAATTGCGTATTTCGTATTGTATTTTTTGTATTGTATTGTATTATATTTTTTTTTTGTGTTTTCGTGCCACCACCACACATTTGACATTTCATTTCACATTAATTTCATTTGTTTTTTTGTTTTGCTTGCGAAAAGATGTCGGACAACAAGAAAAAATCAAAACGTCGTAAAGATGTAAGTAAAGAAAAAAAAATTGGTTTTAATTGATTATAATTTTAATAATTAAATAATTATTATTAAATATATTTCAACAACAACAATAAATTAATTTAATCATAATCGATTAACATCGCGTATACATATAAAAAAAAACCCATGTTGTAATGTGTTGACAAATGCAAAATATATGTACAAAAATACATAATGGAAATTTCCTAAAATTGAACTTAAATATGTTTTAGGACAACGTTAAATGGTTAAATTATGACTATATCTAATTTTTTTTGGAATCTTTTATTGTTGTTCTATTTTACATTAAACAATATATATTTTTCACCAGTATCCAATTATTTCCTATAACATTTGAGTCTGTGTGTGTGTGTGTGAGTGTGTGTGTGTGTGGATATTGTTGAATATATGAATAAGATTTTTGTTATTGAAATTCCCGAAATTATATATTATTTTTTGGTCAGAAAATCAAAAAGAATATTTCGTTTTGTTTACCTAACGGTAATAAAAATTGCTAGTATTATTAAAGACATCTACCGCTTTTATTATAGATTACTAATAATAGACATTCTTTATTTGAAATGCTCTAATTAACTTTTCCCGTTAGTTTGTTGACCTTAATTATTTGGTTATGGTGTATATAATAAAAAAAAACTAAAAATACAAGTTATAGAGATTTCATTTTGTGTACATAAAAATCACAAATGTGTGAATTTTTTTTTATAATCATCATCGTCTTTTATAATAATTTTTCTTTTAGGAATATTCTGGACCAAATGGTGCAGAAAAATCTGTAGAAAAGGCATCAAAAGATGAATATAAAGTGGCAAAATGGATAAAGAGTAATGTTCCAACAAAACGAACAAAATTCTTAAATCATAATGTGGAATATTTTACAGGTAAATTTACTTATAGTTAATAAGTTGAAAAACGCTTCGAATACAATATGTAAATTTAAACGTTTATTAATCCGATATATAGCTACCAAGGCATTAGATGCATTAATGGCATCGAAATTCGCACAGGGTGATGCATGTTTATTTCCAACACGTGAACGTGCCTGTCGATTTTTGGACTCTATGTTGGTACATCGCTTTTTTCATCGAGCCAAAAAAGTACCCGTTACCGAGGCTGAATTAAAACGTGGTAAACGTGGAACAAATTTAACGGAACAAAAAGATAATGGTAATAATAGCGATAAAGGTACTACTAATAAAGATAAAGGAGGTGGTGATAAAGATGTGAAAAAATCAAAAGACCAACAACATCAAGAAACAATCAATTTGAAACAAAAAAATAAAACTAATAATAATAATGATGATGATGGATTAAATAATAAAATAAAAAGTGATTCAAAAGGAAATAATAATAATAATAATGCAAATGAAGATGGTGAAACAATAAGTCATATTGAATCTTTTGGTAATAAGGCAGGTGATAAAATTAGCGGAACGATTGGTTCTGGTGAAAAAGAAAAGAAAAAACGTAAAATTCGTTTGGATATGCATCCGGATCAATTGTTTATCGATGGTAATGAACCGTATGTTTGGATTTATGATCCGATACCGATACATTATTGGTTATTCGGTGCACTATTAGTTGTCGGTGCTATTGTTATTTGTTTATTTCCATTATGGCCGCCATCATTAAGGTAAATAATATTCGACGAAGAAGATTGATTCCAAATTGATTTTATCGCATTGATTGACATAAATTGATTGTTTTTTTTTATTATCATTATTCATTTTATAATTAGGAAAGGTGTTTATTATCTTAGTATAGCCGCTGCTGGATTTTTAGTATTCATACTAAGTTTAGCCGTTATACGTTTTTGTGTATTCTGTTTTGTTTGGTTGATTAGCGGTTCAAAACATCATTTTTGGTTATTCCCAAATTTAACCGAAGATGTTGGATTTTTTGCATCATTTTGGCCACTTTATAAGGTATTTATTTCTTTTGCAATTCTTTTGTTTTGTTTTTCTCTTTGACTCTCGAATTGACAACTTAAGGTTGAATACCAGAAAAAATGATATGAGATTTTCTTTTTTTTATATGTAAAGAACACTAAAAAACAAAGTAATGGTGAGATATTTGGAGGATTTTAACAGAGAATTTAACAGAGGCGGAAGAGTGACAGTTTAGTTACTGACCACCTCCAATATTTTTTTTTTTTTTTCGTACAATCAAACCAATCATTTTCGTACGAACAATTCTCGGCTTCTGTGAAACTCGTCTAATATACAATCTTGTACCGTGATTGAAATGAAAAGGATTGAAGTCTTAGAAGAGTATTAAAAAAAAAACCGCATGGTTTAAAATCTGTTTTTGTAATAAGTTTCAGGGTAAATATTTTTTTCAAAACCCCCTTCACAATGAGAAACAGAAAATGTCCATAAATTCAACATATTAATTATTAATAAATTTTATTATCCAAACAAATTAGCATGAAGTTCGTAATGGTGGCGATGAAGACGATGCTGGTGGTAAAAAATTGAAAAAACGTAAAAAAGATAAAAATAGTGATGATGAAGCGGAAGACGGTGGCGTTGTTGGTGGTGGTGGTGATGGCGAATTTTTTGACGACGTTGATAAAAAGAATACTATAATAAAGGAATCACAAATTGATGATGATGATCAAAATAATTGTAAAGTAGAATATGATGATGATGATGATGATGATGATGGTGGGGAAATTGATGATGAAAAAAATCATGATAATAATGAAATTGAAGATCATATTGATTTGATTGGTGGAAGCAGCAAATTAATAAAAAATCCAAAAGGGTAATTAATTATATTATTATAAATGAGATTTCAATTAATGTAAAAATCAATTATTATCAATTATTTTTAGATCACCATCAGAAAGTGAATCAGAAAGTTCGCAATCAACGGGAAAGGATTTTGAAGTAGTTGATCCAAATGAAATTGTAGAACATGAAAAATCATAAAATATTTTCCAATTATAGTGTTTTTTTTTTATTTCATAAAATACATAAATGTATTATTTTTTTTTTAATTGATATTTAGATGTTTTTTTTTTTTTATATATATATATATGTTTATTTATTTGTGTTTATCCACACGCCTCCGGTCGCCGTCATAGTTGAATATTTTTTTTTATTGTACCCGTATTTTATTATATTTTGTTTGATCGCAATTTTTTTTTTTTTTATATTATTATAGTTTTTTATAGAATGTTTAAATAAATTTTCTTTTAATCAAATCGAAAAATCAAAACAAAAAAAAAAAAACACCGCCGCAACCCTATTTTAAAATAAAACAAAATTTTATTATATATATGTTCTATGATGCGATGCGATCTGATTATATTTAAAATTTAGAATTTGAATTTAATTAAATTAAAAATTATTATATATTAATATTACATAAAAAAATAATAAATTTAATATTTTCAAACGTTCGCATTTTGACACCGCGTTCCGCGTTTATATTAATTTGTTTTAATATTTGAGAATAAAAAAAAAAAAAAAATTGTAAGCTTTGAGATTAAAATTGTATGATGGCAAACAATAAACCAAAAAAAAAAAAAAAAAAGAAAAAAAGGAATTCAAATCCAATATATTAATTAAAGAGATAAACGCAATTATAATGCAAATATTTTAAAGTAATTTCCACTGCACTGCACTTTCTATATCCTATATTCCATTCCTCTTTTCTGGCAGCAATTTGTGGATAATTACCGCATGCTTACATGCAGAATTGTTCGTCTTCTAATCTAATCTAAGCAAACCAATCTTCGACTTCTTCGTAGGAATCATCGAAGTACTGCTGCTGTTAGCCCAAAATGCATGTCCCATCGATGAAAACAAATGGTAGTCAGCAGAAGGAGCTTTTTTTTAACTCTGTTGTAGTCAAAAAAAAAGTACACGGTTCCTAGAATATATGATTCGAATTCGAATTCCTTTCATTATAATTAGATTTTGTATTCTTTTTTGCATAACTCTGTGGTGTAAATGTTAAAAATGCCAACCTAAAATTGTAACGAAATTTTGAGATCGTGGGTTCGAATCATACTGAATGCATAAAATATGTTTTGTGTTTTCCGGTTATTTTTCGAATCTGAATTTTAACGCAGTTCTATATTGTATATTCCGCTTGCGGTTGGTCGTACGGCTAATTACCGACACCGTAAAAGACACAAATTAAGAAACTAACAACAGAAGGCTGTTTGTTGTTGGACGCTAAAACCAGATTGTTGGTTGTATAGCGAAAAATTAATTTTATTATTTTTATTCTTTTTTGATGAACTTTCTAACTCCTCGTCTAGAGGATACTTTCCATTATTCCATTACATTAAGAATTTGTTTGTTTTTTTAATAGATATAAGAGTTACTAGATAGCCAGTCTCATTTTCTTTTCATTGAAAATTTGAAAAATAAAATACGAACATTACATTATTGATATATATATAAAACAATAAAATAAAACAGCTGGTGGTGATTTTGAAGCGCCAAGTTTTGTAATTTTTTAAATTTAAATTATGTATTTTGTATTTTTCAAAATTATAAAATATATAATAAAATAAATACGATTAATTTGATAAATTATGTAATGAACTTTGAAAGTGAAATTCTAAACATTTTAATTTTATTTTTCAATAATATATAAAAAATAAATATACATCAAAAAAATATATAACAAAAATAAAAAACAAAAATGGTGTAATATATTATATATATATATATTATTATTTATAAGATTTATTTTAATAAATGGAAACAATAATTATTTTAATATATTAAAAAAAAAACAAAAAAAAACACACTTTTTCACAAACCAAAATTTATAAAATGTAAACAATGAATAATATTTCCAAGAATTATATATAAACAAATCGGTCCGATCACCACCAGCTGATTTATTTTAAGAAAATGGGTGAAATAAATTTTCAGATGTTCATACTATCAATTTAAAGAGAGTAATAATCTAGTAACTCTTATATCTATTGTTTTTTTGCAATGGGAAATTTAATTTATTATAGATTTGGATGTTCAGCAAAGAAACAGAATAAAATTGTGGAGAAATGTATGAGAGAATTCGACAGTAATTCTAACGACGGTAATCGGTAAAAAAAAATATATAACAATAAAACATTTTTTTTTTTTTTCATTTTTAAATAAATATAATTTTTCAAATAGATCGCTTTATTATTTTTTTTTTTTTTTTATTAAACATCTATTAAAATATATATATAAATATTTTTAAATTTAATTTTTTTGTATTGTTAAGTAATTCAAATAATAATAATAATAATAAAATTAATAAATGATTATTTATTCAAAAGAAAACATTTTATTTTTGTGTGCTGTGAGTTGTTTTTTTTTTTTTTTGAAATTTTCAATCATCATTAATTGGATTATTTTTGTATTACTAATTTTTTTTAATTCTGTTTTTTTTTTTAACATTGAAATTGCCCATTCACCCATTCACAGCAATAAATAAGCAATTGAATTTCATTTACATATATATATATATACTAATTTTTAATTAAATTAAAACACAGAATAAAACATTTATATTAAGAATAATATAATGTAACTTATAAATAAATAAACAAACAACGACCCGTTAACTAAATTTAAATTTTTTTTTTTATTTTATATTATAAATTCTTTCCTTGTGTTAGCCGCGCAGGATATTACAAACACAAGAACAATAATAATAATAAAATAAATAATTTCATAAAAAAAAAAACCCACCCCCTCTCTCTCTCTCTCTCTCTCTCTCTCTAGAATACTAGAATACATTTTTAAGTTCATTTCAGTTCTTAAAATTTTAGAAATAGATTCTAAAATTTAATCTAGTATTAATTTTAATATAAAAATCTTTGCTGCTTAATTAAACGAAAAAAAATATTAAACTAAAAACTGCGGGAGCTGGCTGGATCAAACAAATCAAATGAAAATAATTGTATTTTAATTTTTGGAATTAAATGCGTGACACATGACTCTGGGAAACGGTACAGCGAATGTATTTTTTTTGGGGATGAATTTTTTTTTTAAATTATTATTTTTGGACATGATGAAAAATTGCGCGTTGTTGAATTTTATAAATATAAAGCAAATATAATTAAAATATTCTTTTGTTTGTTTTTTTTTTTTTTCCTTTTGCATTCTCACTTTCTTTTCTTAACTTTTCTATTCATTCAATTCAATTCTCTATTAGTTACTTACGTTTTTTCAATTTTTTCTTTTTTTCATAAATTTCTATAATATCTTTCAAAAACAAAAGGAAAATAAAGCCGCCCTCAGCTAAGGCCCACCGGTAATATATGTGTACGATAATAATATGCACAAATTCCAACAATTATTGAAAATGCTGTAGTTACATAAACTGAACGTTTTGTTGTTAATAATACATTTGGAATATATTTGATTATCATCGATGATTTTCCATTATCCATTTTCGTTTTATTAGATGTTGAACGTTGTAATTGTAATTGACGTCGACGTTTCATTGCCTGTTCTTCATCAATTTTTCGTTGTTTTTCTCTGTAAATTAAAACAGCAAATTTAATTTATTAATTATAATCGTTTTTTTTTAAATAATTAAAAAACCAATCATTCTATATGGTAATTGGTTCATTTTAACTTAATTAAAGTTTATATTAAATGAAAGTAAATTTTAAAACACATTATAAATTCAAAATTGGGTAATTTGGGTTTTTGTGGAGGGCAATTTTTTAAACACTTGCAGAAGTTCAATGAAACGAATGAATACCAATGGCTTCAATTTTGAAATTGTTAAAAAAACAAAAAAAAATCATAATCCACAACAACTCACTCTTTTATAATCATTTGTTGAACTTCCAATTCAACCATATCCGGTGGATATTTTCGATACAATTCATCGGCTTTTTTTAATAAATATTCAAATGGGAGATCTTCAGGTAACTATCAAAAATCAAGAAAAAAAAAAAAAAAAAAACAGTTTTAATTAATATAAAAAAAAACAATAAATTTATTATTTATACTAGACACACATACTTGAGATAAAACACAATGTAAACTTGCCATATCACATTCTTCTTTAAATATATCATCTTCACGATATAGAACAATTGCCGCTGTTACATATAACGGTAATAAATATGGTGTTGCTAAAAAATAATCATATAATCGGACAACAGCTTGATAGGAATTTAAACTATGCCCAAACCATGTTAAATACCATGGTAATGCAAATAATGTACCAACAGTTGATCTAGAAAAAACAAAAAATGTTAAAATGTTAAAAATACAAATGTTTACAATAAAACAAATCAAATCACAAATCAAAATTGAGGCGAATATACAGTTTACCGGACCTTGAGCTAGGACATTGGGGATACCTGCAATCGAAAGCCTATGTTGCATCGACAAAATAGCCGTCATACTTTTTTGGCGGTCACCCCCCCTTCCGGAGAGAGGTGGGTTAAAGTTTGTTTATTTTTTAAGAAAATCCTGATTTGTGACGCAACCTGACTGGCGATTTTCAAAAGTAGATATTCAAAATAAAGGTATTTTCATTATCTTTCATTTAAAACAACCCCGGAATAAATGGTTGCATCTTACATTTAGCTTTAATTTGCCGCTGGGAAAATTCATTTAACCCTTTACAGACCGGTTCCACCTCCAAAAATGTAAAAAACCACATTTTCCCACCCCCTGACCCCCATATACCTCCGATTGATTCCGGGGTTGTTTTAAATGAAAGATAATGAGAATACCTTTATTTTGAATATCTACTTTTGAAAGTCGCCCGTCACGTTGCGTCACAAATCAGGATTTTCTAAAAAAAAATAACCAAATTTTGACCCCCCCTATCTCCGGAAGGGGGGGTGACCGCCAAAAAATTATAACGGTTATTTTGTCTGTGCAACATAGGCTTTCGATTGCAGGTATAACCAATGTCCTAGCTCAAGGTCCGCTAAACTGTACTTCAGCCAAAATTGAATATACCTTTCTAAGTATTCACATAATAATTTATTTTCACCACGTATTATTGGATACAAAAACATTAAACGTCTTTGCGTTGGTTCCATTGTCTCTTGCATACATTCAACTAAATGATTTGTTGATAAAATTTCCATAACATGAAATGCAATTTCATCACCAACAACCAATAAAAATGTTACAGCAACATCATGATAACCCTTGAGAGATGAGTTGAGATAAACCACACATAATCAAAATTATGTTTTTAATTATTAATTTTACTATATATAGATTTTCTCTATTTGCGCGGGGTTTTTGCAATTGCAAATTACCTGATAATATTTTAAATGTGGATATTTTATAATGACACGTAATATTAATACAGTTAATTGATCTTGTAATGCAATACGTTGTTCATATGGAATGCCCGGTGGAAAACGTTTTAATGAACGATTAACATCCAATATCACTTGATTGTATTCCGGATGTAAACGTAATTCGGTTAATTTTGGAGCTGGTTCAACTGTATCCGGATGAATACCAACTAATAATGGCCATACCCGTCTACGTAAATCATCACTTATTAAACCATAATCGGATATTGCATATTTTTGCCATTCCGTTAATGTTGTTGTCCGGGGATGATTTCTTAATGATTGTTCAATTTGTAAACGTTTTCGTTGTTGTTCTTGATTTTCGGGTACTGTGAAACAAAAATAAATATAAATACCAATCAATATCAATCTATAGACTGAGAATTTGTTTCGTCGGTGGTTTGGAATATACGCTTATGGAATAAAAATTTTGAAGTGTCTACATCCATATCGGTATCATTCCCGTGCGTGTGTATGTAATTCCCATATAGCAGCAGTTTTCTTAACATTGCCTTAATTGGTCTGCGTTAGCCAAACCATAAAATAGTCCGGGTCCCGGTATAAATGTTTTGGGCGACTTTCTTGTGATATAGTCTCTGGTTGCCCTGCATTTCACTACTCTATATGCATGGATATTCACATTAAACTTTAGGTGTTTGTTGAAACAATGAATGAAAAAATGAATACAAAACTTCCCAATTTTTTTGTTTACGGGTTTTATTATATATTATGGTGTTTTTAAGAACACGCATGATATGGCAATTTTTTTTTACTATTATATAGAAAACCTTATTATCATGATATATTATTATGACGATGACTGATTATATACATAAAAATGTATATACAAACAAAACAAAAACAAAAACAATAATTTTATAATTTATTAAACCATATCCTTCCTTGAAATCCTTATTATGGTCAATGGATGGTCAATGGAAATTATATATTTGTTTTAATGATAAAATGATAAAACCAATAAATTCAATTATCTAATATTATAGATACGAGCAAGTAAATTAAGTAAATTATATATCTATATATTGTTGCTTACTTCTTTCAAAGCTCAATTCTGTTGGTGGATCGGTAACGGTAACGGTAGTAGCCACCGGATCTTTCTTATTCGATATTTGTGAATTAATATTTATATCATTGCTATTATTGCTTGTAGTATAATTAACACCAATAACATTAACATCATCATCACAATTATTATTATTATTATTATTGTTACACAATACATTATTTATTATATTTCTATTTAATGATAATTTATCATCATCACTAACACAATTATCGCATTTTTCACTATTCATCATATTATTATTTATAGATTTATTTTCATTTTTAAGAATGTTATCATCGGTAATTTTTTCATTGTTTATTTCTTTATCATTATTATTACTATTCAATTGATTATCATCATTGATAAGATTATTCAGTTGTAATTCATCATCATCATCATTATTATTATTATTATGTTGAACAATTGGATGATGATCAAAATCAGCACCACCACCAAATCCAATAGAATTTTCTTTTTTTTCAAGTAATTTTATCTCTTCGTCGACTTCCATTTTTTTTTTTATTATATATTAATATTACAAAAACATTATTTAAATATATCGCCAAAATTAATTATAATAAGTTAAAAAAAAAAAAAATATACAAAAAAAAAAACAAAACAATAAAAAATTATAATTTTCTTTTTTTACAAACACCAAATAATTTTTATTTTATATTTATTTATTAAAAGCAAGCAACAAAACAAAGTGCAAAAAAAAAAAACTAAAAACTAAAAAAAATCACATAAATAATACAAAAACAACAAAAATGCAATTTAATGCATTTTTCAATTGCGTACGCATGCGTTTTTGCATGTAAACAAGCGAAAAAAGATGGATTCCGAAATGCGGCGGTGGCGAATTCAAATGTTTCGAATCGATTGGCTTGTTCATTTACATATTTTACGCATTATACGGTTTTTTATAAATTTCTTAAAAAATTAATAGTAACTGAACGCTGTTTTATTCAATAAAAATATATTTTTTGTGTATATACATATATTACATGTGTATGTGTAAATTTTGTATGGTTTGTTTGGTTATATATTACACATACATCGAAAAAAATATATTTTATGCAATTCAATCGGTAAAATTTTCTGTGTAAGCCTACGTTCAGACTTGATGTTTTTCTTTTCGTTGTTATGTTGTATTTCTAAATTGTTGTTGTTTTGCTAATAAATATTAATTCACATACAGTATAAAAGACCTCTCTCTTCTTTTAGAAATACAATTGTTTTTCTATAGAAATACAACAGAAATATATAACTTTTTAATATTTTTCGTTGTTTTTCTATTTTTTTTCTCTCAATTTTTTTTTAACACTCACTTTATTTTTGTTGTTGTTGTATTTTAATGTTATTTACAAAATTAGTGAAATTGAGGGTCACAAATACAATCACATATATGTAATTTAAAAACTTATACAAATGCAAAAAATAGAAAAACAACCAAAAGAAAAACATCAAGTCTGAATCTAGCATAAATTGTAGAAGAAATATCGGCCATTTTTGTATGAAAAGTATCAATCGAAAAGAGTAAATGAACGCGTTTTGAGGTGAATAGCTTAAATCGTAGAGTTTATGAACAAGCCAGATATATATCATATGTATAATTTTTTATGGGTGGATTTAAAAAAAAATAACCACCACTTTCGAATATTTCAGCGCCACCAAATAAAATAACTTTTATTAATTCTATGATGATGATAAAGGGTCAAATACACTAGGATTCCAAAAAACCTGTATGTAATTTCAATTATTGTTTCATGATTGTTTATTTAGAATTCACTTTTATTTTTAGGATCATCATTTTTTTTCTTTTACGAATAGTTTTGAAGTCGCGCGATATCAACTTTCTGGATTGTGTCTGTACCTTAAAAAAAAAATCAACATGTTTTTTTATAAAAATAGAAAAGTCAAAACAATAACATTCGGAAAACAAGTGTATTTTTTTTTTTATAAATAAAAGTGATAAAAAAAGTGATAAAAGTTAGTTATATATATTTTAATTTATTTCTTTAATGTTAATTTAAAAAAATATATTAGTGTTTAATTGTTTCGTTCTTTTACCGAATATCGCTATCTAACAACCTCATTAATATTTAAAAATTAATTGCTTTTAAAAATATATTTTTTTAAATATGATCTGTGTATAATTTTTGTTTTTAACTTAAAAAAAACATTGTACTATACTTTTGTATTTTTGGTTAAAATCAAGATTTATTATTCATTCATATAATAAAGAATATTAATACAAATATTTACAAAACGTAAATTGTAATTTATTTAAGAACGCGGGGAAAACAAAAAATGAAATTATTGAATATATATATATAATACAGCAATATGTTAAATTTGTATTTGTTTCAAAATATCAAATGGAAAATTCCGTAATTGATGTACAGTAAAAATCATTTTTTTCATTAACAATAAAAATCAGTACTCTGTTTTATTTATTCATACACATATTAACCAAAACCCCGTTATTTATATCTGTCATTCATCAGCATCATCATATTTAATTTACGTGTTCCGCATATATTAAACAAAAAAAAAAACCGATTATCTTCCCTATGTTGTGTTTTTTTTGCTTTGTTTTATTTCTGGCCATAAAAAAAACGCACTGTATTAAAAATCTATAAATAAAATATCAATATAATTATTTATTATTATTATTATTTTGTATCGCCGACGTGTCTGTCTTCTTATACTGTCTCCGTTATTATATGATTTGCGTATTTTCAATGAAAAAACCAATTTATTAACCAAAATTTTCATTTCAATTGTGTCTGTCTGTTCTTATATATATATATTTGCTGTACGTGATGAGGAAGGTACATATTACTATTCATATTCACTATTACATTATATCCTCTGCTATTATATTATATATAATTTTATATTCGTATTATTATTATTATTCATATATATATGATATTAATTTATTAATTTATCACAATAAGAAACGAAAATAAGAATTATATATACATAAACGCAGTTTATAATTATAGTTTATATAATAAAGATAAAACGAAATTATAAAATATTTTATTTACAATAAATATATAGAATTTGTAAGATAACAACGCAAATTTTTTTTGTTTTTTTTTTTGCTATTGCAGTTTATTAATCATTTTCAATCTCATATATAATTAATTGTATGTACATTTCAGGCAAAATATATATAAAGTTCACCGAAACACATCATATATACATATAACAGAAACAGAGAGTTCGTATATATAACGAATTTTCCACCATACATAATGAATTTTCAACAATTTTCTGTAAAATCATTAAAAAACATTAAACAAAGTAATGGCGGAGGTCGTCATATTTTACAAATGATTTTATCAAAACGTTTTGATGCAGGTAAATATATGCAACACGTATAAATATTTTATGTTTTATATATATGCTTAATTGCCTGTGTAGATCAATTACCAATTGCGTTGCAAACAACAACATCGACCATTATTGGTAATAAACACATTCATATAACATCAAAGAAAACCTATCCACAAGTGCAGCCATTACCTTTACCACCGAATATTGATGGAACTGAAACAAATCGTTTTTCACCACAACGTACACGAGATATTACAGCAAATGCAATACAATCCCATCCATTTACAATTGGAATACCAACAAAAAAAATTGATATAACCGTTGATAATTCAACGATCATCAAAATCAAATCAAATCAAGCATCATCATCATCATCATCAATTGGTAATAATAATTTAAATAATAATGCATATATCAGTTCATATGATTGTACGGGTGCAATAAGTTTAAGTTCGGTAATGCAAAGTAATGTACCAATACCATTTGGTGGTATGCATAAATTTTCACATTTAAATATGCCTGGCGGACAATGGGAACAAGGAAATAAATTTACATCAAATGATTTACAATCATCACATTATATTAATTTACGAAAAGAAACACGAATGAATTGGTCGTCGTCGTCGTCATCATCATCATCATCATCATCATCATCATCATCATCACCATCATGGTCAATTGATGATGATTCCGATTCAAGCAATAATAATAATAATAATAATAATAATAATAAAAATGAAAATGAAAATATTGGAAATAGAAAAAAAGTTAAAAAAGATGGTAATAATAATTATAATGTTTGCATTGGATTAATTTCAAATAAATCTATTTATAATTATAACATTAATAATCCATTACTAAACAATAAATCATATAAAAATAATATAAATGTAAAGTCATCATCATCATCATCATTGATTTGTATTCGATATTTGCATGCAAATAATAATTCTAATATTAATTTACAAAAAGTTAATAATCAAAATAATAATAATAGTAATAATTTAAGTGATTTAAATGAAAATACACAAATAAGTCGACGTGATAAATTAAAAAAAGCCATCAAAGAATATGGTTCAACTGTAATTGTATTCCATGTTGGCATTTCTCTATTGTCATTAGGATTATTTTATGGTTTAGTATCAAGGTATGTGTAGTTATTATTATTATTATTATTATTGTTGTATTTAAAGTTTCATGGTTATAGCAGAATAATTAAAAAAAAAAAAAATCAAATCATGAATATAGAGGTGGGGAAAGCTAACCGGGAAAATCGCAAGTGTTAATGTCACATTTGAATTGATTGTTAATTCTGTTAACCGGTGATGGATGACCGTACTGTTTCACGTTCACGGAAAACAAATCCTGATTTTATCCCGAAGTTTTTTTTTTTTTTTTTTTTTTGATTCTTTCTTACAACGCTATTCTTTAGTTATTTAAATGAGGAAATTTTTCTAAGCTCTATTCGTATTTTGTAAACCCTAAATTAATATCACTAATTATTCGATATAGTTATAAAAAATTAAAAATAAAATAATTTTAATTATCGTGTCAGTGTGAGTTTGTTTGTTTATCAGTATAATATATAGTGATAATATTATAGTAAAAGTATAACAATTATTTATAATTATTTTTTTTATTTTTTTTGTTTTTAGTGGACTCGATGTCATTGCCATCTTGCAACACTTTGGTTGGGAAAATACAACATTAAGTAATAAATTGGCAACTGGTGCTAGTACTTTTGTTATCGCCTATGCTGTACATAAAGTATTTGCGCCAGTACGCATTAGCATAACCTTAGGTGCAACACCATTTATTGTACGTTATTTAAGATTAAAGGGTGTTCTAAAGCCAACGGCGACCACGCGAAACACAAGTGACCAAAAGTAATTCATCATATTAGTATTATTTCTATTTGTCTATTGTATTGTTTTTTTAATTAAAAAAATCCAGAGATTCGTATATTTTTATTCAAAGAATTAAAATTGGGTTATATATAAAATTTGATTTTTGTGTAATATTTATAATAATATGTATATATATGTTTTTTTTTTATAAAAATAAATGGATTAACACTTTTCAACATTATTAACAATCTTCTTGATCTCCAACACAAACGGGTATTATCACTTTATTCCTTAAACATGTCTTTAATTTATTTTACATTATACATCCCTCGTTAGTCATCTTCATCATACATATCATCATCCTGATCTGATGATGAACTATAGATAGAACAAAAAAAAACGGGAAAAGGATCAGTTTACATATATTAATATGTAAGATTGAAAAAAAAATAGCTATAAAAAAAAGAGAAAAAGTCACATATCGTTCGTTCTAGATTATATAAACATTAACGTTTAAATACATTTCATTTTTCATTCCAATTTAAAATTTTTTCAATGTTTAACCACCAATTTACCATTCAAGTTTACCAAACAAAACAGATAAATGAAACAAAATAATTTTTAAAATATAGAAAATGTAATATTAATAATATTTGATATATATAATCTATTACCTTGAAGACAATGCGTATCCTATGAGTCCAACAATTCCGACTACAGCTAATGCTGCGCCACCGAAAGCGACGGCTATTTTCGCCATTCCTCCAAACTTTTTTTTTCCAATATAGTCCTATAATAAAAAAATTTCATTTTAAGGGTTTTTATTACAAAACATTTATCAAACGTTTACACGTAGACTCAACGTGCTTCAAAAACAATGCAATTTAGGGCCAAATCAATTGAAAATTTTAAATGTAGACATAGGAAATGTTCAGGTGTGAATAAGTTAATGCATAAATGGAAGTTTTCTTTTTCTTAAATTTTTTGTATTGTATCACAATTGGCGATACGAAATGATAACAGTACAATTGCCGACCACGCATCACGGCAATGACGGCTAAGTAATATAATAATCATAATTCTTAAACTATATGTTTTGTAATACCACATATAGCTTAACGCGGTTATATGAAATCACTGGGGCACGCTGCCAAACAAAATTCAGCCGTACTAAAAATAAAACTAATCGAAATCGGAATAATGTCAAAACCAAAGAAAAAACTAAACAATATATTTATGATATGAATATTTAAATATTATACCTGTAATGCGAGTGCATCTTTATTTTTTGGTTCGTATTTCAAAAAAAGGTTACAATACTTTAAGGCTTCTTCATATTCTTTTACACGTGCATTACCAATTGTCAAATAGTAAAAATAATCTTGGTTTTCTTTTGGATTTGTTTTCGATAATTCTTCTAATAATTTTATTCCTTGTTTCGTATCCGGTAAGTTGGAACTTCTTATTAAACACCATGAATAATTAAATTGAGTTTCAAGTTTAATATTATTGGTTTTCGTTTCCTGATAATATTTGTTTTCCCATTCCTAGAAAGAAATTAACTTGTTAATATATTTCTATATCTTTTAAAAAGGAAAAAAAAATAAAAAAAGTATTATTAATTATAAGTAAAAGGAATTATAATACACAGAGGCAAACAGCTCGTATTTTTAAAATGATAAAAATTTATTATACGTACACGTAATTCTTTTTCAGCCACCACTTCATTTATTAACACTTCGATATTTGCAATAGCTTCGAAATTAGCCATATTTTTATTCCAATTATTTAAAAAAAATTACCCAAAATAACAATTATTTAATCAAAATTTGTTTTTTTCCAATTTTTTTTTTAATATTGTGTTTTTTTTTTTAGTTTTGTGAAATGTGAGTTGTGGCTAATTTTCTTTGTTCATTCCTTTGTTGAAAACAAAAAAAAAATAAAAAAATAGAAGCGTATAAACACACAAGGCTGGTTCCATGAGGTGCGATTCTATTGAAAAGTGACTATTTTTAGTGAGTGAGTTCGAAGGAGTGAAAATTATTGTGATTTCATTCGAATAAAGGGCTAAATTGTACTTTACGGGCGAAGACACGAAATTTAATTTTAGGGTGGGAAAATCAAGGGGAATACCCCCCCGACAAACTTTTGTTCTAGCGTTTTTGGGGGAGGCGCCCCGTTTGGCCAGGAGGGGGGGGCAAAGTTTGTATGAAATTTTTTTTTTTTTCATTTCTAAAAGGAAAATTGATACTGAAAGGGGCAAGGGGCCACCCCCCCTGAAAATTTTGTTCAGCACTAAGGCCTCCCCCCTAATACGAGGGACAGGGGGTGTTTAAAAATTTACAAATTTACATTTTTGGGCTCAAATTTAGCGAAATAAATAGCTTCTGTCTGCAGCGCCTTCGGCGCCTTTAAAGATTATTACTCCCTTTCTGTTATCCACCGAGCAAACCCCATCCGCAGTTTTTTTTTTTGACAAATTTGCTTAAGGAATGCAATCTGATAGGAAATAAATAGCTTCTGTCTGCAGCGCCTTCGGCGCCTTTAAAGATTATTACTCCCTTTCTGTTATCCACCGAGCAAACCCCATCCGCAGTTTTTTTTTTTGACAAATTTGCTTAAGGAATGCAATCTGATAGGAAATAAATAGCTTCTGTCTGCAGCGCCTTCGGCGCCTTTAAAGATTATTACTCCCTTTCTGTTATCCACCGAGCAAACCCCATCCGCAGTTTTTTTTTTTGACAAATTTGCTTAAGGAATGCAATCTGATAGGAAATAAATAGCTTCTGTCTGCAGCGCCTTCGGCGCCTTTAAAGATTATTACTCCCTTTCTGTTATCCACCGAGCAAACCCCATCCGCAGTTTTTTTTTTTGACAAATTTGCTTAAGGAATGCAATCTGATAGGAAATAAATAGCTTCTGTCTGCAGCGCCTTCGGCGCCTTTAAAGATTATTACTCCCTTTCTGTTATCCACCGAGCAAACCCCATCCGCAGTTTTTTTTTTTGACAAATTTGCTTAAGGAATGCAATCTGATAGGAAATAAATAGCTTCTGTCTGCAGCGCCTTCGGCGCCTTTAAAGATTATTACTCCCTTTCTGTTATCCACCGAGCAAACCCCATCCGCAGTTTTTTTTTTTGACAAATTTGCTTAAGGAATGCAATCTGATAGGAAATAAATAGCTTCTGTCTGCAGCGCCTTCGGCGCCTTTAAAGATTATTACTCCCTTTCTGTTATCCACCGAGCAAACCCCATCCGCAGTTTTTTTTTTTGACAAATTTGCTTAAGGAATGCAATCTGATAGGAAATAAATAGCTTCTGTCTGCAGCGCCTTCGGCGCCTTTAAAGATTATTACTCCCTTTCTGTTATCCACCGAGCAAACCCCATCCGCAGTTTTTTTTTTTGACAAATTTGCTTAAGGAATGCAATCTGATAGGAAATAAATAGCTTCTGTCTGCAGCGCCTTCGGCGCCTTTAAAGATTATTACTCCCTTTCTGTTATCCACCGAGCAAACCCCATCCGCAGTTTTTTTTTTTGACAAATTTGCTTAAGGAATGCAATCTGATAGGAAATAAATGCTTCTGTCTGCAGCGCCTTCGGCGCCTTTAAGATTATTACTCCCTTTCTGTTATCCACCGAGCAAACCCCATCCACAGTTTTTTTTTTGACAAATTTGCTTAAGGAATGCAATCTGATCGGAAATAAATAGCTTCTGCCTGCAGCTTTTCCATCGAGTGAAAAATTCAGTCCCCCCCCCCCCCCCCCCCCGCCCCACGTATAGGGGGGGAGCCTAAGTGTCCCGAACAAAAGTTTCATGAGGGGTGGTCCTTTACCCCTTCCGATAAAAATTTCCCCCCTAGAGGGGAAAAAAAAATTTTTTCCATACAAACTTTGCCCCCCCCTCCTGGCCAAACGGGGCGCCTCCCCCAAAAACGCTAGAACAAAAGTTTGTCGGGGGAGCCCCCCCTTCAAGTTAGGGGGGCTAAATTGCACTTTACGGGCTTCGCCCGTAAAGTACAATTCAGCCGAATAAAGTATCGAACATACTGTCGAAAACGACGAAACGAATTCAAATAGAATGCATGCATTCTAATGTAAACGAATATACTACCGAAACGAGCGTGCGATGTTTTTCTATTTCTTTTCGGTTTCGAAGGTAAATAGAAATGATTCTATTTTTCATTCGTTTTTTTACATTTGTGTTGATGCATTTAGTATAATTTCTGTTTTTTTTTTATGTGAGTGTGTAAAATTAAATAGATAAACAAATTATATAAACAAATTAAATAAAAATATAAAATTGCCGACAGTTTTTTTTGTAAAATTATTTTTTAAATTATTTAATTAAATTACTATTTATTTTTTAATTTATATTCACTATTCACTATTCAATTATTATTATTCAATATTATCCACTACCTTGATATGATGATATGTGAAATTAATGTTTATATATAAAATTTGTGCACTGAATTATTTATCTGAATCTTGTTTTAATTATTTTGTTTTTATTTGTTTATTTCTTCATTAACACATAACCCATATGAAATATATTTACTAACAAATCAATTCAAGAAAATCTTATTATCTTAACTATTTAAAAAAAAAATGAGGTTAAATCAAAAAAACTATTTAAAAAAAAATGAGGTTAAATCAAAAAAACATTCCGTCGTTTTCGATAGTATGTTTTCATGCTTTCGATGCTTTCGTTTTCGTTTCGTCGTTTTCGAGAGTATGTTCGATACTTAAATATTAGACATTAAAAAAGGGGAAGTAAGCATTTAGTATTAGTATTTTGCATAGTAGACTACATTAGTATTTAGTCATTAGCATTCTAAATTTTGAAATGGAATTCAGCCTTAGGGCCCGAGCAGAATTAAAATACGTAGACGTACGCCTGCGTACGCGTACGCAGAATTTAAAATAGTGAACACAATAGATTGTCTGTTTTGCGTTTTTTGACAATACAAACTAAATAAATATAAATATAAACAGATAAATATAAATTGATTTTTAAACTATTTTTTTTATTTCGATTTTTTTTATTTCAACGATTAATTTTATTTCATTTTTTTTCTTGTTTATTTTTATTTATTTTGAAATTCAATGAACAGTAGATAAAATATTTGTCAAAATGCGCCGCCCGTACGTAGAAGATAAAATTTGGTCAACTTCGGCGTACGTGTACGCAGGCGTGCGTCTACGTTTTTATTGTGTTCATTCTTATTTAATTTG